>JAYRBT010000082.1:104276898-104324159 GCA_036023395.1 Myiotriccus ornatus
CCCCCGCCCTTTGATTTACGAATAACTCTGATTCTCTTGAAAATTTTTTTCCTACCCCCCCCAACAACTGCTTTATAGCTGACAAAAATAAGCCCTTTCCTAACCTTATCCTCTACCTATAGAGGTCATAAAAATTGCTAATGGAAACGCTGTTGCCTTCTGTTGTGTGATTCTAATAGGAAACGGATCACTGCAATTTATGGGGTACTTACCCTTTTCGGTACATGATGAATGGCTCACTTCAAATGATGTTTCCTCATTGATTTCCTAGTATTTATCACCAGAAACGACAGAGCAGGAAGAACAGCATTTAAACATGAAGTTCATTTTGAAGATGTCATCTTTTCACTATGGTGTGAATTCATGGCAATATAGCATTTGCTGTAGAAGAGGAGCAAAAGAAGTGAAGTCAGTTCTTTACATTGCTCTGAAGGTTAGGTCTCTGAGCCTACTTTTTGTTATGTTGTATTAGCTTTCTTGCCTGTTCTTTGGCAGGGAGAGTGAGAGGTTTACTCTGTGCTTAGGTTCTCCTCACACTCTGCCTATTTGTTGCCATGTTCTTGAGAAAGTACATGTGATACTTACATGTGAGTAGTCTTTTTGTCTATGTTGTCAAGCTCTTTGGGATATTTACATTTAATTCACATGACAATCTATATGCAAATAAATTCTATGTGATATTTAGCAGATGACTCTGAAATGTCTGTATTGCTGTGGCATTGTTTTATTTTATTACATGGCAGTACATGAAGTATTAGAAGAATCCCTCTGAATCTGCTCCATTTCTCTCTGTTTGGGCTAGACTGACTCAAAATGAAAATTATCGCTTCAGTTTCTTCAGTGTCCATACAACCTTTTTCTCTGTGTGTTGCTGTGTGAATCACTGGGCAAGACCACATGTAAGAAAGTTGGATGAGGGGCAGATACAGTCCTTCAAAATATGTGTTTGTTTGGTTTTTTTTTTAAGTTGTCAAGAGTAGAAAATTTATACATCCCCTTGCCGAGTAGGATAGCTTGTTTTATTTTAGAAGGATGTTGCAGTTTTGCTGCTCATAAAACTAGTTTAAGTGTCATTGACTTGACAGTCTTTAAATTCTGCAAATGCTTACAGCTCTGCAGTAAATAAAATTTTCATTATCTTTAAATGGCAGTGTTAAAACTCATTTGCATTCTTCATTTTCAGCGAGTCCAATGTTAGCTAGCAAAAATGAGGTTATACTGGTTAGAAATAAAAGCATGGAATTTCAGAAGTCACTTTGATAGCTACTACTGCAATTAGGTTTACCTTTAAATGGATATAAACTGATATTTATTTTTAAAAAAAGCACTGTGTAAAACCATTGACATAAAATGTACCTATTCCAGAGAACTTGTAATAATTTTAACTTTCACTTTGTAACAGCGAATCTGTCGATCATTTTCTTACATTATTTATCTGTTTCTTGAGATTTGTTATTATAACTTTGCTATTTTCTTTCTTATTGTAGTCTGCTTTACAGATTTTTTTTGTTTCAACTCCTGATGCAAACAATGCCAGTGAAGAATAAACTCTGCTGACTTTGAAGTCTGTGCAGTTTCCATTTCTTTCTCTTTTCCTGAGGACTGCGTTGCATAAATCTGCAAACAAGCAATCAGGCTGCATGCAGATGATTGACAATGAATATTTTGTATTGTCTACTTCCATTGCTAAGCGTTATAAATTTGGCTTCAAATGTCTCTAGAGTAAACAACCTGGATGTCAAATGAAAACAAGTGAAGACTCATTCCTCTCCAATCGTATTTGCTCTGAAATGGGCTTCATATATTCTTTCTAAATGAAAAAGCACTCTTCTGTAAAAACATCACTTCCAACAGTCCTTTCCGAAATTAGTATTATCGAATGCTCTGTACTTTGCCAGCTCTTTTATGTCACACTGCAATTACTTTGAAAAGAAGAGCTCTGAGATTTTTGTGAGATGTCTCGTATAAAAGAACAACAAAGGAAATATTTACTGGCCTTGCAGAACACTAGATTTTGTGTTAATTCATATTCTGAGCTAAAAGTTGTCTTACAAAGGGTTGCCTCCATTTCCATAGTGTTCAAGTCGAGCCACCACAGTTAGTGATTAATCTGTGCTCCCTTTGGAAGATTATGTTAATTGGTTGGACGCTGAGTAATATGTGATTGTGTGAAGAAAAGGTGCAGTTTTAGGTCTTTGTAATATTGGAACTTAAAAGATAATTGAAACCATATCTTTGAAACACAAAAATATTATCCAGCTTGTTAGAAGGAAAGGAATAAACTATATTCTTTATCTTGGGTATGTGTAAGGATATGGGTGGAGGAAGGGAAGGAAAAAATGTAGTTGGTTTTCTCTACTGTACTTTATCTCAATGAAAAACAACCATAATTCATTTCAACATATCTGCTTTTCTTTGTAACTTAGTGTTTGGTGTGCATGCTTGAGTGGCAGAGAACAAAATGTACTTTTTGAAGATAGAAGTGTTCTAAATGTTCATGATGAGAACAACATGGACTGAACAAGCACAAATCATTCAGACACCGCTTTAGACTTCACATGCTGAATTTAAGTGACTTAAAATTGGGCTGAAGTACTAATCTAAAAATACACGGAGCCTTTTTTTTCTAAATCCAGCTTTTAGAATTTATGTTCTTATTGTACATCAAACAGCTGTTGATGGCAAGTCTCTAAGTGACTGGCCCAAATCTGAGTTTGATAGTATTTTAGGATGAACTCTTCCCAGTCTAAACCAGCCTTGTCTCTGACAATGATAAACATCTATATTTACAGTTGTGGCTTTTGCTCTTCCTGATGGCATGGCCTGCATTGAAAATCTCCTGTCTAGAGATCCTGACGTTTTGGTGCAGCTAGACAACAGCATCTGAGTCCTGACAGGCACAGAGCTGCAATGGGCACATTTGTAAGGTTGGAACAATGCTGGTTTTGAATAGTGTGTGTTGTTGGAAGATCTGTCAGGAAATTTCAAAACAAGTGAAATGCAATAAAACTTTGACAGAATTTTAATACATTTACAATGGCTAAAGGTGTTCAAATCAATTTAACTTGTATTTCTACCTTTTTATTATCTGCCTCACATTGTCAATATGTGAATGTTAGAACTGATTACAAAATATATGATGTAGGTTCATGAAGTATTTTAGCAATGCTACCCAAGTCTCTTAGTACCTTTGCAGTAACTTTTGACAGAGCTTCATGGAAATGTAGGCCTCACTGAAAAATATTTACCTGAATTATTAAAATAATGCATAGCTAATAATAGCCTTATGAGAGCTTTGGATATGATTTGGATTTGCTGTATTCGAATAACTTATATTAATCATCTTCAATTATAAATCAGAAGTTTGTAGAGAACTTTGGAAAACATTTGTATTATATTGCTGTTTGTCTTTTAGAGGATAGGTGGGAGAGACTTGTAATTTAGAGGAGTCATGTTTACATCAGTAATTCTACAGGGGAGTTGTTTTTTTTGGGGGGGGTATGTTTTTAGGTGGTTTTTTTTTTCCTTTTTTGTAAGGAGAGAAATTAAATGGGTGATTTAATAAGGCTGTGTTCTCTCTAAAAGTGGTTATACTTTACTACCGGTCGTGGTTGAAAGTCATATTTTACAGTAATCTATAAAGCATCGGGTTGTTGGTTTTTGTTTTTTTCATTGAAGCTGAATATTTGAGGAGAAGATTCTGTTGTAAATGAGAATTGCTTGCTGCTTTGAGTTCCAAAAGGGTAGGTTTCATTTAGTCAACACTGGCTGTGTACCACAGAAGAGCACTCCACTGGGCTTCCTTTACCAGGTACCAGGTTCTGCCTTGCCACAAGGTGCAGCTGTGGCTGTAACCAAAAACTCAGAGGAACTGCATTAGACAGTGCTACCTTGCAGTTTGTTCCTTGCTACTTAGTGCTGTTAAATAAATATTGGCTAGACCTGTTATACGTACTGGGATTTTATCCATTTATTCTATGCCTTTTGTTTTCTTTCTGTGTTGTTTTCTGCTGTATCTGAAACAAGTGTTAGGTTTGTTGTTTAATAACTTGTAGTTTCCCAACTTTTTTTTTTTTTTAAACAATCAAAACTCCAGGCGTATAAATGAGTTGACAAAGAAAAAAGTTGCACAACCTGTCATGAAACTTCATCGCTGTCACTCACCACCAATACAGAAATATGTGCTGTTTCCAAAAATAATGCAAGCCAAGAAATATTTGCATGTTTAGTCCTCAGAGACATGACTTTTATTTTTGTGTATCAGAACTGTAATCATAAACTCTATAAAATTCTCTGCTTGGGTTAAGTTGATAGCAGCTTCTTGTCTACCAGTATAGGGATGGAAAGTCATGTCCTATGCTCTATGAAAGGAAGCAATTGGTAGCATCCTACAAACAGATGACTGGTGAAACCCCCTTAAAAGGGTCAAGGTGGAGAAACTGTCAGTCAAAATGGTCTTTTTCAGTAATCTGAGTCATTCACCTTCAGGATGGAGCTTCTCTGCTGGAGTCAGCTTTCCCTTTAATGCCATTCCAGAGACTGACATATAGCTCCTGGTGTTAATAGGACTGCACCTCCATCTATCTGCAATTCAGACATCAGGAGGGGAAGAAGTACTTGATCTGGTTTAAACTTGTCATGAAAAGTTAAAACTTGTCTAAATCATGACTAAGAGCCTTAAGCAAGCCAGAAAGTACTAGTGGAGGTTGTTAGTTAAGAGGGAAGCAAAGTTTCTATCCATAGCTTTTTCTTCACTGGGATGACTTTGTTGCCCAACTGCCCTTTGGTCTCCTCTTGCATGCTGTAATATATGAGGAATACACCTCACTGTGTTACGTGTTCTATACTCTGCTTGGGCCTGGCCAGGCTGGCCCTGCAGTCAGCTGCACAGCTACTGGGGAGGCTTTCTGCTGGAGCTCCTTGCTTTGGCTGTTCTAAGAGGCTGTGGGACGCTGTCACGGTGGGTTACTACTGTTTTGCTGGACTGCACCTTCTAGCCATGTCCAGCTGATAGCAGCTATCCTTCATTCAGCACTCTGCCATGGGGTAGAGGCACACCTCGTGCCATACCTAAAATTATTGTGCTGTACCTTGGATGAGCTTGTAATGGGGAAGCCTGATGTACATTTGGATCATTAGTATTAATCATCTTAGATATTTTCTAGAAGAGGGATTAGATTAGCAAGTAATATTCTATTCACCGTGGAATATTTTCCTGTCAGCACCAAAGATTAACTATTTCACATAAAACCCTAGCATGGCACTGAAATTATTCTTGTATCACATATTGCGGCATCTGTTTCTAAGCCAAATGGGTCTCATCGTTCCAAAGAAATTCCTTATTTCCAGTGAAGAGCACCTTGCACCTAAGTGCCCAAGAGGTATTTAGAACGGAGAGGAAAATGTTTTGTACTCACTGTTGTGACTATTACTTTCAAGAAGAAAGCCTCAGCATCTCTGCTCCATGAATTTGCTTTAAAGGAATGTGTGTATACTAACAATCTTCTATATAATACGTACAGGGAAAAAGTATCAGTAACAAACGGATTGCCTTCTTTAAATTAGCAGTTTATTGTAAGGCATTTACAGTATGTAAATGTCCTGATCCATTCTACCATCAAACAGAAAACTCACAAACAGGGTATTTCTGCATATGTTTTTTTCTGCAGTTTAATGCAAAGGTACCCAGCCTTGACTACTTAGAGAAGGATTGGACTTTGATAGACACTGACCCAAGGTAGCAGGAGCTCCATGTGAGCTATCCAGTCCACTGCTCAGAACACACTGCCCCACAAAGCTACCTGCAGCTGCGGGTGGGCTCTTTCTGGTTCTTACCCTACCTCCTCCCTCCCCGCTATCTTTGCTCTACGTGTGCTGGGAAGATACAGCCTGGTTTGGGCTGTATGTCAGCTGCATGCCGTGTTAACAAAAGAAACAGATTCAATGGCACATCTTATCTTTGCAGGAGCTGCTGCAGGTCCCAGTGCTCTCCTATTCTACCACTGGGGGGGAACTACTCCTTTGCTTTCAGGCATGCAATGCAAAATTCATCATTCAGATACTGAAATTGTTGTATTTGTTGTTAAACTTCACCTCTGACGGACAAACCTCTAGCTTGCTTTTGGTTTTTGCAAATAGGAAGGGGATTACAGACCTGTTAGATGAACAGTGCTTGCAATTCTTGCATAGTTGAAGTCTCATTAAAATAATTCTTTGAAGTCCTCAGATGATCTTTAATGCCCTTATCCAGTTCCTCTGATCCAGTAATACTCTATATTTTGGCAGTAAACACTTGATAAATTTTTGCCACTGACTTTACAACAGACAGAGGGAGTGTTCAGCTTAGGAGCAGAGAGCTTTTATGGACAGAAAGCTCTGTGATCTCCTCTACTCTGGGGAATTCACCTTTGGCTGGCCTAGGCCTTTGCAAGGTTGCAACTTACCATTTATTGATCCATATTTTTTTTCTCCCTCTAGTTCTGACTCAGCAGTTCCAGTGTTAAGAAAATGTGTGAGACTGCAATTCAGAAAAAAGCATCATTATTTCTGAGAGCAAACAAGGTGGCCTGGGTATAAAGGCACCTATTTTGGCAGCTCAAAGTAGGGGGAGGGAAAGAAAGAGAGAGATAGTCTTACATTTATTTTCACATCCCTAAAATGAAGATCTGCATTAGTGGCGCTTGACATTTGGATTAGAGAATAATCTCAAATTTTGCACCCTGAGGTCCCTATGTTCCTTTTGTTTCCTATAGCCTTGTGTTCCACAGCCCTTTGTTCATGCTTCCCTTTCCTCTGAACTCAGATTGCCTGGCCTTGTGTCTCATCAATCCCATTCTAGTCCCTTCCAGTTTAGAGAGTCCACTTTCCTCTTCAGCAACATTCAGCAGAGACCCCCCCTTCTTCTACCACCTGTGACCCTTTTGCCTCCCAACAGCAATCCTCTCTGCGTTTAAGCACAGGTCTTTGGATCTGGATGGTCTGTTCTCCCATGCCAGTGTTCCCCATCTCTGCTTTATGTATCATGTCACGAGGACCAGGAGTTCTGTTGATTCCTGCAGCCAGATTGGGAAACAACTTAAGGAAAAGTAGGAGACTGCGCATGGCTGTTACTATTGCTGCCTTAACATTTGCAAGAATAAAATGCGTCTAAAGAGACAGGAAGATCTTTCTCTGGGTTGTGGCCTGCAGTCTTCTTGACAAAAAGAATATGTAGTTTTTAACATTTGCTCTGATATAAACAATATTTAAGTCCAGCTCCAGCCTAGTTGGTATTCCTTGGAATTTCGTGCAGTTTATGGCAAGAACACCATGTTCACTTTTTGAATGGCTAATTTTACTCATAAATACTGGTTGTTTATCTGGTGTGACTGAATGAAAGAAGACTGCTTGGAGAACTGGTCTGGGCCAGGTAGTGCAGGCAGTTATTTTTATGGAGGGATAGGTCCTGAATGAAATAGTCAAGGTCAGAGTGGTGTAGCTACACCCAGGAGTTACCAAATTCTTGTGACTTGGATGAAGGTGTTTTTCTTGGCAACTTCAGGAAGAGAGCACTGGCTCTTGTATGCCTTTGCCTTGGTTGTTACATTGGTGAGGCAGAGGCCTGTAGAGATTGTGGTCTGATTTAGTTCTTGGTCATCTATTTC
Source organism: Myiotriccus ornatus (assembly GCA_036023395.1). NCBI lineage: Eukaryota > Metazoa > Chordata > Aves > Passeriformes > Tyrannidae > Myiotriccus > Myiotriccus ornatus. The sequence goes on from JAYRBT010000082.1 coordinate 104,284,542, forward strand.
AAATAACGAGTCAGACTTGCCCTGCCTGGCAGCAGTTCACAGAGTACCATGCCCTGGTCCTCTCTCACCTGGAATGGTTCATGACCAGCAATTATCAAAGAATTAGAGCTTTCAAAGGAGTGATTAACAGAATTTCTACCCTCTCTGTGAGTGCAGAAAATAACGAAGTGGACATATAATTACGCCCAAATATTTTGCTGATCTCTTTTTGGGAAGGTGAGGGAGATGACTGGAAAGAAACTACAAAAGAGATATATATAATGCTTATGTAAGAAAAATATCTATATATTTTTTGAAATTTGCCCATGGAATATCTTTGTGAGAGGCGTGCAGAATCTTCTTTACATCAAGGCACCTGCACTTTGGTTACACCCACTTGGTTTCCTGAAAGATGTGTTAAAAGTGTGGAGTTTGGTGTGTTTTGCAGTATGTAGTATCCTCCTTTTATAATGTTTTCCCTTTAGAAACTGAAATTCCTCACAATCTTAACAATCAAATATGTTAGAACTTGGGGAAAGTAAGGAAAGAAAAAGAAATTTCAACTGATTAATTAGAAATACCTAGCAGGCCCAGGATTAAGAGAGAAGTCCATGATCCTGCTCACAAGGAAGAGTGAGAAGCAGCCATAATTCAATTCACAAAGCATAATACGTGCAAAACTTTTTTTTCTTAAATTTTTTACTCTTTCAGTGCACATTAATGCTGACTGTCTCTACAATTTGTCTGTATTTTAAATCAGATCAGTGTAATTAGCTAACTTTACTTATTAGCTTGAGCTGACTCTAGTGGTACAATGGTTGAATTGGTTGCCATTATATTTGTTAAACTGCTGTAAAGTAAGATTCTAACAATGGGTTCCTGCACTTAAATAGCACTGTCGAGCACTGGTGCCCTATCAATCAGCCAGACCTTTCCCTCCTGCTGTCTGCTCTGATAGACACTTCTGCTGATGAGGGGACTCTGGAAGAAGAGATCAGGAAGAAGGGATGATGGATAAAGACCATCTCCTGTCTTGGGAGGAAATCAGAAAAATCCTTCCTTTGACTATCAACAAGCTTCTTTGTCAACGTGTCAGAAGATTAATTATGCTCATGCAAGAAGTGAGAGCGACTGTTTTCCCCCCCTGGTTTTGGCGTAATGGGGTGGCATTCTTCTGAACTGTGGCAGAGAATTGCAAAGAAAGAGGCTTAAGAGATTTCAGTCCCCTAACATCACTGTCCCGTAAGCGTTTGTAAAGCTCTTAGGCATACATCCGTGGTACTGTGAAGTTCTGCCAGTAATTGATTAATCAAAGTGTGTGTTTCAAGTGCAGTATGGACTTGATCTCATGAAACGTGTGGTGCCGACTGCTGTTAAAGTCTGTCAGCATTATGGGTAGTTAGGGTTCTTTACGTAGAACAAGCCTTTAGTGAAAAGAGATGCGGAAAACCTTTCCACAGCATAACTGTGAGCGTGAAAACACATAACCATTCATTATTTTTTGAAGTTTATAAATCGATAAAAGGGGAAATCTCCAGTAGGTGTTTGGAGTATTTTATATAGGAGCCAAGCAAATCTGCTTCATGTTTTCTTTTACCCTTCATCCTTTTGTACATTTTTGAATAAATTAAGTGTAAAGTACAATAAAAAAATTAATGATCTTACATTTTTAATTAATCTTTTGGGGAATGGATTAAATGTGCTAATTTGAATTCTGAGCAGATTAGGTTTAGGCAAAAAACAAAGGCTGTTTTTCCTTAGAAAAAATTATAAATCTGACACTTTAAGAGAAACACTGTTTCAGATATGGGGCCGTTTTGACTTAGTCACTCGATATCTTCAAAAGCTCTCTAAATCGTGAACAAACTGTCAGTAAAAGGATTCCTTCCATTTGGCCTGATCTTTCTGATTTAATCCCGTGCTCAGATGAAGAAGAGCATTTTTTGTAATCTGCTGATTTGATATAATTTTGTTTTTTTCTTGAAAGGCTCAAGTTTTGAGTTAATAAAAGGGAGAGTTAAAGAGCCACATCATTAGTTTGGTTTCTTTTAAACAGTTTTTTCTGGGTTTAATGTTCACAATGCTAAATTATCAACAGTGGTGTTAGGGTTTGAGGTTTTTTTGTGCGTCTGTGCAGCCTTCCTTGAGATTAATATCACTTTAAGATGTGTTGAGCTCTGATACGTTGTTGTTGAAACTGTAACAAAACCAAACATTTTAAACATGGATCTGCCTGACCTTGAAATGCTGCTGATAAAAGCTAATGCTGTTAAATTGCATGCCAAATTAACCCTCATTTCCAAATGCTTTGTGTGTGTGTTTCCTGTAGGATAGGCTTTGATCCTGCCCAGCAACATTTCTTTTACAATCAGTTATTTTTTAATGAAGGAAAATCAATGAACAAGTTTCAGTAGCTGATTTCAGCAGTAGTGAAATGAAATGTTTTCTTTTGCATCCTTCTACCACTGTGCTTTGTCTACCATATCAGATGCCTGACATGATGTAGTGTTTTTGTGTAGGGGTAATGATGATTTTCAGCTTAAAACTTTATTTTCACATGTGTAAACCTAATCAAGGATTACAAGTTCATGTGAGAAAGGCACAGGAAACTGGCTAATGGAGTAGGCAGGGAATACTTTCTGAAGCAGTTGTTTTGTTGTGTGTTGTTTGTTTTTTTTAATCTTACTGAGGCTTAGCATCAATAAGGAGAAGCTTTAATCTAAATTGAGATAAAAAAACGTTATTTGCCTCACAAATACTTTTTTCTTGAAGTATCCAGGTTCACATTTAGCAGTTGTCCATTTTGGAGCACACTTGGTAATGGTTTGTGTTTGTTTTCAATTCAGAAGTTATGTTGCGGGGACATGTGCCTGCACAATCTACATTTTTTTTAATTTGCATCTTTTGAGAAGTATGGACTTGGTATGGATTTAAGGGAAAATAATCATGTGCCTTTTTGGACCAGCAGGCCTGTGTAACTCGGGTAGTGTAAACTCCCACTGAAATCAGACAACAGGCATGAGCAGAAACCACTCACATGTAGACACTGTCTTTTTGCTTGTTTTTATCTGCTGAGGACCTTGAGTGTTCTCATTTTAAACTGAAAGTGCATCTTTTTATCCTCTGACAAATGAACTGCCATCTGCATAAATTCATTTGAAGGGGACATTATCTTCCTGTGTGAACTTTGGTGGGAAGTGCTTGCAGGCCATAAAGTGAATCATCAGTCTCCCTGGGCTGGAGCTGATATCTTCACCTCTCTCTCTGGCATCTCCTCCAGGATGTTTAGTTCCTGGTCCTCCCTCCTGTGTCCTTTCTCTGCTACTGTGCCTGGGCCACACTGTCAGCTGGATCCATTCCTGTGCCCACCCACCTCCCCAGGCCAGGGCTGTGTCCTCCATAAGGTCTCTGTAGCAGTATTACTCTTTCTTTTGGAGAGGGAAATACCATTATCAAAGCTTTCACCTTCCCTCTTCAGCACATCAGGACTGGACAAACTTATGCCTGGTCTGTGTGAAAATTGTTTTCTGAGCCTGTCACCTTGACTGTGTTACCTTTCTTCTTGCATTCCTCTGCCAGTATTTTCTTGTCTTTATAGCACTGGACCTAAGCTCTTTATCTTTTCTTTCAGGGCCCTCAAAAAAACCCCAAACAACTCTGGGGGTTGTTTCTCTCCGTTATCTGCCCCTTGTGTTCCCTTGTTATTGAGATGTCAGCCCCAGGACCCAATCAGCCAGCGGTGCCTAATGGGGCAGATGCAGCTGTCCTTGATCTAGGGCAGCTCCATGCCGGTGAGCCCTGCTGGGTCTCAGCTCCCTGGAGCATGGTGCTTTTGCATCTGATGAGGCATTTTGGCTGCAGGAGTGAAAGCGTGGCTGCATGGAGCCACCTCAGCCAGCTCCTGAGCCAGGGTGGAGGGCCTTCTCCAAGCCAGAGGTGGCCAATTGCTGTGCAGGCACCATCTCTGCTCTGGGTGAGCTTTATTTCCACCCTGGCTCTGACCTGATCTTATTGCTGTCGGGCAGAGCCACTCAAATGTCTCTGCTCTGTGGTCCCCCTTTTTGGAATTGGATTTTTCTGTTACCCAGTGTATTCCAGGACCTGCTTCTACAAAGAGTAGCTGTATTCCCCTGTGAAGCATGCTGTCTCACGTGGATACTTTAGAAAGGAGCCAATCTGTAGGTCAGGGTATTGTCTTTCCTAGTGTAAATGCTGTCAACTCCAAGGCAACGCAAACCATAACGAAAGTATATTGATCTTTACGTCCATGCTTTGGTGCAGATGTCTGACCATTTTAGAGACTCAGGAGAGTGGGGAGGTGTGAAGGGTTGGGAGTGAGCAAGTCCAGAGCAAGAAGACGTTGGATTTTCCAAAGGCCCTGTTTTGTTTGTGAGCTTTTAAAGCAGCATCCCCTTTCCACTCTAAATACAAGAATTAACGTTCCTTCAGTAAACCTTGATGCACAGTTTTTCCTTTATGCAAGCCCACATTGCTTTCTGCCTCTTTTGAAGGACCCTGGGTTTGCCTCCAGGAAAAACCAGAGGCAAGGTTTCTAGTTTGTGCCTAATGGTGGGGATTTACAGTGGTGGATGGAAGTGGGGGGAGGCTTTCACTCCCAAGCAGCAGCAGATGCAGATCACGGGTGAGTGGATTGCTCATGACAGTGGTGAGGTGCTGTTGGAAGGGGTGTCTGGAGGTCTGCTCCTGCTCTTAAGAGGTCTGTTGCCAGCATTTGTATTAAAATTAATTTTAGAGGAGGATGAAAAAGTTGATAGGGTATAACCAAAGATATTGCTGTATTATAACTGAGGGAACCTTAGGAAATGCTAATAGTGAGAGGAAAAGGTGATGAGCTTGTTGTTGCCACTTTTTAGCACTATTTCTCTGAGATTTTAAGAGAAAATGAATTCTGCTGAAGTGACCTTTTTTTCACCTCTTACTGGCTCTTGAAAAGCCTGTGCTCCCTGAGCCGTCCACACAAACACTTACACAAATAATGAAAAATCCAAGTGCACATGCTCCAAGGGATACTTAAGCATCTCTAAAAAAGATTCTTATTGCTGCTATTATGTTAGAGGGCAGTAGTTCCTAAGGAAAATTGATTTTTCTTCCCCATTTTAATACCTTCAAAATGCTTTTAATCTGACCATAAGGAAAATGTGAGAAGTTCTAAATAACTAACTAGAGGCTTTTTGAAGCCAGGAATATCTTTGTTGTTTTCCTTTTGCATATGTTTTCCTGGGACTAAGGGCTTTGTTAAAACTTAAGAATAACATTTAGAAAGTGATAAGGTATCTGATCTTGCTCAGTCCTGTATTTTCTGTAGAAATTCAGGGTAATTGAAGATGCTATTTTTTCATTTTAAAATTGGGTGTACAACAGATAAATGTGAGCTTTGAAAGAGGCTGTTCTGGAAAGGAAGTAACTTGAGAAAAATGGGCAACTTAACAGTAATTTTTTTTTTTTTAGCTTTCCTTTTAGCACAAAGTGTTCTTGTTACACTTGCTGACCTCGTTGTCTCACTGTTATTTCAGAGCGTACTTATTTTCTCTTTGGTATTTTTTTTATTTCTATATTCTTGGAGGAGTAAGGTGCAACAGTTGCCTTATACCTGACAGTAGATCAGTCACATTTCCTAAATGCGACAATTTCTGTCTAATACTATTTTATTTTTTTGAAAAAGGAGAACCTATAATTTTCTGTCTTGACAGATTAATGGCTGTGAATGACACCTTGCAATAAAATCAGCATTTTGGCACAGTTCCTGTTGAGTCTTTCATATTTACAGGGGAGGAATCCTTGATCACCAGGTTGTTTTCTGTGCAAACACTGGGAGAATGCTGGGACCAACAAGGTTGAGCTGACCTTATGTGCTGGCCTGTTCCCTGCCACTGACTGTCATGTTTCAAAGGTTAAACTAACTGTGGATGAAATGTAATCAGTAGTGCCCTGGATCCTTTCCAGAGCTCACTGGAGGAGTGCAATAACCGGCATTGTTAGCTCTGGGAGAGCAAGAGACAGAGGTCATTACCTGTGTGCGTCTGAGCATGAGGAACCAACTGCCTTTCCTGCTACCTCCCACATATGTTTACTTAAATCTTATCTGGAATTGTTAGCCAGCTGGCCCCTGCTTTTTTAAAAAATATGTCTGTTTATTCTTCACACACTGTAATTTTCATCTTTCTGTTGCTTTCAGAGTTTCCGTGAGAAAAATGTGTTTCTCTCAAACCCTGTCATTAGATGGGATTTGAATCAATACTTGGGGAAGCAGAAAAGGCTCAAAAAAAAAGAATTGCTGTGTTTTTGGATGACAGTCCAACCTGGGCCAGGATAAACCAGACACTACCCTTAAGACAGAGACGTACCACAACACCAGGGAAAAGATGATCTCGGTAAATTTTCCTTCCTTCACTAGCGGGTAGGTAGGAAAAGAGCTGGTACAATAGAAAGCTGGCAAGGGGCAGAGAGCAAGTGTGGGAGTAGGAGGTGAAACAGAAGCACTGAAGCAAAGATACCATCTCTGAGAATTGATTTCCTGTTTCTTTCTATATTTGGCCACTCATTTTCCCCAACTCCATCTCTCATTTGTGCAGTACTTTCAGTCCTCGGCATTCAGATCTGCAGCAGGAGTCTGTTCTCAGCATGAGATAAAAGGCTTTCTGAAAGGCACCAGAAGCATGTAGCATATGGTGGGGAAGTACTGCTTGCTGTCACGTTAGGGACATTGAAGCCAGTATTTTTTCTGCCTATTTAGTTTTTACACCTTTGAAAATGTCTGTACAATAACAATAGACCTAAGCGAGGAACAAAAAAAATGTCGGCCTTTTGCATTTTGTGGAAAGATTCTTACTCCATCAAAGCATGTTTTTTTCTTTATAGATCAGTGTGTGGGTATGGCCTTGAAAACCAGTACATTTAGCAGAAATTGAGACTTTTCCCTTGAAAGAAGAGGGAGGCAGACTTCCATTTCAGAGCTAGTCAGACTTTAAAGACCTGTATTATTTTAATACATGTTTTTGTATACACTCCTGATTGTCGTGCTCTAATCAACTGCTGGGAATATGGATGCCTTTTGCAGTATGTTTCTGTATGGGCTTTTCAGTTTTTGCTGTAGTTTCTAAAGAAGCCCTGACAAAAACAGAGGCCTGTACCAGTTTACAGGAAAGTCAGCTCTGTTTGGAGTAGCCCAGTACAAGTTGGTTATGATGTCGTGACAAGAAAACGCCATTATCCTCCTTAGTCCACCTTTATCAGAGTCTCTCAGGTTTGTAATCACAAGCAGAGAGAGCTCCAATGTTTCTATCTTTTCCTTATTCTTGAGTCTTCATGAGATCTCTCTACTTCAGTGTGTGTGAGAGAGGACAAGGTGTTCTCTTTCTATTTACCTTTCTTGGGAAATTCTTATTGTTGAAAGGCCTTTTCTTCCCTTGACCAATTTTTTTCCTTCACGCCAGAGCACTGGAGAATGGGAAGAACTGAGTAAAAGTACTAGGAACTGTCTTATCCTTGTGAGTCCTGAGCAGTATTATTTCCCAGTCCCAAGACTTTAATTTGTCTTTCTCTATGCTAGATTTCTTTTTAATTGTTCAAAAAGCAGCTTGGTTTCTCCACCAACCTTTAGGTAAAATGTTTCAATATCCACTTTTGTAATTATTCCTGGACTTTTAGCATGACAAACGGTGTCTGGATTAGGCATAATTTCTGTATGATTTCTACTCTACCGGGATAACTATTCTAGTGTCAGATATTTGTGATCCAAAATTTTGCTCAAGTACATCACTTCAGGGAACTCTGTGGGCATTGTGGAAGTCTTGACATAGAGAGCTTTTCAACAAAAGCGGTTTTGATATGACAGAAGACGTAGGCCCAAGCTGCAGTCACAGACATTATAGATCAGCATGAGTAGTGAAGATTCCTGGATCTGTTTGTGGGTTTCCTATCAGGTCTATGAGGAACCCATCAATTTTCCAGTGTATGTGGGGGTCTTCTTTCTAGAGACTTTCTGTCAGCTCTGCTGAATGTCCTTACGAACAAGAAACCAGTTTCCTCCATCTCCCAAGTGTTCAGTCAACTGCACAGAACTGGGTCCATGGCAATCCCAGCAAAGGGAAGACTTGTGCTTGCCCCTGTGTAAAAATAACTAGAATTCCTCAAAGAGAGAAAAGCATTTTTGGGAAGGCCAGGCCACGCTATGTCTTTCTGCACAAGCAACAGCAGTTAAGCAGGAAGCCCTGGAAGAGTTTCTGTTTTGCTGGAATGTTGTAGTGATGAGGGAACCCAAAATTGGAAATAGTCTTGCTTGGAAAAGACCTTTGTAACTGAAAAACAGGGTCTGCTTGGATTAAATATTTAAAGTTTTTTTCAATATTCTAAGCTGATCAGCTTCTTTATTTAGAGTGCTCTGACATTTTTGTTGGAAAGATATTGTGAAAAATCTCTAACTGTAATCTTACTGTTCATGATGCACAACCGTGTTGTTTTCTCTGTGCTATGTAAAGGCCAACTGCATTGAAGTGGACCATTGTATGTGATTACTAGCTGCATCCATCTTTGTATTTAGGCTGGCTAATTGCTATAAATACAAACATTTAAGAATCTTTCTGAATGGTGACAGGCTGAATCTCCTCAGTACAGGGATTCAAGATGAGCCTGATGTTCAACAGTATCTTGTGCTTCCCCTCCATGTAGATTTGCATCGCATGTCTGTGTGCACATTTTGGCCACAAGTCATATTTCTTTTTGAAATCTCCTTCCTTCTGGATTCTGCTTCTCACACCTTTCATTGCATTTTCCTTCTGTGAATTTATGAAGGCGTGCTTATGCCTGAGTGCTGTTTTGGATAAGAAGTTATCTTTAAAAGAACAGTAATAGAGAGAGGCTTCTATTTCATCTTCTCTCCATCCACCTTTGTACCCCTGGACATGCATGCAGCAAAAATACTAGGAGCAGTATGGATACCATAGTGGTATTCCAAAGCGTGCTGGTTTGGAACCAGGGGAAAACCACATGTGCACAGAATCTACTCTATATCAGTGAACTTTTGGGCTCTCATGTGAATATATTGGTACAGATGTCCTCAGAGATGTCCCTGCTCTATAAATAGAGGTCTGCATTATGTCTTTCCCTTTTCAGATGTGTTTAACGGCTTTGTATTTTAAAAGGTCACCAAGTAGAAGAAGGTGTTTGCAAAACTTTTTAGCAAGATTTTGAGATCAGTGTATACCATAAATTTGTATTTGGACACAGCTGTAGGTTGTCCTTTTATGCTGTCCCCATCAGACTCTGTTGAGCTGTTTTTCTGTGTGTGTTTTCTCTACACTTGTCACTGAGAAGAATCAGCTCTGGATGCATATGCTTCACATGCGAAATCCCATCCTTGCTGAAGCTAGCAGGTTTAGTTGTTGTATGTGTGCAAAAACCAGGGAAGAAACATGTTGCATGAAAGCCTGTTTCCTCACTGTGTGTCAGGTTTCTGTGTTGTGTGCTAGCAACAGGAGAGGCAGGGAGCACAGCTAGAAAGCTGAAATGTTCTCTGTGTGCCACAGCGTTCTAACTCATGGATACTTCACAGCAGGACAATTTACTGTCCCGTGAAGAAAGAAAAAGACCTGTTTTGGCTTTGAATATATAGAATTCCCAATTGTCTAAGACAAAATTGCAGCAGATTTTCCAGTTTTAGCCTGGAAAGTTTTGACTTCTCTCTCTCTAGCGTCTGCATATTTTTATGGACTTTTGTGTCTGAGTTTTGTAGTTTGGTCCTCTTGATTATAGTATGCCTAGAGTTGTTTCAGGAAAAAAAAACCCTGTTTTAAGCTTCCGATAAGGAATATAATATGATTCTTTCTTTTCCCATATTAAGTGTGAGACATGCGTGGGATGAGATGGTGACTGTGGCGAGAAGGCAACCTTTTTGTGTAATTACATAAGAATTTTATGGTATGTGCGTATGAGAGTTTTAAACACAGATAAAACTAACGAACCTCTTTTTTGTCAAGCCTAGCAATGCGTGTTTAAGTCATCTAACTGAAATCTGTGCAACAGATGTAAAAATTATTATCAGACCTTTAAAATGTCAGAAAGATTCAAAGACAAAGAGACCAGTTTGCCTCTTAAAATTATATGGCGTTCAGGGATGTGTTATTTCAGGAGCTTTTCCAAGACACTGCACTGTCACAGCTTCATTGCTTCAAATGTCACTTCAAGTAGGAGCATATTTTATAACTACACAGTAAACTCAAGATGGTTTAATGGAAATGATTTCTTCATGTGTCAAAATGACCCCTTTGTTTCTTATTTTACTCCTTTGTTGCCTGCAGCTAATCTGGTTTTTGGGTTATCAGATCTAAGAATCTTACAATGCTGACTCTAGCAGCGGCATTCAGCTGGAATGCTGCCTTTTGTTTACTGGTTTCACCAGGCCTCCAGTGCTTTCTTTGGTCATCTGGTGGCTCCACTAATGTGATTTGCACTCCCAGGCTCTGCAGGTAGTCATGGGCTTTTAAAGGGAATTAGTGCAAAGCCTGCCACCCTGGTTGCTAATGAATCCACAGGGTACTTCTTGTTTTTGTTTTGTTTTTCCAGATTTTTGTGGGGTTTTTTGTTTTGTTTGTTTGGGGTTTTGTTGGGGGTTTGGGGGTTTTTTTGTGTGTGTTTTTATGGAATTTTTCTCTTCTCTGCTTGGGCTTGAGTTTCTGAAGTCGGTTTACCTGGCTGTGGTGTGGTGATACTCATTTTGCTTTAAATGGAAGTACTAAATCCTATTATCACAGTGTCCATTTAGGGTTTTCTCAGGAATTGTAAATAAGTATAGAAAAAATAGATGGCTACACAAATACACAAAACTTATTTGTTACAATGAATGATACACAAAGCTTGTTCTTGGTAATAGCGCTTGTGGTAAAAAGAGACAAACCTCCACCTTCATGAAAATTCTTACTATTAAAATAGCAAATGTTGGCATACATAAGGAAGTTGAAGTGTTTTGCTGATGAGGCTGCAGTTGGAATAATGAATTTTTGCAAGCACACCACGAGTAGATGCAAGTTTACAAATGCCCTCAGCACAGTCTTATAAATTTGAGCCAGTGAAGGACACAGTCAAATAAATAGTCTATTACAGCTTTTGCAAAAAAACCAAGTTATACTGGAGGAGGTTTTTTATTATGAAAAGTGTATATACAAAAGAGGATATATACTCAAAACATCTGCTCTCTTTCTGAAACAGAGGAGAATTTCAGACTCTGAGGAGTTGAGTAACATGTCAGATGCTGAGTAAGATGCCATTCCTCCTTACTGAAGTATCCTTGTGGATTTGAGTGGGGATTAATAGAGTGATTAGGGCTTTTTTTTTTTTAAGATTAGTCCTGCAGTTTTGTTAGGGCCAGTATTTGGCTTGCACAAAAACAAGCACAGTGTCGATGTTTTTAAAGCTTTAAAGTAGTCTAATTAAGTCTCAATCTACAGTGGCAGGATGGCCATATTTTTATATTTTCATAAAAGATTTTTCGTCCATTTCTGTTATTTTAGAATGGAGGATACCAGATCTGTGATAAAAGCAAAATCTGAATAGGACTTTGGAAATAAATGGGCCCTTTCCTTGCAAAAATAGATAATATAATTCTTACTCTTATTTACCTTGAGAGCAAGCCTATCTGTTTACCCAAGTCTGAAGAATTTAGACTGATAAGAGTTGTGTCACTGATGCATAGTTTATAGGGTTGAGTCTTAGGAGTAGAAGAAAGCTTTAGAAAAATTGAAGTACATAGGCATGTTTCAGTGCTTGCTTTGTGCTGTTCTGGGATGCTGGTGCTGAGGATTTATCTGTGCTGTTCGGAGGAGGTGTATGTTTAATTTGTATACGTGTGTTTATGTTTTTAACATATTAACTGAATATCAGAGCATTAAATTCTGTTCAAGAATGCCAGTAAAATTGCTGAATTGGTGTTTTTACTTCAGAAAAGATCATTTTGAAATTCAGGTGCAGGGATTTTAATAGTGGACATATAAAGCAAGAGTATATCCATTGAGTTTTACTAGGCAGACAGCAGGACTGAAGGTCCTTGTGACCCAGAAGTTTGTGACCCATGAAATCTCCATTTTCCTTCTACTGGTAATGTATCTTGAAGTACAGAGGACTGGAAATGCATCCTGGGTGACCTAACACATTGATTATCTACAAAGAGAAAATTATTTTGGGCTTATTGCTAAAAATGTGTTAGATACTAGTAAATATAAGGGATAGGTTTAAATTAGGTGGTTTAAACAAGTGTTTCCTCAGCACAAATTCACTAAGGCAACAGCTGATCCTTACAGGTATGAACAAGATCTGCCAGATTTTCCTTTAAAATTTTGATTTCAGATGCTTGGCCATTTTGCTGATTCAGCTTCATCACCTTGCATGCCACAAAAATCAAAATCTCACTCTGTAAATGGTACTTGCATCTACTGAAGAAGATGAAGGGAGGTAAGGAATTGGGCAGAGTTACTTCTAAAATCGGCAAATATCCAAGGTTCCTGAAAAGAAGCCTGTAGCACACAGGCACACCAGCAGGGAGATTTTACAGCTCTGTCCAGAGCACAGAAGGAAGATAAATCATTGCCATCCCCCTCTCATTTTTGAAATGGTTCAACCCTGGGGTTTAGCTGAAGGACTTAAAGAGTTTTTGAAGTGCAAATAGACTGGTGAAGGGTAAACCTTTTCAGAGTTTCATTTAGATGGATTTTTTTTTTTTCTATGTGGATTTCTGGCACCAGCTGAGATCTGGAAAGCCACAGGATTTTTTTTGTTTTTGATCAATCAAGCAAGCAGAACTTGCCATGGGGGTGTACATTCTCTGCATACATATTGATCCTATTGTGTTTAAAAGTAGTTAATTTAATCGGGGCTTTTTGAAACCTTCCCTGGTAAAAGTTGCATTAATGAAGCTGTCATTTCAAGGTCATGTTTCAGTGTCAATAACTTAATGGTAATGACAGAAGTTACCTGTAAGTTTAATATCAATATTTCAGTTTTTCCATGATAAAATTGCATTGAATGAGAACTGATTTCCTACACATGCATGTGAAAATGTTCAGCTTAACTGAAAAATGTTACCTTCATTAAATGAGAGATTTTCAAAGAAGTCTGGAGTTACTGCACATGTTAACACCAACAGTTGTGTTACTATTCACTGCTGTTTGGATAAGTACCCTTAGCCTGCCCTATTCCACAGGGAGTTTGACTCCAATAACCTATTTTACACCTTGTCTCTTCTACCAAAATGGTTGTAATGTCAGAATTTTTATTTATGGCTCTTTCTAGTAGTTTTGACCTTTTACCTCTCATTTTGTCTTATTTAAAAGCAGCAGCATGCAGAAGACAGACTGCATATTAACTATAAACACTTCTTTCTACTGTGACAAATATTTGGAGATCCAGCCATGTACATCCACGGCTGGATGTGTGATAAGAAGCCTATTTGAGTGCAGAGTACAGATTTTATAAGGCAGGATACAGTTTACTACTTTTTCCATCCATATCTGATGTCAAGATCATCAAGTATTTTGAATGAAAGGATTATATATTTTCAAGACTTTTTCCTGTGAGGATGTGAAGTGTAGACTTTATTTCCTTCTTTGATTTGTTTGAGTTGGAAGGAGTTTCAGGAAGTTTTTCTGAGCATGATGTACATGAAGTACAGTAGAGTTGGTGGCAAAAATTGGATTAAGATACCATGGCAGAATGTGCCTGTACATCTCCCAAACTCAGTTTTCTCATTGCTTTTCTTCTTGGTAGTTGCAGTATGCCTTGGGCTCTGAGTACTGGAATTCCAGAGTGATGTGTGACTGAGCAAGATGACATGTGAGGTGGAAAATAGAGTTTTGCATATAACTCTTTCAATCATGTACCAACAAAGGTCTTCTGTAGAGTTTCCTATTTGTGTTTTCCCCAATGGAACAGTATTTTATCAAAGATTTCAGTATCAGATCACTCAGTGGCTCAGAGAGGAACTCTAAAGGTGGTGTGAGTTCCACAGTTGGGGTTCTCTTTAGGAAAGACCAAACTGGTTGTTAGTTTAATTTCCATATATTGGATGTCCAGAATGGTACGGTGTGGCATACTATGGGAAAATTGCCTATATTTAAAAATGGTGTATTTTATCTTACTTCTGTATTTAGTCTGGTGGTTTGATGTTTCTGTGCTATGAGAGCTCAATAGAAAGAATCTACATCAGAATAGGAACCTAAAATCGTAACACATCACAAATGAATAAATATGGCTAAATGCAATCAATAAATAAGGCTTAAGAAGTTCATGTTGTGATCTTTCCCTGACTTTACACTGAACAGAAGATGTTTGGTTAACAGGCCCCCTGTCTTGGTCTTTGTTTTACAACTCGAGCTTTTATGTTACATGCTGTCAATCTCATGTACTGTAATGGTGGTTATTAAGGATGGTTATTTCCTGTAGTGTTTGAAAACTGAACATGAGATGTTGTTTAAAGCTTTACTGAGAGACAAGGGAATTCTTTGCATCTCACTGCAGAGAAGGGATTCTTGGTATTTGTGGTGTCACTTTTGCTAGTATGTCACTGGGAGAAGTTACTATGACATTTCCTCTGTTAAGTCAGAGTTTTCTAGCAACAGCCAGGACTCTTCTCACTTCAACAAGTCCCATTCCACCAACTGTATAGAGAATTTCTGGGCATATTTGAAGTCAGCAATCTTAGTTAAATCTTATTAGGTGCAGAGGGCAGATTTTCATTTAGAAACAGACATCATTCTGTAGATGGATATGTGGGTGTTGGCTGGAAAATCTATAATTCAAATTTAAGTTTTTTCTAAGTGGTGTGTGCTCAGATGTCAAAACACTGAGGGGCTGTTACCTGCAGATTGCAGATTTATCAAGCAGCTGTGACATTAAAGTAATCTTACTCTGGTTACAGTATGCATTTGTCAAGGACACAGACTTGCATGATGATTCTGAATTCGTGTGGAATTTAACTGAGCAACAGCTGGTCTGTAGGATGTGGAGATTTTAACAAGGAAACGTCTGTGTTTTGTTGAAGGACTTGTGTGACCTTCTGCTGAAGCTGTTCTAAAGTGCCTTCTTCCTCCATTCAAGTCTGTAGGATCCCAAAATTGTCCTTGTGTGAAATATCTCCATTCTCTCTGAGCCTCTTCATTTTATCATGGGTAAATTCTACAAAATTCTTCCATGGGGTATTAGGAAAAGAAAAAAAAGGAAAATTAAAAAGGCCATAAACACTGACTGCAGCTTAGGACAGAAAGGATACTCTTTTTGGCTTTTAATTTTGTCAGATTCCTTTTCTCCACAGTTGTTGGTTTGGTTTGGTTTTGTTTTGTGGGTTTTTGTTTGTTTGTTTCTGTTGGGTTTTTTGGTTTGTTTTTTTTGTGGTTCCCCGCCCCGCCCCCCCCTTGGGAGAGGTTTATGGTGCTGTGTCTGCCAGGATAACCCTGTCTTAGGGTTGAAGTTGTATTTCTCCCCGAGTTCCTAGAGGTGATGTTATCTTTTGTTCACTCAACAGTATGGTCCTTCCTGAGAGCATCTGTCACTTTAGGCATTGTAAGATGGATGAGTCTCAAGTGAACTGCTAGTTGAAGCAAATGGTGAAAATAAGAAAAGGCAAGGGGGTTGGGGGTCTTCAGAGGGGACAGACAACAAGGAAGCACCGTTAGAAATCAAAAGTAAGCCAGACGGTAGTGGAAGGACGAGCCAAGATGGATCACATGTTAGCAGATCCCACAGGTCTTGGAAATGAAGATTGGTGGCTGACAAATTCTGAAGAGAACTTCTGCATCTTGACAAAAATGTTGTTGGTTTGTTTCCTATTTCATTTGTAAATAAGAAAGGATCAGAACGAGGTGATCTGAACATCAGATGAAGAAAATTGTTTTTTTGTTACATTGTATTGTAAGGTTAGGACAAAATAATCAGAAAACGGGTTAGTGATATTTTGTGTGTCTTAAATATTATGTGACCATCTGTCAGTTCTGAATGGGCACGTAACAGTATAAAACCAAAGCAGCATATCAGCAGCGTAGCTTTTGGAAAAAACCCCTGAACTTAAAATTTGTAGCTGATGGTATTTCAGAAGGTACTTAATGTTTTTAAAGGAAGTGAGATTCACTGCATCTCTAATTTAGCTGGACTAATTGAGTTAGACCTTTCAACAGAACGAAAGTGGTGTGAAAAAGCCCGTATGTAAACCCTAAGAAAACTCCCTCGAATCCACTGACAAGCAGGTCCTTACCCCCACCCCCAAGCTGAGCAAAGGTCTGTGTTTGCAAAAGCAGCCGGCAAAGGACAAAAGGCACTTACAGCCCAGTGTGTGTCAAGGTTTGGGAAGGGTCCAGGAGGATCTTGGCTTGAAAAATTATTTTGTCACACTGTTGGCATTGGTCCATAAGGGGAAGCACTGGTTGAAAGGCGAAGAAATTAAGATGATTAGAAGCTTTAAAGCTTCACAAATGGTAGAGTATCTCTCTTCTCAATGGATGTAAATAATAGATGAAAGACTGAGAGTGACAACAAAGGATCAGGGCCTTTAAGAGAATGTGTGCAGCCTGAATAGAGGTCTGTGGCCTAGGGCCAAAGGTCTTAGCTTTGAGTGTAATTAGAAGAAAATACAAAAATGTCATTACTAGCAGGTGAAATGTTCAGCACGTGTCTGAAAAATACCAATTTCAGAGCCAGGAGCTGCTGGAATTGGATTACTGACATCCTGCAATCACTGGAGGCTCTGCAAAGCCCTACAGTTCGGTCGGGAGCTGGGAGTGTTAACCTTGTTGGCCATCTGTGATGGGTTCACTGTTAGCCGGGAGGGTGCACAGGGCGGGGCAGCATCGGTGGTCCCTGGCGATAGAGTTGTTCAGCGTCTTTCTTCGGAACACTGCAGTCCTACCCGAAACCTTGCCTGAGCCAGAGGTTATAGCTGCTCTCCGAAATTAGACTGATTTTTGAAAATGAGACTGGGGGGAGGAAGCTTAAAGGCCTCTAATTTTAAAGCCTGGAGTTTGAATTCTAGGTGTGCAGCTGCGTTCTGGTTTTGACAGCGGGCCTGGGGTTGTAGTCCCAGCAGTGAACCCTTAAAATCCCATTTGAGAGCAACGGAGAAAATTCCTTTAAATCTTTTGTCAAAATATGGTCTGTTTCTATTGAGAAACCAAATCAGTTTGTCTGCCTAAGAAAGTTTTGGTGAAGTCCAGTCAATGATAACTTAATTTCAACCTTTTTTTGATGTTAACTACTGTTCTGTGCAGGCCTAGGTAATTTAGGCATGACTCTTCTGCCTGCCATACCACTTTTGCCATTCCTTGGGGTATTTCTGGTGTATTTGCTTTTAAAAACTGCAATGTCTATTAGATATGTTTTCACCTCAATACTTTTATGGAAAGTCAGATAGAGGAACAAACACCCAATTCAGATTTAGTTTTGAACACTAATCTCCAAGGTAGATAACTCCTCACCCAGTTAGTTTGTTTCTTTTTGAATGAATAGTAAAATAATTACTTCTACTTCATAATATTTTTTAAAATGTTTCTGCAACAGTCAATTTTCTTATATTAATGTGCTAAATTCCTAATCTGTCATAGCAACTTCAGTACCAAAAATGTGTAAATTCTGTGATAAGCTTATACTTCTGGTACAATGTAGAGAAGCAACCAAGCACTTTCAACCAACTATTCCTATAGAGAAAAAAAAATGCTTTTTGAAGTGGTTGGCCCTCCTTTCCCTACCCCAGTTCAGTTTTAACCCTAGACCAGGTTTTGTTGGCTTCTTATAAACTATATGCTGCCATGAGTCATCTTAATTTTTTTTCCTCCGTTTTTGTTTTTCAGGTGTTCTGGAGTTTTAAACAACTTTACAGCAAGGCTTCACAAACTCTTAGCTGCATCCTTTAATCATGACTGCATTTCAAATAGGTTGAAAGGAATCTGAGAGGTATTGTACTTGTGCTTCCTAGTAGGCAATATATTGTATGTTTGTGTTCAGCATCTGTGCTTTCATTTCCACTGCGTGCATTTTAGGAACAGTGTGGACTGTAAATAATGATTTTATTTTTGCTTCAAGCATGTAAAAGGTCCAAGTTCTTAAAAAAATCTTGAAATCCAGGTCATATAATTGAACAGCCTTTACCGGAGAGGGCTGATTTGTGCTTCCCCTTTTTTTTTATGTATCCACAAGGAGGTAATTTTCATTATTTAATGACAGTTCTTTTGAAGCTGTAACAATTTTCTTCTGCTGTTTTACTTAAAGGCTTTGCAAATACCTAAGCAACTAGCTAAATATATGTTTTGTGCACTTGGAGGGTGAATGTTTGTTTGTTTATTTGTCCTCTCAAAGGGTTTAAAACAAATGGGGAGAAGAATGCAGATCTTTGTAATGATTGGGATAGATTTGTGCTTCCAACTGAGATTCTCACACGTCTTTTTTTCCCTGACTTCTAAAAGGGGGGAGGCTTGTCTCAGTACACAATATTGGGCTCACATAGTTTCTCGTTGCATTTAAATAGTCAGCGTACCCAGAAGGCTGAAGATCTATTCCTGCTTTATGACCTGTTGTATCCCTGGGGCAAGGGCAGCCCTGAGCGGAGCAAGGGGGTCATGGCCACAGCCCAGGTTCTGAGTGGCGCTTGTGGGTTCCCAAAACCTGCCTGCAGGAACGTTTTGCTTGGCAACATCTGGAATATGGTATAAGTCTGGAAGAGGGGGGAACCTCTTGGATTTTGCTTCGCCAGGTGCTAGGAGGAAGCAACATTAGCCTTTCTGATGGGGGGGAGGCAGATTCTGTGGCCCTGAAGTTAGGCTAAACAATTGCAGAGGTCAAAGGACAGCTGAGTGCGGTCAATGAGACACCCTGGGGTGTATTTTGTTACTTAGTAAAAGGAGCAGCATCCTAAAACCCTAAAGGATTCTCTTGAAAATCTGTGTTGTGAAAAGGTTTTATGAGTCTGATGGCAAAAAGTGCTGATTTAGCTAAGGAATGCTTGCTTTTGTCTAAATGAAAGGCTAATCCTTACCAAATGTTGGCAGCTATTATAGTGCAGTCAATGCGGGTCTGAAAGGACAGTTAGAGTAGAAGTGTACTTTGGGAATCTCAAATGTTTATCATTTTAATGGCTCTGTAACTGAAAAGATTTCTTAGCTTTTACCTTTTATCCTAAAATTTATACCATGAGCAAAATATTTGGAAAAATAGAAAGTAAAATCTTCACTTGTAATTTCAAAAGCTGCTCCCTAGGGACCTCCGCCTGCCCAGTTATTCTATATTCCCTGATAAATTTGCTTTAGATTTTCAGGGTATTGCCTGGCTTAAACTGTAACTTTTAATCTGCTGATATTTAGTAATTGTTTAAAAAACAAAGTGTGGGGTTTTTTTCCAGTCTTGAGTAATTTTTGCTGTTCTTGTTTCAGTCCTCACAAAAAAAAAAAAAAAAAAAAAAAAGAGAGAGAGAGAATAGGTTTGGGGTAATTAATTCCAATAATTTGTTTAGCATTATCTTTCTTTAAAAGGACAGCTTATTAACACTTAACATTTGTCATAGAAACAGATAAGAAATCAATGTCAGAGCCAAGACCTTGTAAATAACCTGAAAGGAAATGTAATAATGGCTGTCTTCACCACGGAGGTGGTGGGGGAAGGACGGGGCATGTGGCAGAAAAGGTTCAGTGCCTTTTTGTTTTCCTTTGGAAGGGGGGGGTGCTGCAAGGCACAGCCCGGGGCCTCCGACTCTTTGGCCTTACTGTCTTACGCAAACACTCATCTTGTATTAGGAAGAAAAAGGTGCTTGGGAGCCGGCGGTGGTGGCGTTTTTATAGTGGCTAACCCGGTGTCTCATCACGATCTTTAAATGAACTCTATAATAAGAGCGAAAAAGAACAAACTGCATAATTTTCAAGGGGTGGGGGAAAATGAGCAAAGAAGTTGAGAAGTTGGTTTGGTTTATTTTTGAAAGAAACCTGCTTGCAAAAATATTGCTCCTTGTTGAGCTTAATTTTTAAACTCTTCAGAAGTACTCTATACCGATTCTTAGCATTGATTTACGTCAAGGTTAAGGCACCTTTAAACAAATAAAGTTGGGAATGGATAAACCTACTAAAATACAAATCGCCTATTAAACACAGAAGATGTTTGTATAGCATTCAGGTTACTACAAAACTAACACATGTCTTGAAATTCTTCTGATAACCCCTTCTAAACTCATCAGGAAACGACAGCATGTGTGTTTGAGGGGTACACAAGGGAGCAGCCAGATAGGATAGAGATGGAAGGTCAGGCCATAACTTTGACTTTCTAGGCTTCAGCTTCATGCTTTTGCAATAAGGCAATAACAAATGAAAAAAGGATTAAGGTGATATATTTATCGATGAGGTTGGACTGGCATTTGCTATAGAAATTCAATGAGATGTCTGTTTGAGTCTATTTTCAGCTTTATCCCTGTAGATAATGACTATCATATTTTACATATATATCTATATAGAATTAAGGGCTATATAAAATAAACCGTATAATAAAACTGCTTAGATAAGTACGTATTGTGCTATAATACTTAATTTTATTTGTAACTCCAGAATTTAACTACTCAAAGTTTGTAAAGTGAATTTATATGGGGTTTTAATATTTTTTTTCTTATTCACTTGAAAAAACTGTTCTGCATCTATAAAGTGTTTATTTATCTGGTGTTTGGTTGTTTTTTTTTTCTTTCAAGTGGATTTTAACCCACAGTGGGAGCTTTATGCATAGTATTTATAACCTGCTGTGGCAACAGTCACAGAGAAATATTTTGAACCCTAGTTTCTTGAGTGTCAGGATTTACCAGAAGTTTTGTATTCATGCTGTCAAGAATGCATAGAATCTGTGTTGCTGACTCATTAAACCACAGCAGCAGCTTTGGGAATCAAGATTGCCTCTGCTAGCATGTTTATGTTGCAGGTAAATTAAGTTCAGCCTGTAAAAATCATTAATACTTTTGTGAGAAAAGAAAGTAGAGAAGCACATCTAATGTCTACAACAAGTCAAGTATTTTATGATCATTTTTTCTTCTTGCAAGACCTAAACCCCCCATATGCAATTTTTTGTAGTGGCTGATGAATTGCATCACAGCAGAATATAAGCATTAGGAATAGAAAATTACTTTCTCCTCCTATTTAGTGTTAATAGTATGTAATTTTGAATTTTTGCGTTTCTGTTTAGAGTAAAGATGGCGCTCTTTTCTCGACCTAAATGGCATTAGAAAAATGTCTTTTGTGGACATTTATCCCACAAATACTTTTTGAGATTCCCAAGTGTCTAGAAAAGGTAGCTTGAATGTCAAAACTCTTCTTTTTTGACATATCCTTGGATATAATGCTCCAGTTTTGTTCTGTCGATTGCCCGTTTCTTGCAAATTTCATCTTAACTAAAATCTGGGATGTTGCAGAAGGCCCAGGAATGATGCGCATCTTTGATCTCGAACAGGGTTGCCTCTGGTAGTTTTAGAGATTCTGGACAGAGCTTTGTTTATTTTACAGAAGAATTTGTGGTATTCTGGGGAGGGGAGAAAGTAGAGTCAGCTTTGACACATGACAAACACATGTTGCAGAAAAGGAAGAACTCTACAAAGCACTCCGCACTTGGAAGTTCATTTCCACTAAAATTATGTATGAGAAGTTCATTGGTTTTTCAAACAGAAATTCTGTATGCGATTTAGATACTGTTTCCCAGCAGCAGAGAAATTGCAAAAAGTGTCAGAATGGTATTAAATTGACATTACTTGTAGGTTTAAGCTGATAGTTATGGTTTTGACCTGTGCAGGCTTCGTACATTGCTTTGCTTTTTGAATAGAAATGACCATGAATGCAGCTGGCTTCACTGTGTTGGTTTTTTTCTTGTCACTGTAACATGGGCTAAAAGTGACTGTAGAAAGAACAATGTTAGATATGCCTCTCTATCTAGAGACTACATGGAAGCTTCAGATAAGAAAATACTTGTTTGTTCCTTTCTAAAACACTTTTAGAGTTCAGAAGAGCAGTCAAAATGATCATTTTGACTTATTTGAAAATGGTGTTTTTGGAAGAGCTGCGCAGGAACATGCTCTGATTAGACCTGACAGACATTTTGACATAACCCTCTGCAAAAGAAGAGGGGCTCGTTTCCACCTTTGCTGGATCCTTTTTAGGGATGATGGTTTCCAAGCCTCGTGAACTAAAGGAGAACTGTCTTTCAGGCTTGCCTTGTTTTCAGACAGGGCTCTAGGGAGGAAAAGAGTCATTTATCAGAGAATGTGAGGAACAAACAACTTACCTAACCTTCTATCCAAGTGCGTTAGTGAAGGCTAGTTTCATTACTTAAAACTGACTTTATTTCGCCTTGATTTAATCTTATTTTTTAATCTAGCAGGCTGTGTTAGGGATTTGTTTAATAATCTTCCTGCAAAGGGAGAGGAACAAAACTTGATGGTGTTTTTGGCAGGATTGTGCACTTTACAGATGAGGGAGATGAGGGAAATGCCATGTGTGAGGCATTTGGATGCAGGGGGTTATTCTTTGTACAGAATCATGGACACGCTCTGGCTGCAGAGACCTTTTTTTTTCTTAATTGGTAACCTTGAAATTACTTTCTGGTTGCATATTTGAAGAACTGCCGTGGTACATCTCCAACTCTGCCAGCTTCAGGGAGGGGAAAAAATGACTTGTAGTAGAAAAAGGTTGAAGTTAACGAAGTTTTATTCCAGTGTTTCATTTTCAGCCTGTTATAGCTGTCAAAAAACAGAACATGCAACAGATAAGATGAATACTGTGGAAAAAGAAAATACTAAGTGGATATTCCTGAAGAATTGGGTCATCCTTGTTTGGAAAGTTTTAAGAGCCAATATAAGCTGTATTACCATTATGCCTATTATTCAAAAAGATTTATTTCTATTAGTGTCAGTTAGTACATGTTTTTAGAGTTCAGAGTTTTCAGAACAAGTAACATCTCTGCAAAATGAATAGCAATTCATTTATATTGCTTGCAGTAAAAATTTCTTTGCCTCTGTTATTTAGTAGCACTTTCATATGAGAAAAATTTTTTTTTTTTTAAAAGAGGAGGATATGGGGAAAACACCTTTATTGCAGACATGGATACCTAGGATGATCTTTATTAAGAATTTTCTTGTTAATGCTCTGCTTTACAGTCTGATGTTGAGATGTGTCAGAATGGATTACATTTTAGTTTCTATTTTCTGTATCTTAGTAGTGAATTTTTTGCTGCTTTCCTATCAAATAACGTCATCTTGGTTAACAATCTTATAAAATGTCAAGCATAAATTCCTATATAAATGGTAGCTTGTGTCTACAATAAATAAATAGCATAAGCTATGGTGTTTAAAACATAAGTTTTTGCAGCCTAGTGGCCCAGGGATTTACACTAATTCACATACATGGTTTGCTAAGCCATAATGCACAGTCCTACCCCACAGTCCTATTGAAGACAAACTGGGAAGGTGGATATGTACTTACAGTACTTAGTTCTGAAGGAACTTCAGGAGAAGTGGTTAGAGAAAATTTGCAGGGAAAAAAAATGAACACAAAGTTAAGCAGACTCAGTGGTTGGAAATTACTTTAATATCATTAGCTTCATATAGTGGTCTTTGTTAGTCTAGTTGTGTTGAAGATTTGGTCAGAAAATTCACTGATAAAGCATTCAAAGTGTGCTTGGAATTGTAGGTGAAGTGCTCACCTTCAAAGTACCCAGACCACGTATGCTTAATAGGTCATCATCCGTCTCTGTTTCATGAGCAGTGCCAATTGAGATGCCATTATTAATGCTCCTTTTAATGGCATTATATGGCTCTTTTGAAACACTGGTAACTTTCCCTTTCACTTTCTCAGGATAGAAGCAACCCCTCAGGAAACAAACAAATAAAAAAGCCCAACAAATCATTCATAACAGCAATTAGGGACAATTACCAGCATTAAAACTGTTGAAAAATATGGACTTGTGTTTCACATTTAGAAAAATATAACAAGATTATTCACTGAGCTTCCCAGTCAGAGAAATCAATTTTTAAAAAATGGTGTAATATTAAAGTGTTCCATTGAAAGAAAACTTTAAAGCTCCATCGAAAACAAATCTTTAAGTTAATTGATGCATCCGAGACATGATAGTTTACTTTATAGATTATTGTAAACAACATAGATTTTGTCTCTAATACTTCTGAATAGTTTGTTTTAATTGATAATTACTAAATATAATCGTTAGCTAATAACTTACAGGAAGATCTGGGTATTAACAGAGTATGTGTTATGTCAGTGAATGACTGTACACTTATGTATGAAAAGTATATAAAAATAGTAGAATCTCAATAAAAACATGTTGGGTTTTGGAACAGTTACCAATTTTGAATACATTATTGGGAAACAACTTTGGGCTTATATTATCACATTAATTGCGTATATAGTACATTAGTTTAATCTTTTGTGTTATTAAGAGTGATAGCTGACTGAATTCATGGAATCATAGAATAGGTTGGGCTGGAAGAGACCTTAAAGATCACCTAGTTCCAACCCCCCTGCCTTGGTCAGGGACACTTTACACTAGAGCAGCTTGCTCAGAGCCCCATCCAGCCTGGCCTTGAACTCTTTCAGGAATGGAGCATCCATAGCTTCTCTGAGCAACCTGTTTTAGTGTCTCACCACCTTCATAGTGAAGAATTTCTTCCTAATGTCTAATCTAACTCTATCCTCTTTCACTTTAAAGCCACTCCTTCTTGTTTTATCACTTCATTCCCTTGTAAAAGTCCCTCTCCACCTTTCTTCTAGGCCCCTATGGGGTGCTGGAGATCTGTCTGGAGCCTCCTCCAGGCTGAACAGCTCCAACTCTCAGTCTTTTCTCACCATAGAAGTGCTTCAGGCCTCTGATCTTCTTCATAGCCTTCCTCTGGACTTGATCCACCAGGTCCATATCTTTCCCATGCTAGGGGCTCCAGAACTGGACACAGTTCTCCAGGTGGGTCTCACAAGAGTAAAGAAATGGGCAGAATCACCTCCTTTGACTGCAGACTATGCTTCTTTTGATGCAGCCCAGGATATGGTTGGCCTTCTGGGCTGTGAGCGCACATGACTGGGTCATGTTGAGCTTCTTGTCCACCAAAACTTCCGGATGCTTCTCCTTGTGGGCACTTTTGATCCATTCTTCACCCAGCCTGTGTTTATGCCTGGGTTTGCCCCAGTCCATGTGCAGGAACTTACACTTGGCCTCGTTGAATATCATGAGGTTTGCATGGAACGACCTCTCAAGCCTATTGAGGTCCCTCTGGATGACATCCCTTTCCACCACAGTAACCCCATTGTAGGGTTACCTTCTACCAATGTAGGTCACCTAATTTTCAAGCACCATTTGCCCTTAGTGAAGCCATGTTGGTTGTCACCAGTCACCTCCTTATTTTCCACGTGCCTTAGCAGAGTTTCCAGGAGGATCTGCTCTCTGATCTTGCTGGGCGCAGAGGTGGTTCAGACACACAACTACCTGTCTGTGCTAACGTGCTAAGTTGTTAGAAGAACAAGTAAGTGCAAAATCAAAATTACACAGTAAAAATGATCCTACAGCTAAGATTAAGCAGCATTACTGACTTGGTTGTATTGCACTGACATTAATAATGTGGTGAGTAGTCGTATTGATTTAGGGCAGAGAACGTAAGTGGAGAAAGCTATGTATGAGCATGCATGTTTTAGGGAAGCAGGCTGAGATTTTCAAAAGTGCTCCTTAGTGATTTTTTTTTTTTTTTGTGCAGTCAGAATTGGCTAGATCCACATAATTAACTCCTGAAAGCTTTTCTATCATGAAGGATATAGACCTATACATGTAAGGTTTGTACTCCACTATATAATCTTCTCATTCTTAGTTATATACTGATGAACATTTCTTTTTGTATTACTGACAACTGAATTTGTCTTAGGTGTTCTACTCTTTCATAGCCTTTATTGTCAGACAGTTACTTCCTGTCATTGTCTACAACCCAGTATCTTTGCTATTTTGATGATAACAGTGGGGATTGCAATGGGAGAAAACGAAAAAGGATATCTATTTTTTAATACTGTAAATACAAAATATGGTTTGTTTATTTATGGTTTCTAATTAAGTTCCTCTTTCCATAGTAGGAAGGCAGAGGAGAAATAATTAGAGAAATGCTGTGTTCACAAAAGTTTGGGGTGGAAGGAAGGGATTGTATGAACAGATGTGGGTGAGTGAATGAGAGTGTAAAAGAGACAGTATAAATGTATGGGTGCATGTTACTGGTGACAGAACATAGTTGCACACAAATGCTCATTTACATAAGACAGCTCTTGTCCATGAGAACGAGCTGTGCATTTAAAACAGTCATCAGAAAACATTCTTTTTTTCAAGTACCACACCAAATGGTTATCAACTACAGTTTTGCTCCATTAATGTTCCAATATCTTCATAACACTTTTTTCATGTAGTTCGCCATATCCAGGCAGGCATATATTACTTTAAATGCTTCTAGCATAGCATCATTTATTCACAGAAACTAGTTCTCCATAACTTTTATGTACTGTGTAGTCAATGTAGGTGAGTTTGCATACGTGAAGTAGTGAGCTCACATGTCTTCTTTCATCTGCTTGTTGCATCTGTTTTCTGAGGAGATGGCATCAAATGAAGTTTGTCACATGCTTAATCTAAAATCATCTCAGTCCTCACTAGAGGAACGTGTTGAGCATCCACAGTGCACTGACTGCACTGTGCCATAAGAGTTCAACATACTTGGAATTTTTTTTTCTGAGTGAGAGCCATAACCTGGAGAAAAGTAAAGCAATGCCTTTACAGTTCTTCTCACAAAGCCTCATGTGCAGCAATCTTGACAAATGACTTCGAGCTCCATTTTGGGGATAAGAAGAACTGACTTTAAGGTTTTAGATTTATGTAGTTTTATTCTAATTATACAGACTTAACTTTAAAAGTGTTTTAAAACTTCAGGCTTAGAAAAAGATCAGAACTAAAGGTCCTGGGAGAGTATTATCAGAACATTTGAAAGATGAAGGAGTATGCACCATGTTAGGCAAAAAACACAAGTGCTGACCTTGTAACTTAAAAATACTGAGCTGCCATTTTGTAAAACTTGAGCTTAATTTGCAGTGACTTATGTACCATTGTACCTCTCAATATATTCTGTCTTTGACTGCAGTTGCAAACTTCTCTTTATGTGTATAGCTCAGTAGGTAACACTTAAAAGAACTAAAAAAAAACTTTTCAAACTCTAGGTAAAAAAAAAAGACATTGCAGTTCAGTTTCTACTTCTTGGTGGTTTTCCTTTTTTGGCCTCAGTGTTACATCCGGTTGATTCTATGATTCTGTGATCACTGCTGGATTATTCTGTGAAACTAAAACTCCTAGATCACTGATCTTTTAAAAATGCAATCCAGACTTAATTTTTGTACTATTTGGGGGTGATTTGAAGTTGATAGCTTCATTAATATAAGTTCAACTTAGAAACACCATGCTGCATTCAGGTGTTAATTTTACTTCTACTATGTTTATTGTTTTGTGAGCTATGCCTGAGGACTGTGGGAACAGCATTGATGTGGAAGGGATGGAGCAGTGAGAACATAGCAGCCTCCATGTTAACACCACTTTTGATTTGCTTTCTGTTTCATATTGTGGGTAAACAGCTGCCCTGTTCCACCATCCTGCATGTAGCTCTGTTTTGTATGCATTTGTCTGTCTCTGTCCAAGAAAATTGTCCAAATCCCAGACAATCTGATTTAATACTCCAGGTACAGATACTATTAATTGAGCAGTAAGAGGAAGAACCTAGCTGTTCTTGATCTTTCCCATTCCTCTGACACAGCAGTGACAACATCCGACTGAAAGAGGAGGTTCTAAATGGTATTGGATGCTATCAATATTTTCTTCGAAATAAAATGAAAACTAAAAATGAAAGGAAACTGCACTGTAAATAGAGTCAATGCAAACTACTAATTCATTTTTCTTGAAAGATGTTTTGAACGAGTTATCTGTCACTTGCAACATGAGATTGTAAGTTCTTTTAAAGTTGAGTGTAAATATCCCTAACCGAGAGACAAAAGCAGGGTTAGAATCTCAGGATCTTGAAAGGACTGGAGGGGAGGAAGGGATTTTACAAAGGTTATGAGATAATGAATCTGTTAAGGAGACTACTCCACCTTGCAGTCTTGTATTGACTCACACATACGTCTTCCCCACTGAATGTTACAGTTAATGCCGTACATTCTGACTTTGATGTCTACATTTGTAATCAGCATACACATTTGTTTTTGTCGTTATTAACTGACATCCCTTCTGCTCCATGCGTGTTCATGGTACTTCCTAGCGATGCTCAAATGGGAAAAATAATACTACCAGAAACTGAATGAGAATTATGTAAATAATAAAAAATGCTAGTTGTACCTGAAGCAACCAGTTTCCAAACAATTCTACAGTGCAAAGAGATGCCTGGTCTCTCTGCCTGAGATAACCCTTTGAGATACAGAAACTGTGATGGCCAGTGCCTTTGTGAAGGAACTTGCTTTCTTTTCCTTTGAAGAAAAAACTTTCCTGTGGGGTTAGGCCAGATCAGAAGCCAGATTATGTGTTTTGGAGAACACAATTACGTTATTAGGTTAAACACAAAGTAAGGACTTGATAGAGCTGAGTTAATGGAGGGTGTTTGCATCAGATTCATCATTCACTATCAGGTAATTGTGAAATTGCTTTAAGCCATAACAACAACACTCACCCCCTCCCTCGTCCTCCAGTTCAGTTCCTCTCCTTTAAAGTCTCTGGGGTCATGACCCACCTGGAGGCCAAATTTGTGGTATCTGGTGTACTGAATGATCTGATTATATTTTTACTAGCAGAGCCTTCAACTCAGTGTGCAGTTCTGGCTCCCAAGAGTTACTGAGAAACAATCCACTTTTCAGAGGTTACTTTTTTTTGGTGTATATGTAAATGACTATAGTCACCTATTTTCTTAACTAGAAGTGGGTAGTGCTTACAAGCGTTACAAGTCTGCTGGACCCAGGCTCTGGTTCTTCTTGAGTATCCTGTGTCATGTTTCTGCATGGGTCTTTTGAAACCTGGATGACCACACGGAACAAGGTTATTTGCTTGAATTTACGAGGTTTTCTTGTAAGTTCAGCTTCAGGGTTTGAACGAATGATCAGAATTTCCCTGGGTCCTTCACCACACAGTTAAGTGATGCAGTGTTAAAATTAATCCTTTTTGAGATTTTGCTTTTGTTACTTCCATTTCTATCTGCTTTGATGGAAGCTCACAGAAATCATAGTTTTGCTTTCCATAGTGAATGCCCATCTTAGTTTTTTTATTAAAAGCTATACTTTTTTACTTGTGGTCGGGTTAGAGGAATTTCACAATTTCCTTGTTCACGTATCTTTGTAAGGAGCCGTACTGAGATGTGAGGGCTGCCTTCTAGCTCTGTTGTAAGGCAGCTCTCACTCTAGCAAATCTCACAGTTAATCCTCTAGTTCAGTGATGGGCCACTGCAAAGAAGACTTGAAGTGGGCTTGGGAAATCTGCTTTGAAGAAGCATAGCAGTAGTGGAGAGGTGTCAGGAAGTAATCGGGATGCCTTAGCATCTGAATCATTGGACAGAAGTATCCTGAGTTGTGATAGAGCCTGGAGGTGCAGGTGACCTAAATTTTAGGAAGTTGTCCTATTGTTATTTTATGTTTTACTGTAGATTTAATTTTGAAATTACTCTGTTTTAATAGTGTCTTCTAATCTCCATAGTAAGTTTTAAGGAAATGCAATAAAAATTGTCTATGTAGAGTGGCAAATTTGGTGAGGTAGAGGGGAAGCCTGAGGGTGGCTGTTGCCAAATTGAAATTCCTTCCTTGTTATGGTGGTGGGAAAGATTCTGTGGGGTTCAATCCAAAACAGACCTCAAAAGGTTGCCACGAGAAGTAGGAAAATTAAGAATTACACTGGTTTCCTTCCAGCTGTGCAGGTGAAAAAAAGGGAGGGTTGGAATATGGTATTATGGATGTGCAGGTGGCTCATTGCTGGTAATCTAAGCAGCTCTGTGCTGAGCCAGCTGCAATTAGTGCACATGTAGATATGGAAAAAACTATTTACCCTCACGTCAAACCTCCTGCCCATTAGAAATCTCTCTGTGCATGAAGGTAGGCTCCAGCATAGGTTGATGCAGTGTTGCTGGGTATAGGACAGTGGACATGAGGGTGAGTACTGATGTGTCAGTGCTGACGGCATAAAAACAGGCGTGTGAGATTGGGGAAGAGCTGCTGAGTCAAGTCCAGCTCTGTTTTCTCTGAGACACTGCATCAGATCGTCTCAGCTCCATTCAGCCATGGAATGGCTCACATCCTCCTGAGCTTACTGATCATCAGATGTGAAGAATTTTAAGAAAAACTTTCCTTAATTTCACTTTAGAAAGCAGCAGGGGTTGGTGTATTTCTTTTATTTTTACTAAATGACCTCATATAGGAATGTTGGATAGATGTATTATTTGGATAACTTTTAACAATGAGCATTAATTTAGTTAAGTTAAATAATTAGGTTTGGTCACATTTAAATGTAGATATGGCAGATACACGTGTTAATAACAGAAATGGATTTTTCATCTTCCCCCCCCCCCCTTCAAATTGCCCCAATTTATTTTTCCTCCAGACTCTTTGCTGCCTACCCAAGCGCCCTCAGCACATTTGGGCATGTCTACAACACATTCTGCTCTGCTGTCTCCCCTGCTGCTGCTGAGATGTGCTCACTGGGAGCTGCCTCCCGTTTGCACCGGGAGGAGGAAACTGAGGAGACTGAAGCACTTCCTAGTTGCACCGGGCACTTAGGGATAGAATCAAAAGCACAAACACAGCGTTTCTGCCTTGAATTAGTGCTCCTGGCTTTTGGGGAGGCTGGGTCAAGGTGGCACAACCTGAACCAGGCAGTAGCTCACCGCTGGAGGGTCCTGCCACCTCCTCTCCCCTGCAGAAGGAAAGCCGCCTGCTCTCCCCCGCTCCCTTGAACTCCAGATGAGGCCGGCTGCCCTAATGGCCTCAGGCGGTGTTAGGAAATCAGCTGCCCCACGCTGCTCTCCAGGGCTCCCAGCCTCCCCTGCCGCACAGCAGGACCCGGGACCACTCTGCCCTCTGGTACCTCTGCCTGCCCCGTCTTGCACAGGCATATCCCCGACAAGCCTTGTCTCCTGCTCTGCTTCCATGCTGCAGGGACAAGTGCTCGCACAAGTTGTGCTTCTTGAGCTTTACTTGGCATTTCCACCTACAGTCCTGTGTTCTCTTGGCAAGCTACAAACATCCCCCGGTGACATCAACCAGCTTTCTCAGGTAAACCTGCGACAGTCCCCACCCACAGGCAAGTCTCCTTGTATAGATTCCGGGGAGGCGAATTAAATAGTCTTGTCTCGCCAGCCTTCGTGCTGTGTGCCTCCTATGCTTTATTAATAGTTTCCCGTCAAAATTAAAATTGTTGTCATGGATTGTATACAACACGTAGGTTGAAAAAAAACGTGGAGGATGGACAGACTGCAGGCAGATGATATGCTGTGGAAATCCTGATTCTCACTGACATTTATGGAAGTATCACTGATTTCAGTAAAATCAGGATTTCAGTCACTTAGCTGATTTTTATCAATTCTTTGTTCAAAGGCATCTGACAGGCTTTAGTGTACTGCAACCTTAATACTGCTTCAGCCTAACTTTTCCCTACCTCATTCTGTAGTTTTGTCCACTTTTCTGAAGCACTTTATTGCTGAAATGGTAGAATGTGTCATGTTAAGAATTTATGTTTATCTTGTATTGTCTCTGGTTGGGTCAGGGAATTGCAGTTGCCATAAAACTTATTAAAAACCAATCTAAGTGAGAGATGGGGAATTATTTTCCCAAAGTTGCGTAAAGTTTCTGACTGAACAGGGAACTGAGCCTTCTTCCAGGTTATAGGTGATGAATTAGATTGTTTTGTGTCTTTGTATCCAGTAGACTAGCAATATTTAGCTCTCAAATATTTGTCTATACCAGCAGACCTCAAATGCTGCTGGAAGCGGCTGTCATAATTATTGCCCTTTTACAGGTGGCCCTGAGGACCTTGAGCAACTGAGTGATAAAGCAGAAGTGGAGCTGTAGGTTTTCAAAATGCCAACTTATCTTCTTGGCCAAGGTCCCTTCCTGGTCAGGGCTAGGTGACATCTAGCGAAGGGAAGTACAAAGATAATGTTATAAGGCTTTGTATTTTTCTATCTATTGATTTAACCGGAGAAAACTTTGTTGAAATTAATTTCTCTGACAGGGCAGTTTTGTATCGAGAATATTGAAAAATGTTAGATTGCTGTTCTTTGGAACAAATGTCACATGGTATAATGATCTAATAAACTGGAAAATTTCAGGTTTCAGTGAGTCTCTCTTAGGTCATTTTAAAACCTTCCGTGGCTATCCTGTTATTAAATATTTACATTTATGAGTCTGCATCCTAGTGCAGGGTGCACGAATACAGCAGTCAATGGGCTATGTAATGTCATCCAAGGAGAAAAAGTGATCTACAGTTCTGTTTATGCTTGAATATTTAATAAAGTTAGTAAATTCGTCATTGATATAAACAGAAATATTAATTATTAAAGCAGATATTTAAGAAACTGCTATCACTATACAAGTGTAAAGCATAATTTAAAATAAAGACATTTCACTGTATTTGCTGCATATGGTTTAGAAGTTATTTATTTCTCTTACTTTACTTATGTGCTTTGTTGTAAGAGTATGATTAGGTCCTTTGATGGATCAGACTACATGTAAATCATAGTGTTACACTGAAGGCAAGAGGTGAAGACTCTGAAAGGACAGAAACTGACGTTCAACGTAATTTCAGTTAATATTAACAGGATCAAAAATTCAAGTTACTGGATGTCTCTCTGTATTGCTTCACTACAAATGATGGCATAATGACAAGTAAAATCATGTAAACACACTGTTTGACAACAAGTGATGAAGCCCAACTCGATTTTTAAAATTTTTTTTTCTGTGTGTTATTATGCTTCTCTGTATCCTGCTGTGAATATCCTAAAAAAGCCCTGATAATAATGAATTTATCTACCCTCCATTAATTTTTATACCAGGCAGGTTCCTGAGGCTGTTGAGAGGCCACGTACACAAAAGACACAGAGCAGTGTCAGTGGAAAGGTGCTAAAAGCTTACTGGAAAAGAAGGAGAGATTGAGAGAGAAATATGGACACGTAATACTAGTTATAGAGGTGTTGTTTTCATAGCATATTTTCTTGCAAACTTTATGTCACTGACATGATGGACGATAGTAAGACCTCATCCTTCGTTTGTAAATTGTCTATACACTTTCCCATCCCCTTATCAGCTGTTTCCTTTATCTTTTTAGATCATGGGGAACTCATATGCAGGGCAACTAAAATCTGCCCGTTTTGAAGAAGCTCTTCATAACTCTATAGAAGCTTCTCTGAGATGTAGCAGCGTTGTGCCCCGGCCTATCTTCTCACAGCTGTACCTGGATCCTGACCAGCCTCCTTTCTTGCCGGAAGGTAACCGTGAAAGTATGGCACATTTCAGTTGTTTTTCTCTGTGAAAAGGGTGGGATGTGTTTTGTTTAAAAAAAAAAAAAAAGAAAAAAGAAAAGAAAAGCAAAAACTGCACAGAACTTCATTGTGTGACACACAGTCTCAATCTGGGGCATCATTAAGGAGAAAAAACGGCATGCTGGTTATTTTAAAAGGAGTTAAATGCAAGTACTGTTGAAAAAATTTAATTTCAAATTTTTTTTCCTAGCTTTTATTCTTTTTTTATTTTTCTTCTTCAGATGTAAAGCCGAAGGTGGAAGAGTTGGATAAAGAGCTAGTACATCGCTATTCACAAAATGGAAACCTGGACTTTTCTACCAACCAAACTGTTAATGAAATGGAAGATGAAGAAGAGGATGAAGACATGTCAGATTCAAGTAGTCCACCAATCCCATATTCGCAAAAACCTGCCCCGGAAGGGTCTTGCACTACTGATGGTTGGTATCCTTTTTTTTGTTGTATGATCTTTACAACTAATTCTAATGTGCACTCTCTACAGTTAGAAACTCTTGAGCTAGAAGGTCTGAAAATACAGTTTATAGTCAAAGCCTTAAATCTGACAAGATATGGATTAGGAGGACTTGTTTCAGGACATAAAGTGTAATTTGTTACTTGAAAGCAGTGTCTAGGACTGGCTGTGGCCCTTGATTAGTTTGTGAAAGCCCTTTATTTTCTGTGGTTATTGTTGGTTTACTGTCCTCAGAGAGGTTACCTAAGTTGGCATCACTATGGCTGGTTCTCAATCTATGCCTAAATTATTCTCAGAAACATTGGCAAAGCTGGATTTAGTTACTTCCATGGGCAGAAGGCAGAGTTTGGAAAAAGAAAATGGAGAAAAGGGTTGCTGTACTTTGTGCTGCCAAGGTGATAAGAGGCGTTGGTAGAGGAAGCTTGTCTGTTTTGTCTTCCCCATGTGCCTGCTGGCCATTGCTTGCTTCCCTAGAGCTGACCTGATTGTTGCTCAGGATGAGGAAAATTGTTGACAGTACTATATTTTGGTTTTGTTGGTCTTAAATTGTTAAAGAAAGGGTCAGATCATTATACATATACCTACTTGGACAAAGTAAAATTGATGTAATCAGTTCATCTTATCCTATAATTGTTCTTTTCTGAAGGTTTAACTTCCTCATAGAAGGAAGATTAGTCATATTTATTAGATGTGTTTCTCATAAAAACATCCCCCTTGAAAACAAGCATCTGTTCCCACCAGGTCCAAAAGCCCTTCTTGACATTTTATTCAGTATACTCCTGAATTTTGGGATTCCTTGTGCAGAGTACATCGAAAGTTGTAATTTGTAAAATGGTTTTGTACCTTGCTGAAGTGTATGCTTATATGCAGTGATAGAAGTAAGAACTCATCGATGGTAATTCTTTGACATTTTTGGAGGGGAAAGAAGAGGAAAAAGTATGAAAAGATGTATTCCTAGGAAGATGTTCTCAGCTGAGGACAAGTATCAATAAAATCTACAAAATCTGCTGTGCAGAGCAGGAGCAGTACCTTTGCCACCTCTACTCAGGATTGTTTTGTACAGCTGCTCTTTCTGACGTGGCACTGCAAGGAGGTGCTCGGCTCTCAAGTACTCGTGGCGGTGCAGACCTCTCTGCTGTGGCTGCATACTGCATGTCACAACATTATGCCCAGTTACATTAAATGTGCTCATCTACATAGATATGTAATATTAAGCTTTTTAGCATGTTCTGGAAAAATCTGAACTTGCAGGGGGAGTTCTGTGTTTTGATTTTTAACAATCAGTCTTTTTTGATCAAGTCACTCTAGAAGAAAGTTCCCTGTGTTACATCTGCAGAATTTCAGGATTGTTCTTTACTCATTGTTAAGATTACCATTCTGAATTTACAAAATCTGCCTTGCTCTTCAGTGTTCTCTGATGTAAGAAAGCAGTGGTTTTATATGCATTTTTTTCCAAATACTGCTAGGACAGTTTTACGTAAGTGTTTAAAACACACAGGTTTCCAAACACTGACACTGCAAAACGTATCTCAGCAAGATATTAATCTGATAGCTCATCTTTCATCACTTGAATATGCCCTTCCAGAGATGTAAGACAGGATCACTGCTATCGTTTGAGTCCCTTATCTCAGTTATTTAATTGGAAAGCTAAACAATATTATGAAAATATTAAAGAATATTGATATAATAATTGGATTCACTGTGCTTGGATACTTTAAAAGAAGTTTGTATTTAATTGCTTATCCAAGAGCAAATTATTGGTACTAGAACCTGCTCTGGTTGCTGTAAAACCTGTCTACCACCTTTTAGCGCAGATGGGGTGAAATCTTTTTTTCCTTTTAGGTATTTCTGCTGTTTGCTTTTCCTGAGTTCAGGATGTGTGTCATAACCATCATATTATTTTCTGTGATGACTTGTTGTTTTATTCAGATGGCTTTGTCAGTCACATGGGTGCAGAAAGTAGAACTTAATGCCTTTATTTGGGGGTTAAAAAAATAAGTGCCTCAAGAGTGACAGTTTGTTTGAGGATCATTCTCAGCTGGTGGTGATATTAGATCCCTTAACTCTCTTTAGCCCATTGGAAAGAGCAACTGCATTTGCCACTTGCCTTACTATTAGTCATGAAAGGAATTCACTTCTTTTCAGGGACTTTTGTTTTCCTGCTCAACAGAAACTTTTGTAACTAATTTACACCTTCCATGTAAATAGGATTTCGAGAAAAATAAATCTTCGTTTTCATACAGGTACCTCAAATAGGCAACAAAATAATACACGAAGCTGTTCTGAACCGCTTGCTTGCTGTAGCTTTAAAAGAAGCTTCTTTCTAGTTTGTGGAATAACGTTTTATGCAAGCTGTGGGAAACAAAACAGTATCACCTTCCTTTTGTTAGTAAATCCTCAATTTACCTGATGCTTAAAGAAAGGCCAAGGTAGTTTCAGAAGCAATTAGGTAAGCAGGTACTTAACACCTGATCAGTTACTGTGAGGTTACAATGGCGAGTGACAGTGACCCGTAATTTGTATGCAATTCTTGGAAGCTAATTCCTTATGCAAATACCCCTTTATTACAGTGCAGCAACGGGCTGGTACCCCACGTGGAGACCTCTTCTTGTTATGGTGGGGAAAGGGCAGATACATACAAATTTAATTTTTAAGAAGATTCCAACACTTCTGGGTGTTGACAGATGAGGGGATATATTTTCATTTTCAGGAAGATGGGACTGGATTACTTTAAATGAAGTGACGTTAGAGAATGCAAATCTGCTTCTCAGAAGCAAAAACTAGTGAATTTTCCTTCAAAGAAATGCAGATAATGTCTGTAAAACCATTATACTTGTGGTTTTTTGGTGACTGCTCTTGGTGTTTGCAAATCTTGAATCAGAATATAAGTGCCTGTTCTTCATTTGAAACAAAGCTGATATCCTGTGAGAAGATGATTTATTTTTTTTAATGGAGCAGCTCAGCTTTGGGCTTTTGCTTCTTACTATTACGTGTCAATAAAAAAAAATCTCATAAGGAGAAGTGTTTTGGTTTAGTGACTCATGAGTTTTCTCTTCTTTGTACTTGGATGTCCATAAACGGTACACAAGTAAATGCAACACTAAAGTGCCATTCTTCTTAGGAGTTGGATGTGTTAGTGCTGTTGACTTAGAAACTTAACACAATTATAAATGAATAGTTATGAAATGTAAATGGATTTTGCATGTTCTAAGTGTTAAACACGGACAACACAGGTTCTGCAAGTCTGAGGCACTTTGTTTTGTCTTTCCTAATGTGAAAATGGTTATTTCTAACAGATAATTAACTATCAGTGAGAAATCTTGCAAAACAGAAAAGTAAATAATATTGAGGCCTCAGTGTTGCTTGCTAGTTGGAAAAAGATGGTGTAACTCAGAGAGGAGTTAATCCCCCCTTTCTCTTCCCACAGTCAGTTACTTGCTTCCAAATCAATGTGTTTTGGGTGGACTTTCCTCATTCATTTTCAAAAAGCAGCAGAAACCTAAAAGAGTTCTTTTCAGCCCCAAAAGCCAAGGGAAAGAATGATAATGTAGGGCTCTTGAAGTATACCATCTGTGTGTCTTTGAAGGAAAATTCAAGATTTTTACTGCACAGAAGCAGATTTGCATCCTGTCCATACCTCCTGATGGAAGTAAGCCCCAGCTGTACCTGACCAAGCTCTGCAGACCTCCCTGCTTCTCTTGTGGCAGCTGTTGACTAAACAAGAGAAGAGCTCATAGAGGCTCTGAGGGTCTGTCTGTGCTGTCTTTCTCACTGCTCACCCACTGGGATCCCTTTCGCTCTGCAGAAGGTGAGCCAGAGGAAATGGTTTAGTGTCAGCCCCGTTTCGTGTCCTGCTCCCTCAGAAAACAAGGTTTTGGCAGTCACCTGTGAGCTCTGAGCTGGTAGCTGCTTTTTGCTGGTGCTGGCAGAGAGGTAGACATCCTAAAAGTAATGAGGATTTGTGAAGTTCAGGAGCTGGTTATATGACATCGGCATCCCCAGATTTAAGGCCCCTCTGGCAGAAAAGTAATTATAGCTCTCTCACAATCTGAACATTGCAGAGGCATGTGGTGGCCAGCCAGTCTACACATGCATACCTCTCTGATCCAGAGATGTCGCCAACAGGAAAGCAGAGGAGGATGCCAAAGGAGATTGTGCAAGGAGGAAGTGGAGCATGGAAGGAGTCTGAGAACACTTTGGGCAAAGTAAAAGACGATATAGAGGGTAAATCTCAGGTATTGTTTGCAGATTAGGTAGGATGCAGCATTTCTACAGTACAGTCCTACATATCCTAAATGATGGAGAATATTTAATATGTTCAGGTATACAGCCTCTCAGATAAGAAGCTGCTGTTTCCATGATAGCAGACTGAGATACATCAGTTTGTTTCGATGGCTACTGCTAAGATGTTACTGAGTAATGGGTGTCAACTTGAGATGTTGTGGTGTCTTTCTTAGGGTTTTTCTGTACCTTCTTCCGTGAGGACTCAATGCAGAATGGTGATGTGAAGCCCCTCAAGTGTAGCTGAAGTTGTTTTGCTTCTAGGCTGGATAATAGCTGTCTCTTTGCTTCCATCTCAGGTGTTGTGGAGCATTGCACTTGGGACACCCCAAGAGGCTCTAACTTTCTTATATAATATATGATATTCAACCTTCTCAGGGTTGGGTGCTCCTTCTGAAAGCAAGTCTCTATTGACGTATAACAACACTGATAATCAAAATCCTGCTTTCTTTGGCATCCTAGTATCGCTATTGCTAACAATTCATTCAAAAGCCTCTTACTGGTCACTGTTTGTGCTTCTGGGCATTTCCTGAACGCTTTTAGGTAGAGGCAGAGCTAGAAACTCATTGTGTAAAAGCACAGTTTTCAGTCTGTCTTGAACTACTGTTTCATAATGCTTATCTACAGATTTCCTGTTTGACCACATTGTCAACAGTGGGTAATTTTCCTACTTTAAATCCAGATGTAGAGGGGTATTTTCTAAGCATGTCAACTACTCAGATTTCACTGAATGCCCAAAAATTTAAGGTCAGTTTTGAAAATTCTGGCCATAATACGCAAATGGCAGAATTTACATGCAAAGATCAAATGGCATCTAATCAGAAAAGAATACATTTTACTTTAAATATGCTGGTTTAATACTTTCCCCCTAAAACATATATAGCTTCTTAGTGATAAGTTATTGTTATAATCCATTGATTCATACATGAAAACTTTAGGCACTTCGTTTTAATTCATTGGTTGGAAAAAGGAATGTGTGAGGGGAGAATCCAAGACAGCTTTCAGCGCAAGTGAGCTGCTGCTGGAACTGAGCTGACTGAAGAACTGAAGAAACTTTTCAGTCAAGAACTGGTTCAACAGTCTGTGTGTGTAGGCACAAGACTGAACCTGTACTGGACCCTGTTTTCAGCAGGCTGCTGCTTGCCAGGAAATTCATGCTAGCTGCTTCTGTGCATTCCACTTTGCACATGCTCTGTGCCTGGTACAGTTTTGAGATAAAACCAAAGAACATTAACTTTCATAGTTTTTGAAGAAGTTTTAAACTCTTAAGTTTTAGCACAGGAGCAGTGCAGACATATTAATATTAATATTAATATTAATATTAATA
>JAYRBT010000082.1:104334942-104350813 GCA_036023395.1 Myiotriccus ornatus
TTTTTTTATTCTGCAAAAAGTAGGTTCTGAAAAAGAGTGAGAAAGAGCTCAGATGAGAGAAGGTAACTTTCTGTGATCCTCCGTTGTTATAGTTTCATTTCGAGGCCTGGATATAGAGGGTCCTGCCAGTCCTTGGTGGGACTGGAGGATTGTCTTAGGCACAGGTAGCAAAATTAAGCATGGTTTGCCTCAGCAGTGCTCAGACCATGTATACTTTACAGCAAACTGCCCTGTCTTCCCTGCACACTCTCCTTTGCTAAAGCGTCAGATGAGAGCCCTGTTATGTAACACACTCTATGTGGATGACTGGGAGAAAAAGTACACTAAAGTGGCTTAAAAATCTTTACAAACTGAATTCGTGATGCGTATTTTTTTAATTTTTCAGTGTCTAAAGAAAAGGTATCATGAACTTCCCAATAATTTTTTATGCGTGTAATTTCCTATTTAATTTTGGTGGGATTTGTTCTGGATTTTTTTTTCCCCCCCACCTATCCTCCTCACCGAGAAATCTGGACACCCTGTTTCAGGGCTAGGATTTTTCAGCCTGCACTCAAATCATTCTCTGCCAAGTACACTTCATGCTTTTCCTGGAGTATGTTTCTTTCAGTCATGCACCTTGCCCTGCTCTTTTGTGTCTGCATGTGGCTGTATTATTTTGTTTGTTTTCAAGATTGTCTCAAGCCATGCACTCTCTGTATTTTATTCTACTCAGCTCCTCTTTCACTGCGTGCCACTGATGTTGCTAATGGAAACACTAATGGAGGAAGAAATAACGTATTGAGTTCTACAGTCTCCCGGCCAATGCCTCACTCGACATCTCCAAGTCCTGGCTGTGCAGCTGGAGACCAAGGTAAAGAAAATCTCTCTGTTCTTTTATTCTAAGCTGCATCGGGCATTGAGCCTGAAATTTGTGATTTTGTTCTTCTTCCCATCGTAGCTGTTCCTACCATTCGGTCTTTACAGATCCATTTGCTTTTTGGCATTACCATTAATGATAATGCTGGAATTTTTAACACAGGTAATGATATTTTTCACATCATAGCCTGGCTTTGTGTAAATCTAGGTATGAACCTCTGGTGCTCTGTGATGTGACTCCAACTCAACACCAACATGAAATGGAAATGTGGGCTGGAATTTGGTCATTTGGTAGGATGGGGTTTAGTTTAAATTTTTGCTTTCCTTCCAGCATCAATGTCCAGTTCTGGACCGCCAAAGAAACGTCACCGGGGATGGTCTCCTGGGTCCCCAGTCCCGCCTCCTGGTTTAGCAGTTCCTACAGTTCGACCTTCAACGAGAACAGGTAAAACTTGAATAATACTGGGATGTCATTTGTTAAAATGTGTTCTCAGCCGGACAAGTAACCCTGTGCTGCGCTTCAGGTGTTGCACAGCAAACGTAACTGAACTTGTTGAAGTAGTTAAGGACACCATGGAGAGATTTTCAGATGCCCCAGAAAAGCACACATTATTGCCTGGTCCTTGTTGTTGTAATCTAAGATGGGACACAGGGAAGGTAAAACTATTGGGGGACAGAGAGGAAAGGAAGATGCAAATAATATTATTGAAATCCAAGGCTAAAAAAAAATTCCAAAGTTCCCCAACTGTAACTCAGTTGTTCTAAAACTGTGCAGGTGTATGGATATATGAATATATTTCAAGGATTTTCATTAACCTTCACCTTGAATGTTACGTCTCAGTCTGGTGTGGCATGCTACAGAAACTGTACACTCTGTTTCTGCCCAGGAAAAACAGCTTTAATATAATTTTGGCCTAACAAAGGACACTAATGTCCACTAGGTCATCTTCAGTTAAAAGCACAAAGTGAAACCAAATGTTTGTTGTGCATGGAAAAGCTGTAAGAGGGGTATATAACATCATAATGTGAAATAGAATTAATTACAAGCCCTCACCAATATCCATGTCGGTACCTCTTCATACATAATTGTTAATAAAACTGTTCATTCTTTGAGTACTTTTCAGTTGTGATGTTCAGCACACTTTGTAAAAGAGAATAAACAGTTACTTATTCTTCCCTCTATAGAGTGAGAGAATAAATATCCAAGGAATTAAAAAAGCCAATATGCACAATGTATTTTTAACCCTGCTTTGTACAGCTTGGTTTTGAGATATTTTGGAATTGTTTTCAGAGATATTCACCATAGGAGGAAGGATTACATGGTAGTGCAGACCTGTCTATCTGAACACCTCAAATCATAGCTTTTATCAGTTTCTAGCTTCAGAAACCTGCTGAAAATACATGATATAAGGCAATCTCCCTGTTTTTGTTGAGTTTGTCTCCACTAATCTTCTACCTCTGTTGTGTACTCTATTTTCCATGAGTTTTTAGTAGTGTTTTTTCTTTCTGTTTGATAAACAATTTCCCCTGCTAAAACATATGCATTCAGTCATTCTGCCTTTGATGCTTTTCTGTTGATGGCATTGCTTGAAAAAAACACCAGATGAAACCTGAGAAACTGGTGACTCAGGCCTCGCTCTGAAACCTGATTACAGATTACAAAATTCTTGCACTTTGTTTCTTTTTACTTATGAAAGCTGCTCATGCTTTTTCATGAGTAAAGCCTGATTTTTATTCTTGCAGCAACTATCTTAGGACAGTTTTGAGATTCTCTTTTTACTTTCCTTATCTACATATATTCTAGGTCAGAACTGGGTGCAGTTTCTTCCCCTGTGTTGAGAGGCAGTATTGAGGGGTGGCCTACATCTTAGAGGTGCCCTTTTGGTTTAGTACTTGGCTTTGTTTAAAGATGCATATTCAAACCCGTGTTTTCCTCTCATTCTCACCAACAATACAGTGGTCAGAAAAAGTTTTATTTCAGGGATGGGGCTACAGGAGGATATAGGCTCTTAATTTAAATTACTTAAAACTATAGCAGGAAATGCAGAGACCTTTTGAATTTTATTACAGTGAGTGATTTGTGGTAATTTTTTTCTTATTTGTTCATACGGCCAAATCACAGTATGAGCCTTTTAGTAATGGAAGTTTCTCTTTTCTTTATTTTATAGAGCCTCTTTTGTCAGTCCCAGTTCCTCAATCCATGTTAACTGGAATTTTACAGCCTCAACCCATCCCAGCAGGGGAGACTGTAATAGTTCCTGAAAACCTGCTGAATAACTCAGGAGTTAGACCAGTGATTCTGATAGGTAAGTCTTACACTGTGGATGAGATGCTGCATTTTGTACTAAAACACGCTCCTTAGGAGAAAGGGGCTTTTTAGATTCCTTTTTGTTGGTTCTGGCATTCAGTACAATACAAAGTCAGTTTGTCACAGATAGTTTCCTGTAGTTACTCAACATTTAAAACTGAGAGTCAGGTGATTTCTGGAGACCTGATTTGCAAACAGGTCACAATTAGGTCAAATCTATGCAGAACTGCTGGCTAAATCAAGGTTTTATACAAATAAAATTTTTGTAAAATCCAAGAATAGAAATATTTCCAAGTAATGAAAATAGCTTTCCAGTATAAACAACTTATAAGCCAAGTAAATATTTCCTGCAGCATTTATAGACCAGATCTTGAAGCCCCAGGATTTTACGTGAGAACTAGAAAATTGATTTGGACTGACTAAACAGAAATAAATCATACTAACTTTT
Source organism: Myiotriccus ornatus (assembly GCA_036023395.1). Classification (NCBI taxonomy): domain Eukaryota; kingdom Metazoa; phylum Chordata; class Aves; order Passeriformes; family Tyrannidae; genus Myiotriccus; species Myiotriccus ornatus. Next base: position 104,338,554 of record JAYRBT010000082.1, read on the forward strand.
TGTCATTTATAGTCCTTACTTCTTGTAAGCAACTGAGATAACAGATCAGGCTTCAGGCTTTTAAAATCCTTTAGCGGTATAAAGTACATTTTTAACCCTTGGAAAGACATTGTTTTCACTTTAAAAGTATGATTTGTAATACCAGTATTCCTTTCAACCTAAACTATTTGGGGATACTATGTAAAAAAAATTTTGATGAGAGATTTTTTTTTTTTACTCTAAATTTCTTCTAGGTCCAGTATAGTACAGATGGGTGTATAAAAGTAGCTTCAGTATTAACAGAACATGCTTATCAATACAGTCCATGGAAAAATTTACTATTCCTGAAGAAACAGAGAACTTCTCCAAGTCCTCACTTGCACAGATAATTCTAATACACTCAGTTCCTGGAGAACTAACGGGGCCACCTACACTAGTAAATTTGTCAAGGATGGGGTTACACTTCTGTTTTGTTTTGCTTAGTGTTGTTTTCTGGAAGCTGATTTTAAAGCTCTAGCATGGTGCTTTAATGGTTTTCAGAGAAACACTTCCTTATTAAAGATGAGGGTGCCTGCAGCCATCAGCTTAAGTGCAAATTGAATGCAGTCCTTAGGCTCTTGGAGAGCTGCCAGTAAGTCCCTCAGTTAGGCTAAATGTTAGTGGCCCTGAGAAACAGCGTCCTATTAATAGTACAGAACCAGATGTACCCAAATGGATGGATTTGGCAAAATCTCTGTGGAAATTTTTTTTAAATGAAAAACATTTTGAAGGAAAAGGAGTTAGCCTGTGCCCCATGTGCTCTACCTTACACAATAGCGTGTTTAGTTGTTGATGTTTATTTAACCTGTTTATGAAAAGAGAATGGAACGATGGCAAAAAAATGAAATCAATCACAGCAATACCACAGTGGCTGAATCAATGCTAATGTGACTTATGCTGCTTTTATAATGTTAAGATCAATGTACTTTTGCTTTTATTGATTTTTTTTTTCTTTGAACACTATATTATGGAGAATCTATATTTAAAGGTCAGGGGAAGACCCAAACAAATAATATTCTCATCTGTATTCAGATAAAAATAATTATTATCCTGCTACCATGCAGTTAGTGTTAGTTCTTGCATTCTACGTGATCACTTGTTGTAAAAGACAGCAAAGAATCCCTGGCTTATCTCATTTATCTTGTAAGCAATTATAATGCCAAGAACAGTCATTGATGCAATATGTTTTGCCAGACAACATAAAGGAAAAGTTTGGAAGTGCATCGTTGTGCAAGATTTCATATAGTGGCAAATTTTGTGAGTTTCTGGGGGCTTTTTTGTTTCTTTTTTCATAGGTTATGGCACTTTACCTTATTTCTATGGGAATGTTGGTGATATTGTTGTAAGTCCCTTGCTGGTGAACTGCTACAAGATTCCACAGCTGGAAAACAAGGATTTGGATCTCTTGGGTTTGTCCAGCAGTCAGCTTCTAAGTGTGGAGAATATGATACTTCTAACTATTCAATATCTTGTCCAACTAGGTAAGCAATTTGTCATAAGCACTTGGTTTTATTTGTAGTTGTCCTTTTTTCTCCATACCCTCTTTCTGCCCCTTTCAGGGCCAATTTTCTGGCTACTTGCGTGGCTGGGAGAGGTTAACTGGCTCCATCTAGTGTGTGTGACTTCGCTACTTTGTTCCTCAGACCGAAGAAGCGAAGTGAATTTGAAGGCTGATGCTGCATCTGCTTTCCATATGGGGATTGACCAGGTCACCTTTGTGAAATGGATTTGCAATGCAGATAACTCATTTGCTTAGGGTATCAAACCATCAGTTATCACAGCCCCTTCTAAGGACACTCGGTCTGTTTTATTCAGTTTTGTGACAAATGCTGGCAGATGTGTGATCGTTGTCATTGTTTTGGTGACAGCACTGTTTACATGAAAACCACATTTGTTATTCAGACTGAGGCAAGTGATTCAGTGAATATCTCGTTCTTGTAAATGTTTTTGAAATGGACTCTTTGCAAGTTTGAGAGCAAACCAGCAAACCGCATTTTCTTTCTCTTATTGCAGGCCCAGACATTTCCTCCTACCTTAAAGTAAAAAGAGCAGTGGTAACAGTAAGGTTTTAGAAGTTAATAATGCAGGATAGTGTTGGGAAACTTCCATGGCAGTCTCAGTCTCAACTTTTGTATTTGAAAAGATGCTACTTACCACAGAGGACTGTGAAATGACTTCTGTGAAAAGCATGCTTCATCTGTAATAGCTAAGGGAATGAAATATGCAGATGTTTCGAAAGCAGCACAACTGGTGGTAACCTTACAATTTGGGGAACAAATGTGCTCTGTGCAGGTTTCACCCATGGGTTCTTATGCTTTGCTGCAGAAGTGTAACAGGCAGGAAGGAAGCCATGTTCTGTGTTGTAATACTCTATAAGTGACATGATAGCTCTATTTATCATTCTCTGTCTCAGCAGTCCAGTGGATGCCATGTTAGAACTGACAGAGGGTTTCTTTATTTTTTACACACTGAATGTTTTTCTGTTGCTCTTCTCTCAGTGGGCTTAAATCTCTTATTTGAGGTTTCAATCTTTATTTGTATGGCCTGCATGTTTAAACCAGCAGCTTCACACAGTTCTGGATTGATAGAGGCAGCTTGCGAATTTGCTTCGGAGGAACACGTAGCAAACAGATATAGCATGTCCAATTAAAAATAAACTATTTATTGAAACTTATGAGTCAGTGAACCACATTCCATGAACAAATCTAACCTTAGATGGATGCAGCAAGTCTATACTTGCTGCAAACTAGAGCAGGCTTCATGCAAAGCTTCTGAAACTGAGCTGTGTTTAGTGAGCACTATGCCTTCAGCATAAAGCAGTTCCCTTATTAGCAGGTGTTTAGTTTGGCTTTTGTTCTTAACTGTGCAAAGCTGAATAGTTTTTCATTTGACCTAATGTGGAAATGGGTGCCAGCATTGTGAGATGAAAGGACCTAATGAGGAGAAAAGTAAAAACATTCTGCAGAGCATGGGGATGAAAACATGTTGCTGGTTTGAATATTGCTGTAAACTTAAAACTGCTGGAATTGTGACAGCTGTACTGAACTGTAGCTTTTGTCCCATTTTGGTACATCAAAGCAGATTAAAGATGATTGGAGGGCAGCCAGCTTCAAAAGTTTTTGATGAGAAGAAGAGACCAATACACACATAAATTAACATTTATTCATGTGAGCCTCTCTTTTTTTCTTGAGAAAGTAGGACGAAAATGTTTGGGTTTTTTTCCAGAGTATATTGCGAAAGAGTAAGATAAAGGCAAAGATAAAAATGCAGGCAAAAGGATGAAGGATAGTCTTGACTAATTTTTCCAGATCTCACTACTTCTATGAAATATGTTTGCAGATGAGTGTGATCGTAGATCATAATAATATTATTTGTGAAAATGATATTATTTGTGAAAATGCTCCTTTCTTCAAAAAAAGATATAGCTGAGAATTCCTTTTAATTTTCATGTAAAATTACGACATTATTGTAGGATGATGCTGTTGTGTTTTCAGAAATCAGCTGAGCAACTCATGATAATATTACAAATGAAAGCAAACAAAATAAATACATTTCTGATGTTTTAAACCTTCTGTGAATACTATACACAATTAAAGCTGTGATTGCAAGCCATACCATTTCTGTAAATAAATTCCACTGACTGTGATAAAGGAATAAGTAAAAAAAAAAGATAAAGAGGTGTGTTTAATTTTAGTGGTTTTCCTAGTCTGCCTCCTGGACTTATTTGGATTTCACATTTGTTATCTTTGGCAGCATTCATGGTGAAGTATTCTCAAGTTTTTTTTTATCATCAAATATCCATGTTTGCAGTATGGGTTACATTTTATCATCTGTAATCGTCAGCTTTTTACTATTGCACCACCATTTCTACAAACACAGTCTATGTGGTGCTAAGGTCTCTGTTTTGTTTTTTCAGGAAATTTCTGGACCTTCAGTTATACCACCTGTGTAGAATTATAAAATCATTCTCCCTCCTCTCTTCCTGTGGTACATTTGGATAATTTTGACTATACATGTTGTATGTTGTGACACCCAGGGGGTTTTTGTAGTTTTAATATCTAAATGCACACCCAGAGTCAAGGCAAGAACAAGCCTCTGTCTTCAGTGGAAGGCATAGTCAGACACTCAAAGCAAGAGCTTATTCCAGCAATTGTCCTGGTCTGAGATGGTTGGAGGAGTAGTCTCTGTGGGATGAACTAGGAAGTTTGTCTACCCAGAAATGTGTGTCATCCAGAAATGGATGATGTTTCAAGATGTTGACTTAAACTGTACAGCACCAAAGCATAGAATCATAGCAGCACAGAATAACTTAGACTGAAAAAATCTTTGAGATCAGTGAGTCTGATTGTTAACCCAGCACTGCCAAATTCACCACTAAACCATGTCGCCAGGTGCCACTTCTGCGTGTCTTTTAAATACCTCCTGGGATGGTGACTCAACCACTTCCCTGGGCAGCCTGTTCCAATGCCTGACCACCCTTGCAGTGAAGAAATTTTTCCTAATACCTAACATAAACCTCCCCTGGCACAACTTGAGGCCTTCTCCATTTGTCCTGTCACTTGTTATCTGGGAAAAGAGACCAACCCCCTGGCTACAATCTCCTTTCAGGCTGTGGAGAGTTGTAGAGAGCCTCCTTTTCTCTAGCCTAAACAACCCCAGCTCCCTCAGCTGCTCCTCATAAGATTTGTGCTCCAGACCTTCCACCAGCTTTGTTGCCCTTTTCTGGTCCCACTTCATCACTTCAGTGTCTTTCTTGTAGTGAAGGGCCCAAAACTGAACACGGGATTTGAGGGATTTGTAGTGAAGGGCCCAAAACTGAACACGGGATTCACCAGTGCTGAATACAAGGGGGCAGTCACTCCGCTAGTCCTGCTGGCCACACTGTTTCTGATCCAAGCCAGGATGCCATTGGCCTTCTTGGCCACCTGGGCACACTGCTGGCTCACGTTCAGCTGCTGTCGACCCCCAGGTCTTTTTCTGCTGGGCAGCTTTCCAGCCACTCTTCCCAGGGCTGTAGTGCTGCACGGGGTTGTTGTGACACAGGGGCAGGACTCGGCACTTCACTGTGTTGAACCTCATACAGGTTGGCCTTGGCCCTCTGATCCAGCCTGTCCAGATCCCTCTGCAGAGCTTTCCTACCCTCTAGCAGATCAACACTCCTGTGCAACTTGGTGTCACCCACAAATTGCCTAGGGGTGCACTCACACAGATTCACAGAATATTCTGAGTTGGAAGGGTCCTACAAGGATCACTGAGTCCAGCTTTTAAGGGAATGGCCCACTGGCATTCACTGCTAACTTGGCATTTTTAGCGCTATGCACTAACCCTAATCTCACTTGATCCTCTTGTCCAGACCATCAATATAGATATTAAACAGACAAGCCAAAACACTGAGCCCTGGAGAAAACCACCTGTGACAGGACACCAACTGGATGTAACTCAGATCTTAATATTTTATGGTATTGTTTGTTTTGCAGTTTTGTTTTTTGAGGTCAAGATTATCACTTGTGTACTCATTTCTGTAGAGAAACTTTCATATTCCCTTTTAACTTTGACAGATATGTTTTTTAACCTTGATATATATTTTTTTGGAAACTGTTTACAGTCAATGTTAATATCTATAATTTTGTCTTCCATCTTATCTGATGTTAGTTCCATTATTTGTCTGGATAGTTGTAGAGAAAGACTGCCATGACCCAAGTGTGGTATTAAGCACTTCACTAATTTCACAATATTTCCTTATCAGTGCCTTTCTGATAGCTAACTGTTTTTAAATTTTTCTCATATAAATAATCTGAGGGAAATTCTGTGTGTTGCCATACAGAGAGTCTGTCTTACCATTTGTACAATTATTTTAATATTCTTGGATTCATGATGACCCCTGTCATCTAAAAACCTGTCTCTTAGGTAACCTCCCTCAATCAGCAAAAGGTTGCTTTTATTTCTCTTTATTTCCTGTCTCATTTTCAGGGGTTGAGATGTTGTAGATAAACTTCATTTCTACAGAGGAACATTTTTCTCTGCCAATAAACATCTAATTTTTTTTTTATTTTGATAACTTCAAAGACCTAGAATTCATGATGTTTTCTTAGAAGGGAAAAGAAAATATATTTCCTAAAAAGAGAACTCTAAAGAGAGAATTATGCCCATGCTATGTTAAATTGGACTCATCAGAATTTTTCAGTTTGCATCAAAAATGAAAACAGCCTTGCATTTACAAGTTGTCCTACCAGCCTATGATAATTGGATGGTGACACTTTCGATATGTTACTTCTCAAAAAGGCAAAATGACAACGGGCAGCAGTTTTTACAGATTCTCTTATTTACCCACGACCTGCTTCTCACACAACCTTTCTGTTTCCCGCCTTGAAAGAAAACAAAACCAAAACCAGCATTTCGCATATCTCTGGTATTTAAGCCCCCTCCATTTTGTCATAGAAAAACAAGCTGCTGAAGTGTGAAGTTGCCTCCTTTGGCACTGATATGAGACCTTAGCAATTTAAGCTGTGGTTACTTTTTACTCTGTGAACTTCATGAATGTTTTTATCTGTTCCCGAGTATTTTGACAATGAGACAAATTTTACTGAGCAAAATTTTAATTGAAGTTGAGTTGGAGGATTGATGCTAAGATGGGATACCTTATACTTCTGTTTTCCAGTTCAAGTTCACAATATAGTTTACAAAGTCTGGGGAATGTAAAGATCTAAAGGTTCATATTCTTCTTTATGTTGATGTTTGAAGATTTGCTAAACGAAGAAGAGATTAAACATGTTTATTTGCAACCATGCTTAGTTGATTAGTATGCATGATGAGAAAAAGCACAGCAAAGACCACTTGACAGGCATTGTCCTGCTGCACGGTTGTGATTAGCCTACAAGTATAAGCATTTGGGTTTTCTGCTGTAAAAACATATGGCTGCATGATTAATCCTTCTGTTCCAGGCAAAAGGCACGTGTTTTCGCACTCTCTTGTTCATCCCACCAGTTTCTGAATGTAAGAAAGCTAGGACTTCGATGGAGTACTTCATTGTTAATTAAAAAAAAAGGCAATGGTGGGAGAGAGTGGCTTCTAAAATGAAAAACCAAGAATAAGCCATGGGGTTAGATATCCACTGCATAGTGAGTGTTTTTTAAAAATATAAAAAATACGGTTAAAAGAGCTTTTCAAATCAAGACAGATCTGTGGCTATTCCTGGTTCAATAACATTTTGATATGAGATACTGTTCTTCTGTTTGTTTGTTTTCAATGTAGGTCCTGACCAGATACCCCTGAGGGAAGAATTTGAGCAGATCATGTTGAAAGCTATGCAGGAGTTCACTCTGAGAGAGCGATCCTTGCAAATGAGCGCACAGTGTATCTCTGTGTCACCAGGTCAACTCCCTTGGCTTGCCAGGTTAATCGCTAGTGTGTCTCGGGACCTCGTGCATGTGGTTGTTACCCAGAATTCCCTGGCAGAGGGCATCTCGGAGACCTTGAGGTCTCTCAATGAAATGAAACATCAGCAAAAGCTACCAGATTATGTAGTTGCCATTTGTGCATCAAAGATAAGAGGAAATGAGTTCTGTGTAGTAGTTCTAGGTGAGTATATTTGCAGATTGCTTGCAATGCCAAATTAATTTTCTCGATTTATCGATCTAGTTTTTAAATCCCTTTTGTTCTTTTTATTCTTCTTTGTGTTTTGACACTGCAACATTACAGTTTATTGTTTCTCCATCAAGACTTGGAGTACCGATGTCTGTGAGGATCTACAAAAATATATTCATGCTAGTCATGGCTACTTCTTGAGTGGCCTGAGACTCTGTTTGTGTGATTACCTTAGAAAAAACCTTGGAGTAACCTAGTCACAAAATAGTTGGTTTGTCTTTGTTTTGTGGAACAGCTGTGATATTTTACATGGTAGAGTCTTCTGCAGACTGCTATAAAACAGAACATGCATTTTATCCTTTCTATCACGTTGATTTTTAAATATTGCATTGGGAGCTGGCTGTGATGTTTGTGTGTGCATGAGTGTGTCTGGATGGAAGTGAATTTTGACGAGTCACCTTTCCTTTGTAGGCAGATAAATCAGTAATTCCCACTTTTATTTTTTAACTTTTTTCCACCACACTAGGGATAATTACTTTTTCATATTTACCCAGAACCATGTCATTCATCATGCAAGTGTACAAAATGATGGGCAACAGCTTGCAAAGAGCGTGCTAAAATTAATTATGTCAACTAATTCTCCAGTCACTAGTGAAGTAGTCCTGAGACTGCTCTCCCAGTCTTCTGGGTAAAGGCAGTGGAGATCCATGACTGAAGATCAGAGTGCCCCACATTTCTAGGACGAAAAGGTTGTACTGACAGTACACTATATTAAGGTTTGCTCTTACTTTTTTCCCCCTTCTTCTTCAGGTCAGTATCAATCTCGGGCACTTGCAGAAAGCATGCTTACCACCAGTGAATTTTTAAAAGAGATCAGTTATGAGCTCATCACAGGGAAAGTTAGTTTCCTGGCATCACATTTCAAAAATACATCTTTAGGTGAGTGATTCTAAGAAACAGACGTTCTAGCCAAGACATTAATGTCATTAGGGTTGGTGGGTCTCCCATTCAGCAGTTAAAATGCACCTGAACACAGCTTTTCCCTCTCCATCGAGAGCATTCTTTCCTTCTCTCCATTCCCTGTGTGTAAAGGAGTGCTTGTCTCCTTCACCTGTTAGTGCCAGTTACTAATCCCGTAGTGAAATACTTGTAACAGTTTCTGCTGTTAACTGTGATGGCAGAGCACCTGTAAGTGCACGAGTTTTTAGCAAGGTTTTAGAGATTGTTTTATAATGTGTGTTTCTTTATAATCATCAGTTGTTATCAGTAGCTGTAAAGGCACAGAGCTGAAATTATTCAGCTGTGGTCCTTTTTTTTGGAATTAATTCAACTGGCAAATCAGTAAATTAGAGTAAAGAGAAAAATATTTTCCCTCCCTCTCTTCCCTGTATCTCCCCTGTATCTCCCCTCTTCCAAGTATCTCCAGTCCCTCGCCCCTTCACAGATATGACATCAGCTATGCGAGAACAGTTGTGTGCGTAATGTTCTACGTCCTTTGTCTGAAATGACTTCCAGATAATTTGGTGTTACTGATTCTGATCTAGGTGATGATTTGGACAAGCTACTGGAGAAGATGCTACAGCAGCGAGGGGAAAGTGTCATTATTCCTTTTAATGGAGATGTTAGCGAGTGTGTGTCATCTCAGGAGGCGATTGCCATGGTTTCTACACAAGAACCAGGTAATTTTTCTTGCGTGCAAGATGTGAAATAAGTGAGTAGCTTGCTAAATGTCAAAATGCATACACCTCAGAAGAATCTAAGGGCACAGTTGCAGTCAGTGTGGCAACCTTAAAATACTGCCAGCTGAATATAGCAATACAGCGGTCTCTCGGACAGAAAATCTCTGTAATAACCTTCAGCGAGTTTTTTCTATTTTTTTTTTCCCCCCTGTAATTCCTGAGCTAAAACATGCTATCTTCTGTTAGGCATTAGGCAGAGTAGAGAAGATGTTTCTTTCTAACACTGGCAGTGTGGATTCATCTCACCCTTTTGCACCTATAAGAAGAATGTAACCTTGAGTTTGAGGCAGAGGGGAACTGTGTTCATGGCCTGATCTCCCAGGTGTCCTGCTCCTTAACTTTTGATACTCCTCACTTTCTGCATGTAAAATGGTAATACACACTACAGACTTGTGCTCTGAGGCTTAAACTTTTAGGGAATGTGTTTTAAGATCTTGGACTGAACGTGCTAGGCAAGGGTAATCTATAATTTGTTGGCCTGTGTCTTATTCAGCATAATGGGATGAGATGATAAGGTGCAAAAGATGAGCTAGGATTTCCTGTCTAAAAATGCTAATTATAATTTCCCCATTTCAAATTATTTAATTATTTAGAGTTTTAACTATACTTTCCTTTTCATATCACAGAAATGGTAAAAGATGCACTGAGCTGTTGTGAACACTGAAATTCTTTTAGGTCTAGTATCAAAGCAAATTCAACCTCCAGTAAAGACTTTTTTCATATTTTTTTTTGTGCTTAAATTCATCATCTCAGTGCTAGATCTGAATAAAAGTAAAATGTTTGGGGATGTTTCTTCTTCCTGTTTGCTTTTTTTAAAAGCTTTATATTTTCTCAAACAATTATTCTGAGTTAGTTTTGTCTTTAAAATATGGCTGTACAGTGTTTGAAGGCACTGAGAATCTGCCTGAATAAAAAGAAAAAAAAAACAAAAAAGAAGAAGGAGAAGTGAGTCTCCTAGGCAGTGAAATGGATCTTTGTCCCACAGCAAATCTACTGAAGTGGACACTGAGGCAGGTTTGAACAGGAGATAAGTGTGTGCACATACACACACAAACACATGTGTCTATGTAAAACTAACATAGTAGAAAAATTGACTCAAAAACTGTAATACCATTATAGGATTTAATTTGGTAATCTGCAATTTGAAAACATGCAGTGTTTAATGAAATATGGACTGTTGGGCACAGAATTTACCTAATGGAAATACTGTAATGGAACATGCTTTTAATTTTGAGGAAACATGAGTGCTCTGGTTAGTCCCTCAGTTCTCTGCATGTAGTGTTATACTGACACTTATTTATTTAGACTTAAATCCCAGACTAAAATTTTGTTAAAAGTCAGGAAACCTCCAAAGAAATAAATGCTCCCCTCCCCCAACAACTGAGATTTATTGCCTAGTTGTATTGCTCATTTTCCCCTCACAGCATGTATCACTACCAGTCAGTACACAGACACACAGCTATCTTAGTCATGGCTTAGAGTGGGGCTCACTACTTCAGAGCAGGGATGATGTACAAATGAACTTGCAACAGACCTGCTGTCCTGTTAAAGTCTTTTTGGCAGGATTATCAGCACAGGCTTGGTCTCCTCAGATTAATAGGTGTGCTGGCTCTCAGCCCATTGTGCCCAGAGCACAGCTGCCTCAGCACCATGGCTGGTTCTCCCAATAGGATTGATAGAGGGAAACTCCTGAAAGAGAACTGCAAGTTTCAGGAGAATATTAATGAGCTCTCTCTCTCTCTGCTTTTTATTTATGTACACATGCACATCTTTATATATATATATATGGATGCATATTATGTATGTGTTGGTTCATTTCATGGAATGCTTTTCACTATGTTGGTATTAAGGCTTTCTTGGGTTGCACTGTTAAAAATCCTCAAAACACTTAGGGCATTTTGAAAAAACAGGTAGTGCTGTACTTCAGGTCATCTGATATATTACCACATTTTAATCAAAGAAAGAAAGTTGACATTTGTGATCTGGACCCAACTCTCCAGTGTTAAGATTTATTCTGGTGAGTGAAGTTGTGGGTTTTTTTTCCCGATAATAGAGGGTAGGCTGTTTGGAGGTTCCTGTTTACTGGGGGGGTGGGAAAGTAAACGTGTTTCTTGTTGTGTTTTCTTTTCTTTTTCAAACAAACGCACTCTAGATTTGGACGTTGATACCTTCCAAATTTACCAGCCACAGCTTACAGTTGCCAGAAAGCTCTTGTCCCAGGTTTGTGCTATAGCAGACAGTGGCAATCAGAGCCTGGACCTGGGACACTTCAGCAAAGTGGACTTCATCGTTATAGTTCCCCGTTCCGAAGTCCTGGTGCAGCAGACCCTTCAACGTATTCGACAATCAGGTAAAAGGGAGGGGAAAGAGACTGATAAACTAAAGTATGTGTTGTCATTAAATCATAGCTGGTATAAATGGAGAAGTAAGTTGCTCCAACATGTATTTTGCATGTCCAGTATTAGCTTCATTAGTTGGTATAATTGATGAATTCTAAACATCTTCCTTTCATAAGAGAGGGGTCCAAGGTGTACCGTGTAAGTGTCAAAAGAAATTGCCATATTCATGGAGATCTAAGGAATGTATGACCTGGAGAAGCATTAGCAAATGCCACTGTTCAGATCTTTTATCTCCTAGAGCTGTTAGTGCCGTTTGCTCTAGGGACGCATCTGTGCATATGCTGTCGTATGTATTGGCACAGACGTGTGTGCAGGAAGCTCTCTTGTGAGTTAAATAAATGCCTGTGTGATGCATGCAAATTGGCACACAGTAACTGGCGTCCTGGTTCAGATGAACCAGGTGATTTTTCCTGTCTGGGCTTCTGCGTCAGGCCATGCCTGGTGCCAAATATTTCAAGAGGAAGAATAACAGGTTATGTTCCTCTTGAGAATGACCTCTGTCATCCTCTCTGTTAGTGAC
>JAYRBT010000082.1:104350913-104414881 GCA_036023395.1 Myiotriccus ornatus
CAGAGGTTTTCTGGTACCCATTTACAGGTTTTCACATGTACTTTATTTTATTTTTTTAAATGAGTGGGTTTTATTTTACGTTTTTTGAAACTATTTTTTAAAATCATTAAGAGCCTGGAAAATACATCAGTGACTCACATTTCAGAGTAGTTTGTTGCTACTTCTTTAATTTAAATGCCATTCAAGGTTGTGTAGATTATATCATGCCTACTTTTTCAATATGATGGAAATATAGCATTACAAAGACTGCCAAAGTGTAGTTGAATTAACACAAATGTTGCAGCGTGAAGAGCATGAGAGCGTGAAAAATATGATATGATACTGGTGGGAGTCAGTTTGATATAAATTTATTATTTTTGCAAAGGAAAGATCAGGATAACTTCTTCTGACTCAAACAGTATTAATAAATTAGTTAAATGTGGGCAGGTTTTGATTAGGGTCATGGAGCATAGCCAACTGAGCGCTGCTCTGGAAATCTTTGTGGAGGCCTGATTTTTTTTCCCCCTTTTTTGGTAATGTGAGAAGTTTTTAAAGGTCTTCAGGCACTTTTTGGAGGAAATCCAGAAGCCAAGAACCACATTTTGGCCTCCATTGTGAGAGAAAATGCATTTGGATAATCATCTCATTACTAGGGCTTATCGATGGTTTGGCTAATTCCTGATATTGGCAGACAAGTGGCAACCTGCCGTTGACCCTTCATTTTTGGATGCGCTCAAAGGAAAAGATTTTTCTTGTATTCTTATTTTTGACAGGTGTCCTTGTGGACTTGGGCCTAGAAGACAATGGAACGGCGTATCAGAGAGCCGAGAAATACGTGGTTCGGCTGGACAATGAGATTCAAACAAAATTTGAAGTTTTCATGCGACGAGTGAAGCAGAATCCCTATACACTCTTTGTGCTGGTTCATGACAATGCCCACGTGGATTTAACAAGGTAGCTGCTTCAATCTATCAAAGGAAAACCCTCCTCTTCCAGTATTTTCAGTCAGGTTTTTCAAAAGACTTACCATCTTAGACACCCAATGCTTTCTCTAGGCATTTTTAAGGCATTTTGTGCCTTAAAATTGGAAATAATCTTTTTTGTTTGCCCATGGTATTGGCTAACTAATTCTGATTCAAATGAAGGCAGGTGAGACTACTGGATCCCTAACAAGACTGCTTGTAGGAGTATGTGCTGTGGTACTGAAGTCCAGGAAAAAGGTTGAATTTTGCAACTTTCTTTGTTTTTCTTGTCTTTTTTTTCCTATTCCTCCTCTTTTTCTGTATTCCAACCCAAATGTCTCCCATGTTCACAAGCTGGTCATGCTTTAATTCATGTTTTTATACTTGATAATAGTGTTGTTTGTAGTATAGGAAGGTTTACAGAGATTTAACTCCTTTCATCATATGAAAGATGCCATATGCCATAGGTACTGTAAGAAAAGGATTTTTAAAACCCAGCTTATTGAATTTGGCCAGCTTTAGGTCTAAACACAACATGTACCCACATCACAGAGACATCTCTTCACACTGAATCGCAACCTTACCTTGGAAGATGAAAGAAATAAGTAAAGCTAATTATTCTGCTCTTGTTCCATGTGTAAACTGAGGAAAATAATGTGATTTAAACACAGTGTGTAAGATTGTGGGATTCATTTCAATATCAGAGATAGTGGAAGATATTCCTGCCCATGACAGAGGGGTTGGGACTACGTAACCTTTAAGGTCCCTTCCAACCCAAACCATTCTATAGTTCTATAATAAAAAAAATAGTGTCCTTGAAGGACAGCTGAAAATAGACAAAAGCAAGCTGATTCTCCCCATCACATTTTTGTTACTGTCTTTGCTGCACTCTGAATTTGGAAGTCCTGAATATATCCTAGAAGTGAAGGTAGGTCCAGGAGCTGGAAATGAGGACATCAGACTTTTAGGTTTCCCAGTCTTTGAGAAATCTGTTGTTTCAGTCTGGGAAAGCCGCTGGATTTTGTAAAATTGGTACTATATCTCCACAGCTCATGGAATAGTGTTTTTGTTTTTTCCTTTCCTCCATCTCATGCTTTTTAAAATTGGCACATTAATCCACCTTCTCACTGTTGGCAGATTTTGATCCTTTGTTTATGTGTTGGGGTTTTTTTTCCCTTCTGTTGCCTGAGTCTACCCCCAGAGAACACTCAAATGGTTTTTGACATCTTTTACCCTTCCAAAGAGATTTTTGAGCTGTGATTCTCAGTAGCATGGTTGATTGGAGATTTTTCTGCAGGAAGAGAGTAATCCATTGAATCTCAGGATGTCAGTAAGGCAATTCTCTGCATTCTTATTTCTGCAGTGCCATTTCAAGTTCCCTGTCACATGGTGAGCCTAATCATGGTCTGGCTGATAGAGTTATTAATTGCAGGGAGGTGCTTGAAGCATTCAACCTCCTTGTTCTTCAGGTCAGCTCTTTTCCTTACGCCTTGCAAACTCAGCAGTCCAGGATCAGTTCTAGCAACGAGGTGCATTGGATACAGTCTGAGACTGTGGTAAGTGCTTGTTAATTATGCAGAGGAAAAAACCTGTTGGATATTCTGCACCATTAGCTTCTTTAATAATTTCAGCTAGCTGATTTTGAGGATGTTTTGGCTAAATCTGCTTAAAAAATAGCCTTTTCTCCTATTTCTTGTTTGGGATATTTATATCAAATTTGACTTTACTGTGTTGAGTGGACCATTGGTTTCCATGAAATGTATTAAAGTGATAGCTGAAAAAAGTAGTTAAAGTAAAATGAGTGAGTGAATGAATATTTTAAATTTGCTTTTTGGTTGATTGTTAATATAAGCCATGAGGTGACCTTCTGTAAAATGGTCTAGACAATTTTTTGTTTCCCAAAAGTAAAAAATCAGCAACTTTCAACCTTCTGATTAAAAAAATAACCCACAAGAAAAAGGGGAGACTGTATGTGATTATTCATTCCTAGAAATTATTGCTGATGTAAACGCACCAGAGAACATGCTGTGCTTCCAGCAAAGACTTTATGAAATTTGAGACACAAATATTCTGCCTTTCTGATAGCTCTCTGCAGATTTACATTCCAGGAAAAAAATTATTAGTTTCTGGTTGCCATTAGAGGTGTATAGAATCCGAAAATCTAGAACAACTTTGGAAATTAATAATCCTTCTCTTTTCAGGTTCTACTTTAAATAGAAATGAGGTGACAGTTGTCAGTAGATAGAAAGCCTGAGACAGGGAGACAGAAAATAATTAGCAGGATTCTAGAAACCCCCTGCAGTCACGGGCAGGAGATATGTTGAAAAATTTGCAAGGACCTACACCTGTCTTTGCTAACCATAGACAAATAACAGGCTCAGTAAAAAAAAATTACGTTTTATTGTATTCTTTGAAACAAATAAATAGCATCACTAAGGCAGAATGGATAAAAGAAAAGGCTACTTTGGTTTGGGTCTGCTTTCCACCTATTTTTTAAAAATTACACAAGAAATTAAAATTTGTACCAGTTTTCCTTATATTTTTTGCTATTTGTGTATGGAACAGGATGGCACGGCAAGTGATGACAAGCTATACTTTGGTTTGAATGAATACAGCAAGTCCCTCCAGTGGGGAGTCACAAGTCCCCTGTTGAGATGTGATGAAACCTTTGAAAAAATGGTCAACACACTTTTAGAAAGGTAAATAGTAACGCGGGAACTTGGGATTCTGCTTATTTGGGATCTTAGATATCTTTATGAACCTCATTACAGGGGATGAAGACATGATGACTTTTGATGCTGGTCCTGGAATCCATGAATTATGTGCAATTTTTATTTTTGTGGCAAATTTAGTGCTGTTGAAGAAGGAGAGGATATCCTTCATTTGTTTAGAGAAGAGATTGGGCCCGTTCAGCAGCAGTATGGGCTCAGCTGTGCTGCTCTCTGTTTTTGGCTAAGCCCTCACTAAGATGAGAGGGCACCAGAGGTTTCATAACTCACCATTTCTGGTGTCTCTCTTGTTGGGGCTGCCAGTACACTTGGCAGTGGTGGCTCAGGGCAGGGACATAATTTCAAAAATGTCATTTTTGTTATTTCATTAGTTGGCTATGATTTTGGTTCCTGCAGCTCAGAGCCCTTTGTTTAGTCCCCTGCAAGTGCCTGAACAAGCTACTTTCATGGCACATCTCCAAGATATCATTTCAATGCACACATTACAGGAATGAAGGAAACACTGTCATTTCCAGCAGTGTGGAGTTAATCAGCTCTATATATCAGCAGGACAGATCCCTTCAATCTATAGTTCTCATATCTTGATATTGTAACTGTTCTGTTTGTAATTGTTCTGTCTACAATATCTACAATGCTGTTTTTCCTATTTTAATTAGGTCAACATAATTATAAATATACCTGTATTTATTAAGTAAAATAAAATATCAAGTGTGTTAAATTTGCAACATAAATGAATGATTAAGCACACCACTAATATTTATTGTTATCTACAAATATGCAAGTAATGAATGTGATAAGTAATAATAATAAGATCAGTTCTTCAGGCTTCTAGTATTTCTGGTCAAATCCAACAGAAAAGATAGTGGTCACAAAGACTCTGTTTCTGTTCTTAAAATGTGGATGGGAGAAAGGGTGAAGGAGGATTTGTGTATGAACAAATAGCAATATGAGATTAGGATGAGAGTTGAAATGGATGGCAGGATATGTTTTAGTGTCACAGTTTATCAATTTAGCCTCTGTTTTTAAGAAACTGGGCTGTTCTGTCTGAGTGGGTGAGCCATTCAAGCTCACAGGCTGAAAACATTGCAGACATTTTTGTATTATAAGAAAGGCTCCATTTGTTTTAGTTGCAGAAGTGCAGTGGGTACTTTTATGGCAGGAGGAGTAAGAAGTGTTTTAAAAATGTATTGATTTAATGACTGGCTTATGGTAACCAAAGTGAATTACTGTACCTACTGGTTAAACGCAACACAAAACTTTCTTCAAATGGATACCATATTGTCTGTCAAGAAAGAGACCAGGGAAATCTGGAGCTTTTAGTTTAGTTATTTGGACTTATGTGGCACAAGACTAGCACTCACGGCATAATAGTGTAATCTTTGTCTGTATTATGCTGGTGAGTGAACTCATGGGAAATGTCTAGAAACTGAGTGATTTTTTTTTTGCTTGATTAAGTTTTAAATCTTTTTTTCTTAACATTTTACTTCGTGTATGTTGTCACTGCATATAGCTGCAATGAAAGAGAATGGCATTGTCCATGTAAGTTAAAAGGCAAAATGGAAATTCAGATTTGGCTCAGAGCCAGCAATTCTTATGGGTAAGTCTAACTTTCTGGCGAGAAGTTGAGATGTGAAATTATGAAGTACTTCTTCCACAAACCACTTGAAGCTGCAATAGGCCTCCAAGTTAGTAGAAGAAAAAGCTTGTGGAAAGCAGAGCAATTATTACCCTGTGCTCTTGGAATAAATTGCATCTTAGGTGATCTTTATCTCCATCAATTCAAAGACCTTCAGCTGAAATTTTGGGCCAGATGAGGGGAACAGGAGTTTATAACTTCTGTTACTTGAGCACGGGACTTGGGCCAAATGCAAAAAATGGAGAGCCATGTTATAGTCATGTACTTAAAACACAGATTTTTGTACAAAATTCTTGCCTACAGAAATTGAAGGCTTCATCTTTGAGCACTACTGAAAAAATAGGCTCTTCTTTATCATGCAGTCTTGGGTTTTGGCTGATTTTTAGACATTACTGTGATTTTGCATGTGCTAATGCAGAGCTGTGTCTCCTCAAAGGTACCCCCGGCTGCACAGCATGGTGATTCGCTGCTACCTTCTCATTCAGCAGTATTCCCAAGCTCTGATGGCTCTCACCACCATGGCATCACTAAGAGATCACAGCACACCCGAAACTCTCAGCATAATGGATGACCTTATCACTTCTCCAGGAAAGGATAAGAATGGCTGTGGCCACATGCTTGTCATTAGGGTGCCATCGGTGCAGCTGGCCATGCTGGCCAAGGAGAGGTTACAAGAAGTAAGAGACAAGTTAGGACTGCAGTATCGTTTCGAGATCCTCCTTGGGAATCCTGCCTCAGAACTTACTGTTGCAAAACACTTTGTGACACGGCTGAAGGTAGGCAGAACCTAAATATTTGCTTGTATGCTCACTGTGGTCATCTGAGTGTTGTAATTGCTTTGTGTTTATTCCCACATGTTCGTGGGTTAATCATTCTGTAGGAAAAGGGTGTGCGTCCTGTACCTGTCTCTGTGAATGTATGTCTGTACTTTTGAGCATAAATGATACAGAAACTTGGAACAAACCTGAGTTGTTACCGATCCATGGAGTCAAACACCAGATGTTATCTCACTTCTTAAAGTTGAATAACAGCATGCATCAGATAGGGTTCATCTCTGAGAGCAGAGCTCAGACCTCTGTAGGCAAACTAACTATTTCCACCAACTTATCTGTCTGCCTAGTGTATCTATTGTCTTCTCTGTCCATCCATCTTCTGCCCTTCTGATAACTGGTAAAGTATGCTGTTTTGTCATAGACTTCCTTTCTCAAACTGCATGCTGAAAGCCTCTTCTGCCCAGGCTAAACTTTTGCATGGATTTGCAAGAGCATGGTTCAACTAGCCAAACCCACTTCCTGAATTAACCTCACTACATTAAACAAAGTAGGAATTGTTATATATTAATATTAGTATACATTAAACATGTAATAATAATATTAGCATACATTAGACAAAGAAATGGGTTGCCTGCCTTAAGTATCAGGCTGAACGTAGTACTGGCTATCTGTCCTGATCCTTGCTCTGTCACAGAAAGATTCTGTTTCTACTCTGAGTTGTACAGTGCATTCAAAACTACACAGAAGAGGAATGAATTTTGTGAGCCTTTCTTAAAGAGCTTGACTACAGCCAAAGGCAGATAAAATGTCCTTTAAAGAAGTCACGAACACTGCTTATCCAACCTTATCTGCAGTGGGAGAGGGAAAAGAGGAAAGTAGTCGTAAATGAGGAAATGACATGTGAGATAGCAGCTCTGTGCTGATGGATTTTTTTGGACAGGCATTAATTCCAAGCTTAAATCATTCTGGATTGAGTTCTGTGAGCGCTTCTTTAAAATCCTTTGCCATGATGGGTTTGCAGCCCTTACACAATGCTGGAACAGCTTGTGAGGCCTTTAGAACACATGAGGAATGACTGTGGAGCTGTTGCAGGTGAATATTCATGTATATATTGGTCTGGAATAGAGGAATTTTATCAGGAAGAAAATGAAAAACCTTCTAAATAATTCTTCTTATTCCTCTCTCCAAAACATAAGATGCATTTTTGGACTAAACAAAGCTGGACTTTTTTCTATCCTTGCAGGTTTCTAGAAAAAAATCCCTCAAATCTGAACCCTGCATATGAAGGGAGTGAGGAGAGGAATTTGGTTGCCCAAATATAAGCCTCTTTTTAGGTGGGGTGTCCGAGCAGGACTTCAAAATGATAAAGGTTGCCTTTGAGTCTTGTGCTGTGCTACCACACCTGCTAGTCAGGTGCCTGGGATAACACAGGACATCTGAAATGATGTGAGCATATGTTTGGGAAACTGATTCCCACTATAAAATTCATCAGCCATGCCACTATTGAGTCTGGTTTATTGCAGACAGTTTTGGTTTAGTCTCCATGCTGCTTGGCATTTGTTCTGATGTTAGGTGGAGTACTGAAGCTGGAGGACAAGAGCAGGTGGGGAGCTGATTGCTGCCTGCTTTGACTACGAGTACCCAGGCCCTTTTTTTGCTGTGTGTGGGAAGAGCGCAATATGAGGCTACTGAGTGCTTTCTGGTGAGGCTGAGGCTCAAAATGCTGGTCCCACCAATAAATGCTCTTGGCCTCGGGGAGGATGAGACTTCATCATAACCTTTTTCAGAGGTGGGGAGGGAATCTTTATAGCTCTTAGTGACCCCAGTTGAAAAGTTTGACTTAACTTAGCCTCTTTCTAAGAGGGCATTAGCAGGGTATGTGGTGCCACAGCAGGGCAGGGAGGGTGGGCAGCTGTCCCCGCAGTGCTGGTGGCTGGACTATTCCCCTCTCAGTCAGATGAGCCTGCTGGCCAGCCAGCCAGATCGTTCCTCTCCATCAGGGAGCTAGTGGTACAGAATAAAAGAAGAGATGGAAAACAATTTAAATAACTATTTTGATGACTAAGGATGCTGTCATGGCATACTCTTTAATTTTAACACAAATCAAACTGTTTGGGAGGCATTCAGAAGTGAGGAACCCTGAGGGCTGTACCTCTCTGCCCTTCCTGAGTAAAATGGTCAAGAAATATATCTTCTGGATGCAAGTTTACAGCTCAAAGCTCCAGGCACTCAGGCTTCTTTTTAGGTCCTTATGCCAGCAAAAAGAATATCAGGTTTGTATCCTCCGGTATTTCAATTTCTAATCATGCACTTTCACAGAAATTTCCATCATTGGAGAGGCAGGGTGACACACAGCCAGACTAACCTCACTGAGCCAGAAATTATCTCTCTGCTGCCAAGGCTGCTTTACAGAGTCAGAAGTCACTGGAGAAATAAATCTTTTCAGTAATCTCTGCTGAACCAAGGGGACTGAAGGGTATAATGACATAGGACCAGTGCTGCCAACCTTTCCAGTGCTAAGGGAAAATGCTGCAGTTTTGTGATCTCGGCCCTTGGTAGACTGTAGGTGAGGAGTCCTTTCTGGTGGGATTAACCCCAGTGAAAGGTAAAATGTTTTTCTTTCATGTAATCTTTCATTATATAGAATAATTAGGCAAGGTTCACTGAATCATTTTCACACTACACTTGAAAGTCCTACTTGAGCTTTACATTAATTCAAAGACCTTTTATCTGTGCCAGCTTGAAACTGAGGGCATCAACTGCATTTTTCTCTGACAGATCACACAAATACACAAGATGTATGTTTCCAGCACTGAACAACATATGCTATACATCCTTTTGCTTTGTATTTAACGCTTGGCTAACAGTTGGCTGCCACAAAACAAACGCATGCCTGTACCCAAGGTCTCCTTCAGTTGGCTGTTGAGTAAGCAAACCCTGTATACAAAGAAAAAGCTGGAACTGATGAAGAAAAAAACCCAGGTGAATACTTAGAAGAAGTCATTTAGATGTGACTGGAATTTTCTCTGTTCACAGGCTTGGAGGGGCAATGAGCCGGATGACTGGATTCCTCGCACCTATCAGGATCTGGAAGGTCTGCCTTGCATTGTTATTCTAACTGGCAAAGACCCGCTGGGAGAAACTTTCCCCAGGTGCTGTTATTACTCTTTCAATATGATTGTTTTCTAGCATGTTTAGATGAGTTGGGGAGTGGATAAATGGTTCGATACTGTCTGGCTATTTTTTCCACAAAAGAAGTGTATTTTTGAATACTTTTTTGGTAACTGTTTAAAGTTTTGGAAAGTGTAATTTGTGAAAACTAATGCTACTATACTGTGTGGGTCAGCAAGTGTCTCTGCAAAGTACCAAGGAGCATAACTTATATGATGAATATTTTAAAATATTTTTATATTTATTGGCTAATAAAATAGTTCATGAATATTTAGTAAGCAACTACAGATAGGGAGTATTCTTCAAAGTCGGAGAAAACAAAACTTCATTTTTTCTTGTGCTGGGTTTTCTAGGTCGTTGAAATACTGTGACCTTCGGCTAATTGACTCAAGCTACTTAACTCGTACTGCCTTAGAGCAGGAAGTAGGCTTGGCATGCTGCTACGTCTCAAAGGAGGCAATTCGAGGGCCTATTGTTGCTCTTGACCTTAGTGAGAAGGAGCAGGAGAAGGCTAATGGTAGCGAGAATGACTCTGATGAGCTGCTGATAGACTTGGACCGACCCCAGAGTAATAGCAGTGCTGTCACTGGAACCTCAGGTCAGTTATTCTGGTGTTGGTCTGAAAAACGTGTCTTTATTCCTACATCATTGGAAGCTGAATGCGAACATTAAGATGTTTACTCTAATGTGGGTTGCTTAGCTGTGTCCTACTGCAGGCTAGATAATGAAATGTTGCAGATTTTCCCCATGGTGAGCAGTTTTCCTGTCTACTGCTAAAAGGAGATGGTGTTTCAGTGGGAGGGATGGTATGCCATAGCTAAGGGTGCCTTGTGATTTTTATTTTTAAACTTACATTTCACATTTGTTGCTAGCTTTGTCCAGTGGATCCTGAAAAAATCTTAAAACTCAGAGTAAAAAAGGCTAGTATAAAATTCTAGCAATAGAAAAATGGTCTGTAACTGTAGAAGTAGCTATGGGTGGGGATGGATATTTGTCTCCTTGCCAAGACCAACAGAACTGTTGAGTCTTGCCCTACCTCTTCAGGCATCAGTGAAGCCTCACCTCCCATCAAGCCTTCTCTTCTTTGCATTCCACAAACAATTCTGGGTCGTTCCCTTTGTTTCCCTACAAGTTTGAGGTATTAAGACAGCTGAACAGGATCTTTACCATGCACCAGATCTTCCATACACTAACTAAACCTGATTGGTATGGAGGAGGGAGCAGAGCCCAGTTCACGTGAAATAAGTGCTCTGTTCTTCATAGAAGGAAAGGTGAAATGGGTCTGTGTATACAGGGGTTTGTTAAACTTGATTTTCAGAAGGTTGTGCCATGAAATTCCAAATCCTAGATGGGAAATGATAGCTAGCACACAGACCTTAGGATTGCAGCCTCGGACTCTGAACCCTGGATGTAAATGATTTTTTTTTTACCTAAGCTCCAACAGCACTCATTGAACAGAAGTACTTGTGGGTTAGCACTGTCTCATAGATCAAATGACTTCATGGTTTTCTTATGTCAGTCAGTATCTGTTCGTTGTGTGCTCTTTGTTTCCCAGGTTCCCTGGCTGACAACGGCGTGAGCTCCTCAAGCGCGGCAGACAAGTCTCAGAAGCAGGCACCATCGCTTAACTTTCAGGCTGTGGCACACAGCTCAGTAGATGAGGGAACTTACTCCAGTTTTACAGCTGGAGAGACCCTGAAACAAGAATGCGACTCCCTGGGTAACCAGATGGCGAGCAGCACCACTTCAAAACTGTCGTCACTGTCTTCAGTCTCCCAAACGTTTCAGTGGCCTGCCCATTCTGCCAAAGACAGCAAGGCCCTCCGTGTTGCCCTGCCACGCATTGTCATCCTGTCCAAAGCTGCCTACTGTCTCCTGAGCTCGCAGAAAAGTGGGAATTTGCCTTCCTCCTCCTCCCTCCTGCCTCATGCTGATGTGTCTTGGCTGAGCTCTCTAAGGCCTCTCCTTCACAAGGACATGAACAGTGAGGAGCAGTCTCTGTACTACAGGCAGTGGACGACAGCCCGGCAGCACCACGCGGACTTCAGCAATCAGGGTGAGGCGGCTGGCACCAGGAGCTTTCACCCCAGGAGACTGCTTTTGACAGGACCGCCACAGGTAAGAGCACATTTCCTTCCTCTTGCCTTTTTAGCAGTCTGAGAGGGCCAGTGATGAGGACTGTAGGTCGTGCTGTAAAGTTGCCCGCAGAAACGCGTTTCAAGGTCAAAAACCATTTAAAACATTTAAAACACCTTAAAACAAATTTTAAGGCTAAGTCCATGCTGGGAGTGGTTAAGGAGAGGAAGGGTGATGCTGTATGTCATGTTTTAGGCTAAATGAAATACACGTGGGTGGCACCTGGCATAGCATCTCCACGAGCATTTCAGGAGAGTACAGAAGTGACACAGGCCATGAGCCTGTTTGTGCTCAGAGAACAATTTAGTAAAACTGTTCAGCATAATGGGGAATATTATGTCTTGCAGAGCTGAAAACAGAGCTTTGGGGTAAGCCCAAAGGCGTTTATCCTGAAATTTACCCTTCCATCATAGTAGTTTGAGTTGGCTTTTTTCCATCTCTGGCTCAGGTTGGAAAGACTGGTTCATACTTGCAGTTCCTAAGGATTCTCTTCCGCATGCTGATCCGGTTGCTGGAAGTGGATGTGTATG
Source organism: Myiotriccus ornatus (assembly GCA_036023395.1). Classification (NCBI taxonomy): domain Eukaryota; kingdom Metazoa; phylum Chordata; class Aves; order Passeriformes; family Tyrannidae; genus Myiotriccus; species Myiotriccus ornatus. Next base: position 104,362,830 of record JAYRBT010000082.1, read on the forward strand.
ATGAAGAAGAGATTAATGCCAGTAAGTATTTAGTAGGCATTCATAATACGCATCATAAAGAACCTATGTTATGCAGTGAAATTTTTAGGCTTACTGAAAGACTATAAATTACACCTACTACGTGTCTTGTCCATTGGTGTGTAGCTAGACTTGCTCTAGGTGTCTGCATATATTTCAATATAGATTAATAAAAAAGTAAATTTTATATTTGGCTTAGCTGAGAGCTATTAAATGTGTTTTGGATTGATATATTTGTATAGCACTAAAATGAAAGTGAGCACAAAACTGTGAATATAAATGTCCATGTTACCCCTCCTTGCAAGTTTTAAAGCATTAACTGCTTTTAATTATACAGGACATTTAACACTTATGCTTATTCATAAGTTATATACCAATTTTCAGGTAGACAGTCTCCTGTCTGCAATTTGCAGATCTTATGCTGAGGATAAAAGGGAGGGGGAGTCTCTTTGGATTTGTGCTCATTTGACAGATCTCACAGATCAATTAGCTGCTGTGGCAGGACTTTCCTTGAGAAGAACAAAACCTTTTAAAAATTATTCCTCTTCATGGTGTTCTTTACCAAACTGTGTGGTTTTATAGTGAAGTCTCTGTGGTGCGTAACTCCCATGACCATTAGACTGGCATCCTGAAAATGTATCGTTGTCAACTGGCATCCTGAAAATGTAGTTGTTGTCAAACCCTTGAAAAGGCTAATTTGTATTTCTGTTCATACAATGCTATTAAGTGGGGGGGAGGGGGAGTAGTGGAGAAAAAAAGTATTTTCCTTTGGTTTGCAGCTTTGGGGGTGGTTATTCTCTCATTATTTGAACTAAAATACCCCTTAAACTTAAGATGAAATATCAAAATTTAAGAGACGTTCTGCATCACGCCATCTGGCCTGTTGTGATCAGAGCAATGTGTCACACCCTTGCCAGGAATGCATGGAACTCTATCATGAGAGCAGTTTGGGTTTGGTTGGGGTTTTTGGTTGTGGCGTTTTTGCTCCCACTGCTTCTGTTGGTATGCTTCTCCAGAGCACTAGTGTTCTCATCACTGAAAATATTATTTTATTCTCCAACCCAAAGATGTTTCTCTCCCAGTTACAAACATTCTCCTTGGGACTAAAGAAAACACTAATTTAAATTAAAATACTTTTTCTCTTCTTTGAGGTTTGCTTCTTTGGTGTAGTCAGGCACCTATCTTACCCTCTCTCAGCATTCATCTAGGTAGCCTGGATCTTCTTACAGGATCCTCACAAATGACAGGCCCTTTATTCTCCTTATCAGTTTGGTACTCTTGCCTGCATATCTATTTTCAATTTATCCTTCTGGTCCATGCGTCAGCAGAACTGAATGAGGTATTCTGAGGGATATTTAACCAGCCCAGCTCACAACAGCTCATGTATTCCCCTGCCCCCACTGAAAGCCCCGTGATTGATGAAACCTATGATTGCACTGGTCTTTTCCATTCTCCCATTTCACTGGCATTGATACATAGCTTGTAATTCTAGGTTCCCCAGCAACTCAGTCATTTCCAACTGAGGTGCTCCCAACCTGCTGCAGAAGTGCTTGCTATTAGTCCTTGATTGTACACAGGACTCACATTTTTCCTGCTAAATACCACCGAGTTTTTGTTGCAGTTTTTGAGGGCATTGAATTACTTCTGCCTGATCTTTGATTCCTTCTCCATGTTGACAGTGGCCCTTAAGAGTGTGCCACCAGCACACTTAAGCAAATGTTTTGTTTAAGTTGGTGACATTAGTGGAAATTTTAAACAGTGTGCCCCTCTACCGGTCTTTTAACTTCTTTGGTAATCTCAATCTGCCTTAATGTTTATGATGTTACATGCTGCCATCTTCTGTTAAATCAACTCTTTCAATTCACTGTCTTCATTTTCTTCAGTTTTAATAATTTTTTTTCAGTATTAATAATTTGTCTTGTAGTATCATACCAAATACTTAAGTCCAGAAGGAGAAGATGCATTGCATTTCCTTTGTTCAGAGAAATAGGCATCTCACAGCCATATAATGAATGTAGCACAGGACTTCTATAGTCAACCTGTGTTGCATTTTATCACATTTATCATTTACTGCAACATCTTCAATTATTTCCTTCACCCTCTCTGATTTTGAATATTATCAAGGTCAAAGAAATGGACTCAGAGCTCTGTAGATTACTGTGACTTCTCTTGCATCACACAGGGTAACGTGAGCATGTGCTCATCTGTAGACCCAACCTTCATTTCACCTGAATTCACTTTTCCAAAATCACTAACTTCAGTTACACACCTACTTTTGTGTTCTTCCATCTCATTTTAAGCTGAATTGGCTGATGTTCAGGCTGCATTCTGAACTTGTTTTCTTTGACCAGTGCTTTCTGCTGTTCCCATTGCTTAAACTTGGTTTTCTACTTTGGACTTACCTCTGTTGGATCAAAACAAAAAAGTTTTAGCTGATCCTTGGTGGCCACATCCCATTCTGTAATAGGAGCGTTATCTTTTACTCCCTTTATCATGTACCACCAGCTACTTGTTCACACATTTATGCAGCCTCTTTCCTTGCTTTTATCCTTCTGCCTTGCTTTCATCCTTCTGCCTTTGGATATTTTGCTTCTCATTTACCCAGTGCTCTTCATTCCATCACGAAGAGGCTCAAAACTACACCTGTAGCTTCTGCACAAATAGGACCATTCATTTGAGCATGTTATGCTTAAACCAGAGTGAATAACACCTCAGCAGCTTGATGAGGAACAGAGCTGAAAAATACCTAGAAGTTTCCTTCACCTGCACACAGTTTGTAAGAAATTGCCATTTCTTTGAAGTGGCCTTGTATGGATTGTAATTTCAATGGTAAAATTTATAATGTTCAAAGATGTTGCTGCGCGTGCGTGTGGTAAGTTCCTGTGCTACTGAAAAGCAGCAAACATCACATAAATATAATTTGGTGGGTATCTGATACTTCTTACCTGAAGTGTGTTGTTGCAGATCATACAGAAAACAGTGAAGTTACTCAGTCTAGCAATGACCACTGGCCAGACATTGAGATCTTCAGCAAAATATCTTTTGATCTGAGTGTACATGACCCCAAGTACAGAAATATAAGTCCTGTATACACAGAACAACTCTCAAGGGTGAAACAAGGTAAGTAAAATGCAAACTTTCTGAGGAATACTTTCCTACAAAGAATCAATTTTTATTGGTTCAGTTGAACACATGGGTTCACAGGAACCTTTAATCTCCAAAATTATATGCACCAAACCAATTTGTGTGTTCTTTACAGTTGCTCCTGGGATCGCAATCTCTGGGTTTTTACCAATCCTAAATTTCTGTTTCTTTTCTTTGTGCACAGAAGCAAGCAAAGAAGCAAAATCAGAGGAACCAAAGAAAAGGGAGACTGTGTCCATGATGCTGACCAAATATGCAGCTTACAATACGTTCCATCACTGTGAGCAGTGCCATCAGTACATGGACATTAATCCTGCTGCACAGGTTGGTGTCGAGGCCTAAAGGTAAACTGTATCCTTGTTTTTTCCTGTGGTCTTTCCAGGCATACTGTTCTTGTCTCAGGATTCATGCTTCCACCTTCCCTGCGATGGAATTGTTTAATTCTTCCATTCTCAGGGGAGATATTGAGCTACAGACCCAGGAGCATTAACTGTGTCTGCTATGTTCTGAATGAGCAGTTCTCTCCAGCTGCCTCTGGCAAAGGGTGAATGTTGTGACTAGTTGTCTCTAGCCAAAGCATTATTCAGCCTGCCCAGAGACTTTGCAGTATCTCAGGGGAGAACACTATAAAATTGAGAGATGCTTGTCTTACCTAAAAGCCAGCCGTCCACGTGTGATGGGAGATGGGAAGGCCTTTCTTCCTCCTTTTGTAATTAACTGTGCAAGCTTCTCAGCAATAGCTTATGAGTCACTGCAAGTAAATGAACATTTTTAACTGTTCAGTTAAAAACCTTCTGGTTTCTGAAACAGTTACGCTCGCAGGAGACTGGCAAATAAGATTATTCCTGGTTAATAGCTCACACATTATTCCCTCACCACCACCACCTGTTTACTTGGAAGTTTCTTATCTCAAATCATTCTTTCCTTGCTTGCTAATCTTTTCTGACAGCTTGCTATTAAGCTATCACAGTGTGGACACACCGACATGGCAGTGTACAATGTCAGTCACCTCGGAGCAGCACCAGCAGGTCTGGCTTAAACCTCATGCTTCATTAAGTATGTTGACAGAAGCAAATCCTCCCCAAGGACATCTTTTGTTCCCTCCACTCATCTTTGTGCATGTGGTCAAACATAACTAGTAGTAATAAATATAAACATCTGCTTTATGTGCAAGTGTGAGCTGTGTATATAGAATTATGATAACTGAGCTCAGGGAAATTACATGTTCGAAGAGGAGATGCTGGATAGCAAGCATTATGAAGGGAGAGAGATCCTTAAATGTTTTAACAGAACCTAAATAAAACACTTGTTTTTTCCACCTTTATTTAGGCTAATTTCAGGTTTTTAGTAAAGATTATAGAAAACTCCTTGTTAAGAGTAAATGATTCAACTTTGTAGCAAGACAGATATTTCTGAAGGATGAAGTCTTATCAGATATTTAGGCACTTTGTATACACTTACAGGGTTCAGTGAAGTGCTGTGTAAACTTAAGCTCACCCAAATTCTTCATAGGCTTGTTAATGGCGTGGTCTGCTTTGGTCACTTAAAGAAGAGTACTGCCATAGAAAAATACCACACTAATGCGGCTGTGCTGCTGCTGATCTGTCTGTATGGCAGTGCATGCTGCTGTGGAGGCACACCCCCATGCTACACTGCAATTTGAATCTTTTGGGGAAATCAATTTGGACAGTTTGTTTCCTAGTATGTGTGTGTGTGTATATATATACATATATATATATTTGACTTCTCCTTGTAAATATTGATAAATAACTCCGTGCTGAAATGGACTTCAGAGGAGTCCAGTTTGCCAAAGGTCATTACTAGTATGGAAAGCTGATTCTTTTAATAGCAAGGCTGGTTACACGCTTAAATAATGTGCCTTATGGTGAGGAAAATAAGAATATTGTAGAGTTAACTTCAGTTACTGAAGGAGAATGTTTTGGATGTTCTTCTCTGATGGCTTTCAGCACCATGGCTGAAAGAACAGGTTGCCATATACTCCTTGTACCTACTTGCAAATCTTTTTTGGTTTTTTTGGGGTTTTTTTTTGTATACAGGTATCTGATTCCACTCTGCACGCATTCACGTTTTCATCCTCGATGCTAGGAGAAGAGGTTCAACTGCATTTTATAATCCCGAAGTCCAAAGAGAACCACTTTGTATTCAGCAAGCAGGGAAAACATCTAGAAAGCATGCGACTCCCACTTGTTTCTGACAAGGTGCGTGTGCTGCTCTTATCCATCTGCAGACTGCAGTCAACTTGAGATACATTTGCAAATCAGTGGGGGGAGATTTTTTCTGTATTCTTCTTGGTTTAAAGTTCTTTGTGTAATTCTTGCCTGACTGTCCTTAGAACTGGAGTTTTTAAGGACAGTCATCCCTTTTTCCATTCCTAGTGTCCAGTTCATATGTGTTGCAATGATCAGTAATCTTAAAATCTGGTATAAACAATAAGCAAACAAAAACCTGTATCAGGAATAACCTGACTTTTACCTAATGTTGCTAAAAAATTTCCTGTTCCAGCAGAATTTGAATGCAGTCAAGAGTCCTATCTTCACTCCATCGAGTGGACGTCATGAACATGGCCTCTTGAACCTCTACCATGCCATGGAAGGCATCAGCCACCTGCACCTCCTTGTAGTCAAGGAGTATGAAATGCCTCTGTACCGTAAATACTGGCCCAACCACATCATGCTTGTCCTGCCAGGCATGTTCAACAATGCTGGAGTTGGTAAGAAACACTATCCATGCATTGCTGTGAAGGTATCAAAATCCATGTCGGACAATGTGGATCGTGTTCTTGAAGGAAACATTGGAGCAGCTCTTCACATTCATGCTGTAATAATAGCAGGAGTATGTGTACAAAACACAGTGATGGGGAAGAGCTGCTGTCAGGGACGTGGAATATATGTTTGTGCTGATCACTGCTTTCTCAGTTTAAAATCTGATGTTTTATGGCCCATATTCACTCATTTTACTCAGCCCTGCTGTGTGAATGTTCATTCTATATATTTTACATATGATTTTTCCAATTGCAGCTTTTTACTTCGCTGAAGGTAAATATTAACTGCAACTGAACACTGGGGCTTGAACTTTGGAATTTGTTTTCAAGGATGCTGAGATTTTCCCGCAAAAAGTTTTAAGTAGCCTCAGTTTTAGAATCTCAGTCCCTTCTTGGTTCAATTTACTTTGTTAATGCCCACAAAATTGTGTTCTGCAGAGTGTCTTAAAGCATCCAGTCTTCTTGGCATCTGCCTTTTAGATTTACTCACACTGAAAAAGGGACATACTGATTTCTTAAACTAAGATGTTAAGAGCACTAAGTTCACAAAGGGTAATGACTGCACATATTCATGTAACCTTTCTCTGGGAAGAGCGATGAAGTCTAATAAAGACATTTTCTTTATGGTATTTTGTCAGGTGCTGCCAGGTTTCTTATTAAGGAACTTTCCTACCACAATCTAGAACTGGAACGAAACCGCTTGGAGGAACTGGGAGTCAAGCGCCAGTGTGTGTGGCCATTCATTGTGGTCATGGATGACTCCTGTGTCCTGTGGAACATGCACAGTGTCCACGAGCAGTCCAGGTAAGTAATGAACTCGAGATTTTGCCAAGCAAAAGCAGGTTTTGGCAGTGGCTTTGACATAGTAACACCAGGCTGCCTGTCTAAAGGGCCTCACAAAGGTCATTATTCACTCAGTCATTATTACTCAAGTAGCACAGGAACTGTACGCTTAGACTTTAGATGTATTTTCTAAAATGCGAAACTTCAGCTCTTTCACTCAGAGCAGTAGGAAGGCTGTACTTTTGTCTTTCTGACCACCAACATTCAACCTCCTAGTGTTGAACACTTCCACCTGATTGTACCCTGACATCTGTGTCATTACCGTCAACAAACCTCTGCTTGTGTTTGTTCTTTGCCTAAAACCACTCTTGCTTTTAGTGACTGTTTGAGTGATTTCTCAATATGTTACTTCCCTGATTTGTTTTGATTCAATTTATGGTTTTCTGTGAAAACAGTTATTTTGGGAGCTTCAGCTTTTTAGAATGCATTAAGCTCTTGCCCTTCTCAGCACTTGCACTGTCTATTAAAGAGAAAACAGCCTTCCAGAAGTGATGTGTAAGGTGATTCCTTTTCCCTTCCTAAACTGCTGTGTAAGACCTTATTCTGCTGAAAGGCTGATTTTCTTAATGGCTACATTGATGGGATAAGATTAGTTGTCTGTTGTTTAAAAAGTCTGCATATATTTTTACAGCATTTGGAGTAAAAATTCTCAGCTGTTACTGGAATTTCCTGCTCCTTTTTATACACATATATGTATATATATGTGGTATATGTTATATAAAATAATAAGGTATCTTTGCATGTTGTGTACGATCATGTTTTGCAGCCAGTCCCTGGAGCCTGGGAGTTTCAGCAAGAACGTGTCTCTGAAAAGTGTCCTCCAACACATTGAAGCCACCCCCAAAATTGTTCATTATGCAATACTGGGTGTTCAGAAATGGAACAGCAAGCTGAATACCAGGAAAGCAAAGGCTCCATTCTCTAGGTGCCACGTGCATGATTTTATACTGCTCAACATAGACCTGACCCAGAATGTGCAATATGATCTAAACAGGTAGATAATACATATGTATCTTGGGACAAATGTATGTTGACATGATAAAAGTCTTGTCACAATATTTCTGAATGCTGCTGAGATAAACAGTCTAGGTAACGAGCACACAATCACAGAAATAAAGCACAGAGTGATATACATTGCATCTGAATGAATAAGGCGTCAAAATAAACTTACCATAAGCCAAAGAAACCCTGGGAGAGACAGACCATGAGGCAAGGGCAGGGCAGGGTTTCAGAGAACTGAAAAGATGGGTGAAAGAACAAACTTCCGAAGACAAAAGTAACTGGGAGACCAAAAGTAGAAGAAAGGAGCCAAAATTACATCAGTTACAGAAGAGTGTGGAGCTTCCAGTGTGCCTCTCTACCAGGCAAGAGCCTGTTGTGTCACTAAGAACAAGAGTATAGGAAATATTTGAGCCATTCCTATGTCGAATGCTGTGAGGAGGCATTCCTTGTGTTTCCTGCTGAGTCAGCTATCCTCCCTGTTGCCACTTGGGTTTGCAGGAAAAGCAGATTAAAAAGTAATTTTCCACTATTTCCTTCCTTCTTCTTCCCAATCCTCACCTAACTTCATCCTAAAATATTTGCAATAAAGCACTGACATAATGTGCCTTTACTGCTAGTTTTCATTACAGACTGATGCAATATCCAATTCTCCCATTCTGCAGACTAGTGAGTTCGAAACAAGCTCTGTCTCTGCTGAACACAGATGGCCCTGGGGCTTCTCACCCTGGGCTCCTGCTGCTGTTTTCAAGGATCCTGTATATTTGAGCAAGGAATTGTAGCCTGTCCATGCAAGCTGGTGGGGCTTCCAGAGCTCTTGATTTCACATTCTTTGTCACGTTGAATCATGAGATGGGAATCAGCCCACAGAAGTGAGCAATTACATTGTAAATAGCACAGGACAAATGTTACTTCTCAGCTGCTTTGTCTCCCATAGCCAAATATTTTTCAAAGCCACATTTATCCCCCAATTGCAGTTTATGAAGAAACACATCAAATGGAACTGGCTTGTTCAGAAATGGAGGTTGGACACTGCAGAGCTTCTCTCAGTTTCAAAATATATATTAAAAAAATCCAACAACTAAAAAGAAATAAGAAAAGGAAAGGGTGGGCAGGAAATGGTTGATGTCAGTACATGACGAGGATGAGGGGATGAGCTAGATTAGGTATGGGGAGGAACTATACAGGCACACTGCAAAGTGAACACTAGTTTGATTTTAAGAGGACCAGCAGTTGTTTTCCTACACCATGAGCACATCGAAGGAATGAGTCTTCAGAGGTCTGTAGAGAATTTGTACTGGCACCGCATCAGATGGTCTCCAAAAACCTCCCCTTGAGCCCATACTGGTACACTGCAGCAGTGGGTGTGTGAATGCCTGCTCGTGCACAGCAGCCACACAGCTGGCTTAGTGATCTTGTGTTTTAACGTCCAGGTATTTCTGTGAAGATGTAGATTTTAACCTGCGGACGAACAGCAGTGGCCTCCTCATCTGCCGCTTCAACAACTTCAGTGTCATGAAGAAACACATTCAGGTGGGAGGACAAAAGGACTTTGTCGTTAAGCCAAAAATCATGGTGAGTGTGGAAGTATGCTCCGTAATACATAAGGGGTAAAATCAGGACCTGTTTCCCCTTAAAATAATGAATTCTCTAGTCTTTTAGATTTATTTTGTCCTTATTTGACATCTGACGTTCATGGCTTACTCTGTGGTAGGGCTGCCACATCAAAAACAGAAAATTATAAATATTTTGCCACTTATAAATTACTAAGGAAAATCCAATCAGAAGATGGACTGGAACTGGAAAGGGTTTGGTCTAGCTATTCAGTGGTAGCTCTGATGGAGGAAGAATTTCCAGACATACATTCTGATCAAAAGCAGGCAAATTGTACTGGACTCAGCTTAAAAAATGTTAGCACAGCCGCTACTTTATGGAGTTTGCTAGTTCGAGATGACTTCCAGTCCTTGCACTTCCTGACAAGAAGAGGCCTGAAGAAAGGAACATTTTGAAATCTACCCAAGAAATCCAAGTATTTATAGAAATATACCACATATTTTTTACAGAGTATGTTGCGCCTATGCCAGTTTTAAATGGAGATGTATTTCAAAGGATTGGTTTTTATCTAAGAATCTTGTAGTTTGTGTTCCGGGTAGTTTCAAACACATCCCACACCATACTTCTTTTAAAAAATCAACTCCATACTTCAAGATTTAACTGAACTAAACCCTCGTTTTGAGTATTTTTGAAAGTAATTTTCTGATTTTCCTTTTTCTTGTGGTTGCAATGAAATCTGTAGTGATGGACTGGCCTATGAGAAAACTCCATAGAAAACATTTTTTATAGATGACTCCACACAGGGAATCTGTCATATCCTGGAATGCCCAGGAGTAAGACAGGATGAAGGCAATTTGAACTCTCTGTTTTCTATCCCTTTTCTAGGCAAGCAGATATCCACAGAAGTACTTAGCAAGCACAGAACAAGTAATTAATTTATTTCTATGCTGTGGTGCTGTCAAAATTGACGATTTTTGATCCTTTCCCCCAGCTTTCTCTCTCTACCTGCTCTGTCATGGCAACCCCTTCCCTGGGTAGAGGAACTCCTGCAGAGCAAATACACTGGGTTAAAAGGGGTTCCCCTTGGTTTCACTGCAGGTCTTGGACAGCGTGGCACCAATAATGCCTCTTCAGTACGTCTGTGCCCCTGACAGTGAGCATACATTGCTGGCAGCCCCGTCTCAGTTCCTCCTGGAGAAATTCCTTCAACATGCGACATACAAACTCTTCCCAAAGGCCATTCATAACTTCAAGAACCCGGTATTGGCCATCGACTGCTACCTGAACATCGGGCTTGAGGTACAAAATATTTACAGGGATAATGGGGATGAGTAAATGCAAACCTTTACTTCAGTACCTTTCTTGTGTTGAAAACCCCTTCTGTTAGGAACCTTCAGCATCAAGGGTAGCATTTGAAGACTTTGGTCTCAAACAGATTCTGCTGTTGGAGGTCAAGAACCAGTCCACTGGAGGAGCTGGCAATGAAGCCTCCAGCTGGCTGGTGTGGGTAAAGACCAGAGGTCTGTGATGAACTAATGTGACTGCTGGATTGTGCCAGGTCCTTCTCCTGGGTCACAACAACCCCATGCAACATTGCTACAGGCTTGGGGAAGAGCATCTGGAAAGCTGACCAACAGAAAAGGACCTGGGGGTGCTGGTCAACAGCCAGCTGAACATGAGCCAGCAGTGTGCCCAGGTGGCCAAGAAGGCCAGTGGCATCTTGGCCTGTATCAGGAATAGTGTGGCCAGCAGGAGCAGGGAGAGAATCGTCCCCTTGTACTTGGCATTGGTGAGGCCAAACCTTGAATCCTGTGTTCAGTTTTGGGCCTCTTACTACAAGAAAGACATTGAGGTGCTGGAGTGTGTCCAGAGAAGGGCAACAGAACTGGTGAAGGGTCCGAAGCACAAGTCTTATGAGAAGAGGCTGAGGGAGCTGGGGTTGTTTAGCCTGGAGAAGAGGAGGCTCAGGGGAGACCTCAGTGCTCTCTACAACTACCTGATAGGAGGTTGTAGCCAGGTGGGTGTTGGTCTTTTGTCTCTTTTGCCAGGTAGCAAGTCATATGACAAAAGAAAACAGCCTTAAGTTATGCCAAGGGGGGTTTAGATTGGATATTTGGAAAAATTTCTCACTGGAGAGGGTTGTGAAGCATTGGAACAGGCTGCCCAGGGAAGTGGTGGATTCACCATTCCTGGAGGTATTTAAAAGATATGTAGATGTGGCCCTTTGGGATGTGGTTTAGTGGTGGGCTTGGCAGTGCTAGATTAACAGTAGAACTCAGTGATCTTGGATCTCATGGATCCAAGATAACAATGGGATCTCAATGAGTCTAACCTAAAAAATTCTGTAATTTTATGATTTGTAAAGGAATTGTGTCTGTCTGAAATATTATTTCATACAAAGCAAAAACTTGAAAGCAATACCATTCTTGACAGAACTTGGTATTCATCCTTTTTTGCTTTTATGAACACAGGTTTCTAGGGAAACTAGGTTTTTGCAAGTACATCTTAGATGTCTGTAGGTTGGGAGATTAGAATTTTTGAAACCAATGGTCAGTTTGAAGTGGGTCCGAAACAGGGTGAACATGTAACAGGGGTATTGTTCTGACAAATTTTATGAAGGTCAGTAGTCACATAGAGAAGATACACAACATTTATCTCAGCACTGAGACACAGGAGAGCTGCAGTGCTGTGAACCACAAGCTTCAGCAGTTTTAGTACCCATAGAGTTGCTTACTGTGTTTGACAAATGTATCCTTATTGGAGCGACCTATGCAATCTTAACATCATTATAAGCAGGTAATTTTTAGAGCAGGAGAAAATTAAACTGAATTGCAGAGTGCCCTGAAATAACATGTTGCAGACTGGGTGACCAAATCAGAATCTAGAAGTTTGTCCCATGTGTTATTTCCTCGGTGAATTTGCTCAATACTGTAGTCCTCATGTCTGTATTTTTACCAGCACCACCTGACTTGCCTGTTAACACTAAGTTTTATTCCAATCCACTTAAAGGCATCCTTAGACCCCTTCTAACACGGAAGTCCTTCCTTTCTTTCCCCTTTCTGTTCCAGGTGGCTATATGCTATATTAGTTCTCGCCCACACTCAGTCAATGTCAACTGTGACGGGGTGTTCTTCAGTGGACTTCTGCTCTATCTCTGTGACTCCTTCGTTGGTGCAGACCTCCTCAAGCGGTTCAGGTTTCTGAAAGGTAATCTCACTGCTCTGCTGGGCATCCTCGGTGTTTTCCTGCCAAGTAATAATAGCGTGGAGGAAAAGGGAAAGGCAGAGGAATAACCAGCTTTGTTAAACAGCTCCATTATTCTCACAGTTAGTGCTGCCATTGTTTTCAAAAGAAATAGATGGAGTGGTTTTTTGGGAGTGTATCACACTGCTGGTAGTAAGCACAAGTAACTGAACCTTAGGTACGCTTTGACAAATTACACTCATTAAGTTATAAGTGACATCAAATTAAATAGGTGCAGAAAAATCAGAATCCATGGAAATCAGGCAGTGAGTTGTGCAGTCAGCAACTTGAGAGTTTAGAGCATAGGTATTACTGATGAGGACAAGAAATTCTGCTCTGGCAGTCAGTCTGTGATGGCAACAAATCTTCAGTACTGCAGATGGGACAGCTCTTAACTGGAGGATTATGGGGTCTACCCCCACCATAAGTTAATAAACCTCATAAAAATGTTTCTTCATCTTTTTGTCTTAATACAAATGAAGCACAAATTGCCATAGGTATTCAGTAATGCTGAAGTGTGTTGCAGAGCTCCACTGCATGTGTGGTGCGGCGGCTGAGCTGCTTCCCATCTTGTGCTGACTGAGGATGGTGCACAGGCAGGGGTGCCGTGGGGATGACCCTTAGCCAGTCCCAAGAACTAAGTTTTAACATTTGCTCGTTCACCGTCTTTGGCCCTCCAGGGCAGGGGCAGAGAAGGAGGGCACAAAGATGTGGTGGGGGTTGGTGCTGGCCACTGCCAGTTTCCCAGAGCTGATGTGTGCTGAATGCAGCCAGAGAGGCCACTTTCTCTATTGTTTCTTGGGCAAGGGGTGGTTTCTTCACAAGAATGGGCCAATGGATGCCTGGTAGGAAAGGACCTTCCTTTGCTTCAACTGAGCAGAGGAGGGATCTGAACCAAAACTTTCTGTATGTCAGGTGCATGGGCTGGAGCACAGAACAGAGCAAGCCCTGAAGGTGTCCAGCCCTCCTGCTTATTAAATGTCTATGTGTAACACCAGATGGAAGGAAATTTGTGCATTTGTTAAGCCACAGAGAAATCAGGGACTCTTACAGTGCTTTACCAAGGGCAGATCTCATACTTAAGGAAGTCATAGCAGATTTTCTTAAGTCAGCTGTGGGACTGGTTTGGCTTAGTACAACTTCATTATTGACCTTGTACAAACCCGTATGTTCCATGAAACAAACAAAAAAAAGTAGGCTTTATTCTTCTGCTATAATTATCAGTAGTAATGTAAGGATCTTGGATTCCAGTTAATGTTCTCTCTGATCTTAACAGCCGATGATATTAACACTGGCTGATTGTCAGGCAGTGAAATTCTGTGATATGGAGCAGACCCAACACCATGCTTGCTTTTCCCTGTCCGTGCCTTCCTGCAAATTCACAGAATTCACAGAGGGACACCATTTGCTGTTGTCCTGAGGCTCACACAACTGATCTGAGCCTCAACTGAACGGTTGTTGGTAGACCCTTCTAATACTACTTTTTTCCTCCATAGCAGCAGAGATTTCTTTGAAGTATCTTAGGAAAATGAATGAAGGAAATGAGTTGTTATTGTACCCTGGGAACCTAACGTGCTTTTCAATTGAAGGTGCCACCCTGTGTGTCATATGTCAAGACAGAAGCTCGTTACGGCAGACGATAGTCCGGTTGGAGTTGGAGGATGAGTGGCAGTTCCGACTTCGGGATGAGTTTCAAACTGCTAACAGTAGTGATGACGAACCACTCTATTTTCTTACTGGACGCCATATATAAGCCTTGCTAAGACACAGCTAAAGAAAAAAAGAACTTTTTTTTTTTTTTTTTTTTTAAAGTACAATCACTGTGGAGCAAAGTGCAACCGATATTTATCTAGACTGCTCTAAAGGATTCCCCACAATTCTGAAGTAGGCTTTATTCCTTAGGATAAATTACCACAACAGTTATGATTTAAAGGATCTTGGATTCCAGTTATTTTCACATCAGTCACAACTGCCAACACTAATCACACAGCCAACCAAGCTATTGGATCTGGGAAGAGGATGTTGTTTGGTTGAAGAAGAATCCTTTTAATAACCAGTTGATTTAGGGGAAGAAGCTTCTCTCCTCTTGCAGCTGGTAGCTTGAATGTGTTACATGAAATGCACCCCAGCATGTGGAATTTTATTGAAGATAGGTGGAGGAGAGCCCACCGTGTCTCTTCAGCTCTGTGCTGCAGTACAGGAATACTCAGGGGTTTGAAACTACAATATAAAGTAGATATTTGTATTAAAAGGAATAGTCTTGTTCTCTGTGCAGTGTTAGTTTAAAATTTGTAATTGTGTACGTATTGAAACTGTCTTTGGCATAATTTCCACAGGTGTTCAAAGTTTACTACTTAAACCTGAACAAATGGGCATGGCAGGCACTGTGCACCTCAGTTCTCCTAGCAATGGTATTTTGCCCAGTAGGTGCCCCCTCCTCAACTCCAGGGATGAAGCAAAGGCTTCTCGTAGCTGCTCTCTCTTCACTTAGAGGCCAGAGTAGCTTCCCAGCAAATCACCTTCAGTTTCTCACTCTCCTCAGAGCTTTGGAAACTTGCGGTCCATTCTCCTTTGCGTATGGAAACGTGTCCTCCCGTCCGTCCGGTGCCTTTGTGGTGGGCTGTACGCAACTCACTCTCCATTTCCTTTACACTCAACTCTAGTTGGCTGCAGAGCTGTGATTAGGTCTGTTGTACCCATATATATGAAGCAACACACCAAAAAATGTGCAGAACACTAACGATGCCTGAGCTGGATCCAAGAGAAACAGAAAGCATTCTATAGCAGCTCCAGGGGGAAGCAGGGGAGAAGTCCGAGGGAGCTGGGACTGCTCGTGAGAGACTCTCCAGAAGCAAAGATGTGTGAATGCATCACCTAACACTGTCACCCCTGTAAATCTGTAAATACTGGTTATGCAGCAGCCACACATTATCCTACTTATAAGCGCAATACTTATTGATCCTGGTTAAGGTGTTCTGGAAGGAACTCGGCGCCCTTGCATTTGTTTGTCAGGGTTAAATCATAGCAGTCCCCTGTTTCCCTCACACAGTGGGCAGGCATTGCCTTGAGGAGGTTTCCATACACACACAACAAAAATAATCTTTCTGCACACCCTGGCCCCTTTATTGAAAGGAAAAATGCAGAGTGTTTTTTAAATGCTATTCGTGAATATGAATTTACTCCCCGAAAAGCAATGAAATTACCACATCTTTATACCTGACCCGCAATTTACTGGAGAAGGACCTGCCAAAGCTGCATTTTTTTAACGCACTGTTAACTAAGCAACTTTTTTTATCTTGTGAAAAGAGATGTTTACAGATGAAAAAACATAATATATTTGACAGAGGCCAAAGGAAAATGGTTTGCATATGTCTGTGTTGATGTAGCATACCTCCGATGCTGTAAATTTAACACATTTCAGATGAACAACCCATCTCTGTAAACTTATTTTTTATTTTCCTTCAGACACAACCTGCCTTATCTATTTTAACACTGGGAAGAAGCAGGGATATAAAAGATGCTTCTTGAAGCGCTTGATACACACATGAATGTATTCCAGTAGTTCTGGTTTTGCCAGAAAGGCTTAAGGCTAAGTCTTAGTGTGGTTTAGAAGTGTCAGGTATTACATGTTAAAAAATGGTTTCCTTTTTGTTTGTGTATTTGATGTTTGCACTAAGTTCTTAAAATTCCAGGTGCTGAGACTACTAGGAGGAATTAGCCTGCTCGTGAAGCAGTGCAAAATTTTCCTGAAGGCTGAGAGTGCATTTAGAAAATCAGTGTATCTGCCTGCCTTTACCAACTAATAGTAAACCCATTTCCTTAGCGCTCTGCCCTGCAGAAGCAAGGAGTTTTGGTAATGCTCTGCCCAGAGCGCACTACACCAGCCCAAACAGCGCAGGCCTGTCCCATGGAACACTTTAACCGGCTGCCTGTGAATTCCTGGGAAGGAGACTCTTGTTTGACAGCCAGATGATTGCTATTCCATTTTGGTTTTAAGCCTCACCATCAAGGCCATTCTTATGAATGTATTAAATTGGCTAGCATTATATCTTACCTGTAGATGTTCTTGTCTATTCACAGGTTAAAACTGAATGTAAACTAAGATTTAAAGAATCATATGCAGATGCTTTTTGCTTAACTTATGTAATTGCTTTTTGTGACTTTTGGAAGAGGGTTAAAAATGTTGCTTTCCTAGTGTAAAGTTTTCTTAACCAAAAACTTGGTGAATTTAGCTTCACTAGTCAGTCTACCTCATGTTATTGTTTATGAACTGAAACTGTCTGAAGTTGTGGCTATGGTATGTTTATAATGTGCTTTCATTAAATTTGATTATATTAAGTTACCATTTCAGACTCTCTCTCTCTTAATGGGTACTGCTCTTGCTTTCCAAGCCCACCAGAGGATCACTTTTAGATTTCCAGTGAACCTGCTGCACCACCTTTCTGACAAAGCCCTTTACAGGCTGCTCACAATCCCCTTGAATTACACGTGGCAGCTTGGAAACAAACAGACTCTACAGACCAGAATTCATCACCGTTCTGCTACTCCATCTTTAAGCCCTCTTGAGTATTGTTTCGGAGGTGGTGCGAGTTCTTTACTTTAGCTCTAGCCCAAGGTTAAGGACCGTACAACATAAACAAGTGTATCCTAACTGCACCGAGGTTCCAAAATTGAAACAAACTGTAAGTTTAACCCTAATTCTTTCCCATCTTACATTAGTTTTAAGCTATTACTCAAGGCTGAAGGCATCCCCTCTCACCTTACCACAAACCCTGTATAAGGATGGTATTGATCCGCAGCTACTGGGGCACTGATCCCTGGGGTTTGATACAAATGCATTGTTGCTAAGGGAATTCCTATCCAAGCAGGTTTGAATGCCGCAACTGTGTTCTCCAGAGACTGCATCAAAACACACACTGCCCTTAGCCACTTTTTTCCCCCAGAAAAAGTATGAAATACACTAAAGATTCATTCACACTTAGTATCATACAGAGTAACTTTAAAAAAGCTATCAAGTATTTTATTTTTAATCTATCTACATTATGTACAGATCAAGAAAGGCCACAGCAGTTTTTCAACATACAAACCCTTTAAAAGAGAGATTTATGAAGGAGTGACAAGTATCAAAGTGAAGTCCACTAACAAAGGTATATACTCAGTACAGTACTTGAAGAATAACGAGTACACTAGTCCTCAGGGTTTTCATTCCACCTTTTACTCCACTGGTCTGCGGGAGAAGGGGACAGGGGTCACAACAAGATTCTGATGCTACTGAGACCAAGCAGGTGCCCTGGAATCTAGCAGGGTACAGGACGCACCCCAGAAGCCACCGTGCAGTCCGTGAGGGTTGATGCCCCCCACAACTGTACCGTAGCGCTTCTTGCCTCAATCCAACTGGGCACAGCCTTGAGCTCTGTCAAACAAGCAACCACAGTAGTGGCTCCCCCGGCTGCAGGAGCTGGGGCAGGAGACCAGTTACAGTACCGGGAAGCACTGGTATATCACCTCATTAAGAACTTCAGCACGTACTCATCAGCGAGACTAGAGTCTTTGCATTAGTTTACAGTCCACTATGAACAATTTTCTGCTGCATGTAAACATGACTAACTAGATAAAATACAATCAAACTTCTGTAAAAGTTAATAAAATATCTTTCTTTTAAAAAAACAAAGTTAGCCTATTACTGCATTGTTTACAATTTTAATAAAATAGTACAACCTTTCGGTTGTTACCAGTCCTGAGTTCACTGTTATAAAAATGGCCCTGGCTTCTGCTGAAAGTCTGCACCCACTCAGTGTGGTTTGGCAGAAGTCTCCCAATAAAAATGGAATTCCTTCAGAGCAGTTAAGTCTGGTGCTGTCCATTGAGGAAGTTGTATACCAGGAACTGGCCGGTGCCACAGTACTGTGTTGCAAAGAGTTTTCCATCAGGAGTGGGGTCAGAGAAAGCAATTTCTTCCTTACTTAAGTATGAACCATATATGAAGTTGCTCCTGTTTAAAAAAGTAAAAAAAAAAGAGGATTACCCTCAGGGAACAATAAAAAGTATTTATGCTACTAGGCCACAAACCATTAATTAAATGGCACAGACACTGAAAAGGAAGAAACTCTATTAGGAGGAGATGGCTCGACTTACAGGATCTCCTTCCAAACAGCAAGGAGGATCACTTGCTGTGGGAGAGGTTTAATAAGGTTCTGGTGTTCTAGAAGGAATGTCTGTACAGTATGATTGCATCAAGAGTTCAAATTCAGGGTTTTTTAAACAAAAAAAGGATTTAATTCATTTCATCTATTTTTTCATAGAAAAGAGACTGCTAGGGCTGTGACTACAATCACTAGGAACGAAAACACAAGCTACAAAACAAGCTGGGGTGATGACAGAGGGGGCTGAAAGGGCCAACCTCAAGGCATAATTCCTAAGTACACAGTCAGCAATAACTATACAAAAAGAAAGAATCAATTTGCTGAATTTCATGAAAAATACTTTATGCATACTTTATTCTTATTTTAAGTAAGAATGGGAATCAAGAGATACTGTTCTACTTCTCTGGCTTGTTATGTGAGCAAATTTAGAAAACCAAACTCAGGCTTTAAGACCTCAATTAGAAAAAGGAGGAGGTAATGTTTATCCTTGGAAACAGAAGAAACTCCCTTTAAACTCAAAGTTTTTAGTTTTCTATAAAATAAACTTAAATGCAGTTGAAGAGCAAGTATAAGGTTCACTCATATGGACATCTCCATTAAATACTGAGAAAAACATAATATGAACAAAATCTATTTTAATCACTACCAGTTTTATTCCCTTCTCTTTCATCATGTATTTAGGAAGATGACTTTTCAAGAATCTTAGACTGCCCGACTGGGTTTTTGTGACTCCAAGTCAACTGTGAAAGCCTGAGTGAAATGGAGCAGACATTCTCAAAATGGACCTAAAAGTCTGCTACAATGCCTTCAACATTTAGAAGTCAGAATTTAGATGGCTACTGGAATCATTCCATTCGAAGTACCTTTTGCTACAGAAGACATTTAGGTTAAAGCTTCACCGGCTGCTGAGGGGATCTAACTGCTTACTGCCATCCCAAATCAAGTCTCACTCCTTTCCTTTGCCTTCTGCAGCTGTCTGGGCTCCCTTGTCTACACCTGCTCTAGAGCTCATCAGACCTTTCTACAAACCAACAGAGCACCAGAGTAATGCAAAGCTCTTTTTGGTGAATCTGTTTTCTGCTAAGGCAGCAAAGAGCTATTGGAAGGCCAAACAAGCATCAGAGCACAGCAGAAGGTGAGGTGCCGTGCACAGCTAAGAGCAAAACTGAGACCTCACTAGCCGCAACAAACCATCAAAATTGACTGTAAAAATCCTTTAGGACTGTAGCTGAGGGAACAACTCCATCATCGATTTGGGGGAGAGATCACAGAGTCACAGAATATTCTGAGTTGGAAGGGACACAACAAGGATCATCAAGTCCAACTCTTAAGTGAATGATCTCTATGGGGATCGAACCTGTGACCTTGGCATTGTAAGCACCATGTTCTAAATCTTTCCTTTAGAAATAGTTTATAGGAAGCTACTATTAAACACACTATTAAAAAGCTGTCAAAAATATAACCAAATAATCAAGTTACTACGCTGATCTAAACACAGCTTTACAGTGAACAGTTCAGACAGAACATGATCTGGTAAGAACTTTCCAGTTGCTCCACCAGCCAGGCAAGATGCATTCTGCAGAGCAGAATAGCTTTGCTAAGCTCTCCAAATAACCAAGAGGCTGAGGACTGGCAGAGACACCAGTACCTGCGCTACAAAGTGCACCAACATTCGGGCAGTTCTTGGCATTACTCAGAACTGATGTTTAAACTTCTAGGAAATGTCACGGAAAGAAACCTAAGGTTTGGAGAGTCAACATTTTTAACGTATCGTAGCACAGATGTTTGAGTCCTTTTATGGATCTAGTACTTAGCATTCAGTTGAATACACTCATGACCAGCTACTAAAGTTCCATGGAACTTGAAAATATCTCATAAGGCTCAGTGAACCTGAGTATATATTTTAAAAAAACAAACCCCAAACAACAACAGTTGGAAGCCACCAGACTATATCAAATAGTTTAATGCACTGGGTCTCTGGTCCCTCCCTCTTTCTACCTCTAAGGAATGGAATATCAGCCAGTGGTTCAGTCCCAGTCTGTAACACTTGGGTAATCTCACACTTCGACCAAAAACAGTCTTGCATCCTTCACTCATAATTATCCTGGAGGAACTTCCCCAAGCTCACTGGAAGTCTGCCAGGTGACTCATTACAATTGCACTTAAAGATTTCTGTTAAAGACAAGCTACTGCAGAATTACTGATGTCAGTTACTGAACTCCACCTAATACTGGAACTGTCAACTGTGCTCAAATCTAAATCCTCAGTATCACCAGCAACCTGAAAATACAAGCTTGAGACACACAAAGCAATTAATGGCTTGGACTGAGTTCTATCTAAACCATGTGTAACTGAGGAACTTTTTAAATATTACCTAAGACATTCTATCATCCGAGAAGCGATCTTCTTTCGACGCATCATGCTGAATACCCATATTCGACTAATCCCACAAATAGCAGGCTCTGGAGAGGTTGAACAGCACCATGCTTTCTGTCGTTCAAATATGACCTTTTCATTTTCTGAACTGACTTCTGGAACCTTCTCTTCTATAACTCTGTAGCCCTGCAGGTGATGTAAAAAAAAAAAAAAATTCTCTCTTTATAAAGGCATGACTTAAAAAACCAACCAAACAAAACAATTAATGGTATTAATGTTATTTCTTTCAGTTAAACATACTTAGTTGCTAAAATGCCTTACCAAAAAAATTGTATATTTGTGTCTCATTTAATTTCTCTTAATTGTATATTTGTGTCTCATTTAATTTGCCTTAACAATTTCAAAACAGGAAGAGATGATAGAGATGAAACAAAAATACCCACCTCAAAAGCCTATCTGACTTAAAATAATAGCAACAAATAATCCATTTCTTACTAGCACCTGTATTAAAGTGTTTGCCTCAATTTCTCTGACTTTGGCTAAGATTGTTTTGCTTGCTGTCTGCTACTCCCAAGGGACACTAGAAAAACAGTAGGACAGTTTACATGGGAACAGATTATGTGACAAAGTTCTGACATCACTGTTTAGTACCGCAGCATGACTTTTTGTCCTGCCCTCTGCTTCTCTGTGCTGCAGAGCTGTTCGATCCCACTGTGATTCAACTCAGTCATACAGAACACCCGCTTTTTCATCCAGACTGGATTTCGGCTGGGTGGGGAGTTGAACCTGCTTGTCAACAAGAGCTAGCGCAACAGCAGAGAAAGAAAAATTCCACCCTTCGGCTATAGCAAGTTCTTAAGATGAGCAGGTCTGAGCCAAGTATGACACCATCCACGTGCCTCAGCTCAGAGTCAACCATATAAAAATGAGTGACTACATTTCAGAGTGGTCTACCACCCAAAGTCTCTTCCTCTGTGGAAAAGCCATACATGGAATGCTTATTTGCTACGAAGAACAATCACTAAGCATGGACATGGATTGCCTTTCTCCAATTCAGTCACTTACCCACTGGATATGTTCTGCAATTAAACAGCCGATAACTTTTTTGTCATTAGAAATAAAAAGAAGAGTTTTAGTTCTAGAGTAACACATGAGTGGAGCTTGCTGGAATCCCAAGTCATTGTCTACCATTTCTCTAATTTCTTCGACCTGTCAAAATAAGTTTAAATGCTGTGTAAGAAACACATGTTAATGTACATTTCTATAAATTTACATTACAATCACAGATTTGCAAAGATGGAGAATCTAGATCTAGAATACTGAAAGCTATTCCAGAAGTTAAGGATTATCCTAAGTAACTTGCAACACATCAGTCCACAAAATACTCCTTAAATAATACTCGTCTGGAAAAATGAAGAGTAGAGATCTCCCAGTCAACTTCCATTAAATTCAAACATGAACGGTCAAAAGCTAATAGAGAAAATTCAGATAATCAAAGTGTGGAGTCTGGTATTTCAGAAGTAAACGAGACCTACAGGATAAGTCAAAATAGCTTAGTTCAAGATTTTCTGTTATTTTTAAAGTATTTAAAGAACTAATCCATTAAGGCTTTTGAGCACATGAGAGCTGACAGTGCCAAGGCAGGCAGAAGATGCATGCATTTGTTGTAAAGGAATAAGTAACTGTTGTCTCTTTCCCCCAGCTTCCTACTCTTCCACTGGGTTTGCAAAGAATAACTGAAATTAAAAATAAAATTTTGTTTAATATTACAAGTTTAGAAGAAACAGAACCTTCAGCATGAATGCAAACAAAAGCTTATGCGTGAGCTGGTATTTTACTGGTGGATTCTTGTACCTACAACTGGATATTGGAAGCAGCCGCTATCATTCCTCATCTTCTGTGAGACAAATAAGGTTGCCTTTCCCACGTGGTGCATTACATGGCATAAGCTTCTTGCATGCATGTTCTAATCACATTAGTAATGCAAAAGTAGAATTGCTGATGCTGTGAACATCACAGAATGGGTCAGGTTAGAAGGGACCACATTGGGTCATCTGTTCCAGTCTCCCTGCTCAAGCAGGGTCATGCTAGAGCACATGGCACCAGATTGCAATCCAGACGGTTCTGGAATATCTCCAGTGAGGGAGACTCCACAGTCTCTCTGGGTGATCTTTTCCAGTGCACAGTCACCCACATAGTAAAGAAGTTCTTCCTCATGTTCATATGGAATTTCCTGTGTATCAGTTTTTGCCCTTAGTACTGACAAAATGCTG
Source organism: Myiotriccus ornatus (assembly GCA_036023395.1). NCBI lineage: Eukaryota > Metazoa > Chordata > Aves > Passeriformes > Tyrannidae > Myiotriccus > Myiotriccus ornatus. Next base: position 104,386,205 of record JAYRBT010000082.1, read on the forward strand.
TCAGTAAAGAAAATGCTTTAAAAATAACTTTTAAAAGACATGGTATCAGTCTCTCTTGATTTTCTTATCTAACCTTCAGGTACAAATCATTTAATGACAAGTCCAATTACCCAGTTTGAAACAAGTAAGTAACCATTCTTGAAATCAGGCATCCACAGTGGTGACAGCTGTAAATTCTCTCAACTTCAGCCACACAGAACTATAGAGAACTCTATCCTAAATGGCTTAATTTGCTACAGTCTTCCTTTCTTCTGCATCACTTACGTATTTTTTTTCCTCAGCCATTATATTAAAAAATGAATGTGCAACAGATGTACTAAAATTAAGATTATACTACCAGAGAAGCAAAACTAAACAAATAAACTTATCTGCATTAAATGCTGTAAAAAGAAAATCCATAGTTTCTTTTTCTTTTCAATTTAATAACTTGAAAAAATTTTACTTAGACTAAAGAAAAACTCCTAGTCATGCCACCATCAAGAGCTCTCTTGGGCATCAGAGATCCCTTGGCCTTGAGAGATCCCTTCCAACCTCAGTCATTCTGCGACCCTGTGACAGCGGTACTGTAAAAAAGTTCCTGTTGGTCACAGCAAATCCCAGGGTAACCAGAGTCAGTGACAGGTGACAAATGTAATGACATACTGAGATGTATGAACACAGGCCAGCCAGCAAGACACCACAGTACCCTCCTGCTCTAAGTCTCTGCTAGGGTGCTGTGCACAGTTTTAGAGGGTTTCAGGAGAGACACGAGTCATGGCACAAATGGAAATAATCTAGAGGAGAGCAGGACAATGACTAGAGCTCTAAAAAACCATTACTTAGGAGTACAAACTAAAAAACCCAGCACATCCAGTCAATTTCCTCAAAGTAAAAAAAACATCGGAGTTTGTTCAGGCACAAAAAAGCTGTGGCAAAGAGGGAAAGAAGGATGTTTTCTATAGCCACGGCAGTATGATTAGTACTAATGAGCTTAAATTGCAGTATGGAGATTATGCTGGACATTTAGAGAAAACTTCCTAAAATTATGGATGCACTGGAAGAGAGTCTGAAGAGGTCAGACAATTGTCTAGTGGTAAAACTTTTATAAAGTTGTCAGATGCAACATAACTTCAGCAGATTCTGCTTTGGACATGGGAATGGACTAGTAGACTTCGAGGCCACTTTCCACTAAATCTGTTTTCATTAGAAAGTCACCTAGAGAATGGTGCCCGTGTAATAAAGTTAGTACATTTCAGTTCGTTTAAATACAGTAGGAAGTTTGTATTACCTAAAATATCTGTCATTCAGCAAGTATATTTTAAAAAAGTATTTTAAAAAGTCAGTTGGTTAATACTGTTTCCACCCCTACCCAGGCCCATCTTCTCTATGAACAGAGCAGCAGCACTTAAAAGTGAGATATCTAACCTGTTTGTGGAAAAAGCTACAGAACCACTGCAGTTTTGAGTCCAACTTCAACTGTACACATGTGAATTATACAAACTTTACTATGGACATTCTCATTATTTACAGGAAAACATCAAACAAAGTAAAATATACAAGTCCAGTCCTTTTCACCGTACCTTTTTAAGTGCATACTTTGGGTCATCAGGAAGAACCATTATTATCTTTCCATCAGGATATTCAGCCAAAATTCTCTCCTTTTTCCAACCCTAAATAAAACAAACACTTATCTAAACCATATACAAGATATACTTTTACAAACAGAAATGGCAAATTATTGTTCTAGACACTGAATTTATGCAGAGATTTCACATTATTTAGCAACTGCTTTGCTAGAGAAGGAAACTTCAGCTAGCTTTCTAAAAGAGCACAACAGATACAATATGATGTTACTTATACAATAATTTACACAATAACCTAACTGTACCTAAAAACAATTCATGAAAGTGTCTTATAATTTCCCAACTAATTTTTTTCCCCAGGACTGCAATGCAAACTCAACTTTAAAACAGAAGTAGCAAAGTCAGCTCACATAACTGATTTCCAAACCTATGTAAATATTTTTTTTGAAGTCCAGTGAATAGGAAAACCCTAAGTTTTATTATAAGATTTTTTTTAACATAGTTACCTCCACAAATACACACTCAGTTTTAAAAGGTTGGCATGCGAAAGACCTCCAGGAGGTTCTAAGTGAACTGATTGGCATGCAGTTGCCCAAAATGTAAGGAATAGTTTATTTTGTTACTGATCATAACTGTTAAAGCCACAAGAAGGATACTAGAAAAAAATTTATAACTACCTTCTAAGAATCTAATAGGGAAGGAGACTACGTTGTGTGTATCTGAAGTATAAACATACTCAAAAAAATAGAGGTAATTAACTCTTCTTCAGATCCACACTCGTGGTGAATAATGAGCAGTACCTGCATGGAAAAAAACAAAACAAAAAAAGCCACTTAAATCTAGCAAGATGGGACTGGTAGATATTAGAACTCAAGTTGCTTTGATGGGACCTAAAAATACTGAATGCAGAAGTAACTTCAGCCACTAAAAAGGCTGATCTACAAGTCTTACTTCAAAGCAACTTTAAATAAAAAGGTTTCTGAAGAAACAATACTGATGGAATAATTCTCATTGAAATCTGTACCTTCCCACAAAATAATGTTCGACTGAAGACCAAACAATGGAATTTGGCACTGGATGAATGCCATATATACTACCACAAAAAATGTCAAAGTTCAGTGTTGTAATACTTGATCTGTGCCTCATTTTACTTATAGTGATTTTACTCCCCTACCCCAAGCAAGACATGAAGAGAATTAATTTTAGAAATTTTTCTACTTGCTACCAGCCCTGGAACTATTTAAGTGCTAGTTTAGAAGCTGGCATGGTAATGGTTGCAACACAGACACCATTTTAATCCTGTCTGTTTTTCTTCTCAGTAGTAGTTGCACAAACGAAGATCCTGCTTGAATTTATATACATTATGGTCTGAACGCAAAGGGCAGTAAACATTAGTATTAAAATACTCAGGAAAGTAGAAAAGTGCAATTTGTGGGATTGTGACATCCCTTTTGAGACTGTCAGAAAAGGCATCAAAAGGTTCAGGCAAGGATTACTGTTCTCCAACCTCAAACCCTACCTCTCTCAAATTTTTGTCCTTTTCTGCCTTTTACCTTCCTGTTTGCCCTGCAAGAGCTTTTTATAGCCTATTTTAAGCCAACTGTGACCATCACTCAGGAAATAAATACAATGTGTTTGATAATCCTGCTTTTACAGCATCCAGACTGTTGCAAACCTAATGCAGAAAATTCAAAATTAAATTTCAGATTAAGGTATCCTGTTAATGTTATAGCCAGTTATTTCCAAAAAATGAAATCCCATAAAAACCCGAAACACTTCTGAACATCATAGTGTTGTTACATTCTTAAGAAACAGTATATTAGCACAAGTCTAAAAATAATTCTGTAAAAATGCAATAACTTGACTCTCTAATATGTAGGACTCATTATTTTCATTATTGTCCACTTGTTCATCCTCTTAAGTGATTTGTATAATATGGGGACTGATGATATTCACAGGAGGGGTAGTTTCTAAATCAAAGTATTTTGGAATTTATTCAGAAATGTATCTTTTAGATGCAGCTTTCCAAAAAGTTTCTGCAAACCCTAAACTCATCCAAGATTTTTAGTGAAACCATTTTAAAGCCATATTGCGCTTTTATAGTCATATGCAGCTCCAATAATTTAAAAAAGAAAAACTATCACTTCACATATTTATCTGCAAGCAATGAACTGTCCTTCCTTTAAACCAGACAAATGGAAGCAATGCATAAGACTGGTCACAGCTCTGTCATATTCTAACATTAAAGGAAAATGTGCTAAAGCTGCAGCTAGAACTGATCCTATTAGATACCCACAGTACACAAAATATGGTTTAGAACCAGTATACTGACTGTGGTCTGAAGATGATTGATAAGGTCCTTTAACATACCTATACTGACGCTTTTTAAACAAAACCCCACTATTTTAACACTATTAAAACAAAATACTACAGTCTGCAAGGTATTTCAATCAGTGAGAACTAAAGTGGTCTTTCACAGAGGCAGATGACAAGATAACCTTATTATAGTAAGAAACAAAATCACTATGTCTATAGTACATAATATTCTACTGTGGTGTCAGAAAAATTGCTTTTCCTTTCCTTTTAACTGAGATTACTTCAGGACATTAAGACTTAATTTACTGTTGAATCAGATGTCCAAGCATTAATACATTCTGCTTGTGATGAAATTAAAAGGGAAGTTACTGTTCCCACAAGGACACATGTTCTGCAAGGCCTGGAGTAAAACCCTGTGATTTCAGCATTCCTCCCTGACGCTGGCGATCCATTACCAACAGCAGATTACCTCTAGACAACAGCAGTAGGGCATATAGAGCCTAATCACCACAGCTGGGCAGACTGGTGCTGCACAGAGCCCTGATGGTATATAATAGCTGTTGCAACACTCTCCTGCCCTGCATATTAGGCCTATTTATCCTACAGGTATTTGTAATCCTTTGAGAACATAAGACCCTCTGCAACACATGGTTAACTCATTTTTAATCTACTTCTAACTTTTACTACCAATTCAAACAAGAATGAAGGTTGCTTCTGCTTATTTATTAAGGTGTAATGGTAAGAGAATTACAAAAGAAAGAAATCATTCCAAAAAGGGCAATACAGACAAGCAGTTGCTACCACATCACAAAATAGTACAGACAGTAGTTACCACTACAGAGCGTAGTGTGTTGCTTCCACTGGATATATGTATGTATATAATGATGCAGAACATAGTTGAAAAGCTGGTTCTAGCATTAATAGCACAATAACTGTTCAGTGTTTTTCATCACAGAATCATAGAATGGCCTGGATTGGAAGGGACCTTAAAGATGACCTAGTTCCAACTCCCCTGACATGGCCTGGGACACCTTTCTCTAGGGCAGATTGCTCAGAGCCCTATCCAGCTTGGCCTTGAATGCTTTCAGGGACAGGGCATCCACCACTTCATTGGACAACCTGTTCCAGTGCCTCACTACCCTCACAGTGAAGAATTTTTTCCTAATATCTAATCTAAACCTACTCTCAGTTTGAAGCCATTACCCCTTGTCCTGTCACTATATGCTCTTTTAAATCACGACAAGTATGAAATCTTTCTAAGATGATATGAAGTTCAGCATCATCTCAAATTCCAGTATTAAACTTAGGTGCCAAGAAGTAAAATCTGAAAATCGTTAAGAAGCTCCCATATAGACTTGGGTGCAGTTACAACAAAATAGCTGTAAACTTATCAGATTAGACATCAGCTCACAGAATCACAGAATGGGTCAGGTTGGAAGAGACCACAGTGGGTCATCTGGTTCAACCTCCCTGCTCAGGCAGGGTCATCCTACAGCAAACAGCATAAGATTGCATCCAGGTGGTTCTTGAGTATCTCCAGTGAGGGAGACTCCATGACCTTGTTGGGCAGCCTGTTCCAGAGCCTGGTCATTCTAACAGTAAAGGACGCTCTTCCTCATTTTCAGGTGGAACTTTCTGGCATCAGTTTCTGTCCACTGTCTCTTCTCCTATTGCTTGGCACCACTGAGAAGAGCCTGGCTCCATCGTCTTGGCACCGCCCTGTTAGATATTTATACACATTAATGAGGTCCCCTCTCAGTCACCTCTTTTCAGGGTTGAACAGGTCCAGCTGCCTCAGCCATTCCTCATAAGAGAGATTCTCCAGACCCTTGACCAGTTCAGTAGTTCTCTTCTGGACCTGCTCCAGGAGCTCCATGTCTCCCTGTACTGTGGAGCCCAGAACTGCACACGGTATTCCAAATGTGGCCTCATCAGAGTTGAGGGGCAGGATTACCTCCCTCAACCTGCTGTCAATGCTCTTTCTAATGCATCCCAGGATTCTGTTGACCTTCTTGGCCACAAGTGCACACTGCTGGCTCATGGACAGCTTGTAGGTCAGCCCCCAGCCTGTAGTGGTGACTGGGATTGTTCCTCAAATAACAGTTTCTTCCACTTTCTTCAGCTCAAGATATTCTTAACCAAGAGGATGAGCTTGAAATGCAAACAGATTAACTGCATTCACATCAGGCACTTGAAGTTAGCAAATGCCTCTGGATTAAGTTTTTGGCTTTGCAACTTCAAAACATCATTAAAAATGCCTCGCTCTCACAAAAAAATTTACAGAAGTACTAAGTTGACACTATGTGGTATCAAAGGGAGGGGACAGAACTGATATTGTGTGCATCACAGTTAGGAGATTTTATAAAACTGAACCATGTGTCAATCCCACAAAGTATCCATCCCAATGGAGTTAACACTTGATGTATGTGTCATCACCCAATGCATGTACATTCTAGATAGGCACAACTTTTCTGGAGACTTTCAGATGTCTGATACCAGAAGACCTGTGAGACAGATTGCTTCATTTGTCTGCAGTAGGAGACATCTCTCCAACTAATCTATTCCTGCTCCAGTGCTATCCTCGACCACCTTACCTTCTGGCCAATTCAGTTTGCACACTTCTATGTGTCATCCTTCTGAAAACCCCTCAGTCTTTGCCAATCTTCTGTTCCCAAATCTAGAAAATGTCATTAAACTTGCCAAACTTCCCCTCTCTGTATGCAAGGCCTACAATTTCCTTAGTGTCTCTATCAGCCATGCATGACAAAACAAGTATCCCAATACCATCTCCTTGTCAGCCTGTCCTTCTTCTGGGACAGGCTCTTTAAAAAAGAACAAACAAAATTTTATTTTGTTGAAGACAGTAAATAATTTGCTATTTACATGCAAACTACCTTCTGGTTACTCAGTACTTTAAAAAACCCACAAAACTGCTGCATGCAGGTGGGCATGACACTAATGATAACGTCCATTTTCACAGTTCAAAGCAAGAAGCATGGTAATGCATGTAGACCCACTTCTTGTGAGTTTGTGAAATAAATCATTAATAGAACTACTAAGAACAAAATAGGAGATATTCCAAAAGGAGGAAAAGCTGAGAAAAGTCTTCTTAAGTCAGACTGGGACCACATCATATGGCATGAAGAATGTGAATGACAAGAGAATCAAAAATGCTTGTAAGATACCTTAGAATGGCCTCCAAATCACAAATAATGCCAATGCCAAACATATTAACTACACAGAAAAGAGTATCTGGAGAGAGCTAATAATGTTAACATACCAAGACCAGATGTTCCTGGACCAGAAAGTCTAACCAAGGAGTTACTGAGACTTTCTCTAGCACACTTTTTTTTAAATCCATGATGCTACTGCCCAGTTAACACTCTCTGTCAGGGAAAGGAAGGCAGTTACAGCTTCAACAGAGCAACTACATACAAATATCTGTAAACCTCTGAGCCATCCTCCCAACAATCCCCACCAGAAACCTCCTAGCAAAACCAGGATAACTAGCAATCATTCTGGTATTTCTGGATGACTAAGAATTAACAACTAGTCACTTGCTGTACTAATTCACTGACAAAAAAGCTTATCTTAAATTGAAATTATTTTCTAAGAGGAGGTGAGAATATTTCTGTCACAATACTATCAACCAAGAACCACTGACTGTGGATCAAATGACTAGTGACTTATCTATTTATCATGGCAAAAGTTACTCACCCACACAGAAAACTGAGTGTCAAATTGTTATGAGGAAAAAAAAAATCAGAGGGGAATTAAAGACTCAGAAGAACTCTTCTTTTGCCTTTTACTCTACAGTTTCTACTCCATAATAACCGTTTAAATCATCGCTCTACAGCTGTCTAGAATGTTACAAAACACAGCTAGAGTCTCAAAAGACTACAGAGATAGAACTGTTTACTCACTGAACTGACAATACAATATTTTGCCTGACTACATATTCCTGGAAGATTTAAAAAGATGTCTAGCAACTGAGAAAACAATAGGAAAAGCTTTTCTCAAATTAAAAGCATACCTAATTTTATACAAAGTTATTTATGACTGGTTTAATGCGGTCTGCTCTGTCATATTTAAGTTAATTATGCTGTTACTCTAGACATGCATACAAGTGAGAAATTTCAGCTCATCCGACTTCCAAAATATTCAAAACTTCAGTTCAGCTTCTTACCTACACGAACATAGCAGCTTTAAGCAGCTATTGAACTCATCTGCCAGCTTCTGTCCAAAAGAACTAACATCATCTTCTGTAAATTATGTTTACATCTTTGGTAACATTCAAGATCTGAAAGTACTTGGGCAGGGGGAACAAACAGGAATAAAAGGGGGAAACGTATTTTATGTTGCCATTATAATGTACTGCTTCCCATCACCCTTTCTGCCCAGTCCCACCCTACAACATAGCCAATGTTGTATCAGAAGAGATCTTTTAAGATGTCTGGATTATTCAGCAAAAACTAACCAAGAACGAGAGTAAATATCAAAACTATTTTACCAGATAGTTTCAAGCATGAAAGTTTTAGCTCTGAAGATGTATCTTAGTATTTTCAAACAGTGAGATAGAATTGTGCTTGAGATTTAAGAGTAGCCCAAGAGCCATTTGGTATCTACATGGAATGAATTGGTGGCCTCAGTTCAGTTATCCTGGAGGTCTTATTTACTCGAGTGTAGAGTACTGAAGGTAACATGTGTGATAAAGAAAATAGACTTTGTGGATTCTATTCTGGATTTCAGACATGTGAACAGGCATTTCCTATGTCTTGTAATATCAGCTACTGTAAAGTAGCTGATTTTACAATATAATTGAAATTGTACACATTTTTTCAAATCTGAGCTTTAATACAAGAGATATACTCAGATATAGCATATATAATGAAGTTATCAAATAATACTTTGTATTTTAGAGATTAAAATCTCACTATAAATTCAGTAAAACTTCAATATACTATGAAGTTGTATCAGCTGGATTTCTAGGTAGTCTCTTTTCAAATTACACATAATTAAAGGCAAAGTAATTTAGAAGTCATCTAAGATTACAAAAGTCATCTCAATTACAAAAACAGTACAATCAGCCCTTTATCTGACTATTAAGTTAACTGCTGCAAACACCAGTTGTACTGAAACCTGTATTTAGTACTTTGAGAACAGTGACATTCCTTTGTTTTCCTATCACTACCCTCACACCTCCCCTAGATTAAGTAATTGTAGTAGAAATAATACAATGGCGATAAAACACCATTATCCTACTAACAATTTTTATACATTACATATAACCTGTGTACCAGGGCTGTTAAAAATATTTATTTCCCAAAGTGGATAATTTATGGCCTACTGCAATCATAATTTATTAAAACACAATGTAACATGAATTTTAACTAGTACACATCAAACAAAAGATACTGTTTATGCCTTTAGAAAGAGAAGGTTTTCTTACCACATATCTAACAGCACTTATGAACTGGTTATGAAACAAGAGATGTTGGGTTTCATCCTCTGGATTTGACACGGTGTAAAGCATTCCACAAATATTACAGGAAATAGCACCAAATCTCTTCTGTCCTCCATCCTATTAAAAAAAAAATCAAAACACCAAAACCAACAAATAATCCACAAAACAGGTATTTGTCAACCATAAGTATGGTTAAACAGAACTTTCATCTAATCAGATATCCCTTTTATAACGTGCCTTCTGGAAATTCAACACAAAAGCTAAAATGCGGTAAAACAGGAGAAACAACAAGAACAGAATTTAGAATTACATCTTTCGAAAACTAACACAGCCCCAAAAGGCACAGGCATCAATCACCGAGCAAACTTTACCTAAAAAAATTACCTCCATCCCCCCCACTACTTTTGAACAAATTACTTTTATTTAATGAAACACAAACAACAGAGAATTCTTCCTTCATTATACCATTTGCAAGTAAATATAATCATCTTCCACAAAGAAAATCCCTGTATCCAGCCCCACACTATTTGGTTTTTCCTAAAGTTCTGCTGCTGCTGTTTTGGTTGTGATTTGCTTTGAGGTGGGCCACAGATGAGCCATTCTCCTGAAACTTTGGAAGGATATTACAAAAACCCAAAGGTCACAGAAATAATTGGTAAGATCAGCAATGTATCTGCAACAGCTGATCACTACCTTTACATATTTTATTAAATATTCCAAGGCAATTTTTCAGCTACACTGCAAATGGAAAATCGTACCATTTCGCTCATGACCTTCTAGGTTATCTTCCTACTCTATAACCAACCATTAGCAAACTAAGGGCACTACTCAGTAGCTGTTGCTTCACTGTGTATTCATTACAAGTGTTACTAATCTGTAAGTATGCTTAGATAAGGAGTCAGTGCCTAATAAAGAGTATCAGGTGCTGGTGCTGCCTCTTGCAAAGAGCAAAAGAATACCAGTTAGAATGACATCTCTATCCAAAAAGGAAAGTTTTAAGCTACAGCTTAATGTTTGACTACTTTTTTTTCTTTAACTATATTTGGAAATGGAGTTTATGCAACCAGCAAAAAATGTCACTTTTAATCTATTTTAATATATATCACAAGCAATGGAGAAACAAGAAGTTATTCTATACTCTAAATAAGTATGCTACATAAGCAAAAAAGATTTGAGGGTGTTTTTTTTTTAAGGAAATTTATCTGTGTGCACAATTTACAAGAAAACAAATCACCTAAACTTAATTTTGTTTTTTAAGAGCTGAAAATATTCATAGCCAAAAAAGCCTACTTTATAGAAGAAAGCATTTTGCAACACAGGAAAAAGTGTTTACAAATCACTTCCTACTCCTTCCATCTTCAAAGATGTGTCTAAAGGCTAAGTGACAGTTCAATTCTCCACACAACAGCAACGTATTTCAAACAGACATTAGTGCAATCTAAACTGTAGGTATCAGTTTCTTTCCAAGAAGAGACTGAAGGTACAACAGGCCAGACAAACTCAGAATTGAACTTCTCTTTAAGAGCACATATGTGGAACTCAGCCAAAAGAAAGAAGATGATTCTGAGAAGTCACTGCTTTAACTGTTTGTCAATGAACAGATTCCTACAGAAAGAGAAACAGGAATATGTTCATTTCCTGAAGGAAAAAGGAAAGATGAACCCTTAGGTTAGATTTGTAAAGTCAGAGTAAGATGAGCTTTCTAAAAGTGCAAAACTTGAATCTAACACATTTTATTTTATCTGCAGATTTCCTTTAAAGAAGCAATACAGTTCAAAACAAATTACCCATTCTGGCCACCAAAATATACTGCATTTTCAGGGTTTATACGTGAAAGATGAAGCAAAGGCAGTTCAGCAGGAAGAATGATGTATGGTGACTAGATTATCTAAAGATGAACCAACTGAACCAAATTTAATAACCCTACCTTGAAGATGGCGAACATATCCCCTATAAATAGAGCAGGAAAAGTGAAAAGGAAGTGCACTTCGAAACTTGGAATATATGCAAAAAACCCCACTATGTAAATTAGAAAATCAGCTACATAAAGCAAGTCTTGAAATAATTAGCACATGACAGTACTGCATAAGTCTCATGAAACAATTTCTGTTCAAATCACCAAGGAGCTAAAGGTATTCAGGCCAACCCATCTATTAGTTTACTTTCAAAAATCTCAAGCCAGCAAAGCCCCCTAGCTACACAGGTTCAAGGCAAGGATATCCTCAAAGTTGTCTGACTGCTTAGCTCATCCCACCTTGCCTTGTAAATACATATGCTCTTCTGCAAGTTTCCAGGAACAGATTACTTCCCTGGAATAGTACTGCCATACTGTATTTTGCAGTCTGACTTTCTCAGATGTTGCTAGTATCAATGGCTTTGAGTTTTGGGGGAGGGGGGGGAATTTTTGTTTGGATTTTGTTTTTTAAGGATTTTACTGATGTTACTACTTTACACACATTCGGTTGTATCAATGGGCTACTCACAGAGGTTAATATGAATGACATGTTACATGAGTTACCAGAAAAAGCACATGGTAGTATCTAAAGCAATCTTTTGAGCTCTGTAGCCCTAACACATGTGGACTACAGCTTTAGGAAATACTTTACAGTATCCCAAGGGCCATAAAGAAGATTTTTGTGTAACTGAAATAGTATTTCAAAGCCACAGAACAGGACATAATGCTTCAGACAAAAATTTAAAGCAGCAGCTTTGGAAGTTCAATTCAGACTACAACACCACCAAAAAAAGACACGCAAAATGAAGTCAAGAACTACGAAGAATGCATTTTTGTACTTCAACAAAACAGCTAGTGGATCTGACTATTTTTAAACTGATGTCACTGCAAGAGCTAAAGTGGAAAGGGCATGCATCCAGAGAGAAAAAGGACACTCAAACAATAATACTGCATTAAGGGTTGCCAGTCCTTCCCAAGGGGAAGAGATAAACAAAAAAAAAACCAAACAAACCCAACCAACCAACCAAAACACCCCACACAGGAGTATCTTATGCACCACATATGAGAGTAAATAAAGCTGGGATTTGAAAGGGGAGGGGTGGAATCTTCTCAGCAAACACCAAATACTGAGTACTGAAAAATAAACTGCTGACTTGCCAGAACTAGAAAAACACGCAAGAAGCTTAACCCTCAGAGATATGTTTTTCAGAGCAATATTCATGAAAACAAGCAGTTTCAGGAACAAAAATGTGTTACTCTGCTTAAAACTCAGTTTTCTAAAGAGTAACAATAAAGAGCAAAGACACTTTCATTTCCTAAGCAAATTCTAAACGTGTAGATGGCAATTAAGTAAGCATTCCCAACAGCTCAGGCAATCCTCAAATAAATACAGGATATCCACTGTTTCAAGGCTAACTGTAATTGAACATTGAGATAATATTGCCTTAATCTCCAGAAGGGCTTCTTAACTCTGTATTAGACAGAAAGAAAAGTCTTACCAATATCTTCTTTGAGAAGGTGCATGTCTGCTGATCCTCCACATGTGGAGTAAGAAGCCCTGCAAGCAAAAAAGGCATTTGGTGCCTCTTTAGGAGATAAAAAGGGGCCCTTTCTGTTATTTCTTTTTTTTTCTCTCTTCAGGCACAGACTAGGTCATCTCCTTCTTGATTACCTAGTATTGGTTAGAGGAAGATTGTTTTTCCTCTAGCCTTTGCACAGAACAAAGAATAAAGCCCAGCCACAGAAACAAGCAGGCTGGAAAGGAAATACAAGAAGTGCAGAAGAAACAACACAAAGATTTTGGGACTCTCCACAGAAAATGAAAAGGTCAAAGAATTCTATTTCAGTGAATGATGCATTCAAGACTGAGGCTGCTGGGTAGATCCCCTTGCTGATCAGGAAGATCAGAAGACATGTCCCAACTCAGAAAAAAAATCCTGCCTTCATTTTGAACGAAAAACCCCCAATCAACAACAACAACAACCACCCAACCCACTGCCAGTGTCCATCTTTCTGAAAAACTGCTTTAGTAAAAGGATGTAAATCACCTTGAAACTTTCAGAACTGTGATGTATCAAGTATTACTTAGCATATTTCAAAAATGAAAATGGAGTCTCATTATCCATCATGAAATTATAACCTCACTGGTCATTGGCTAAAGCAATATGAAAAAACAATTAAAAACAAATAAATCTGCACTGTGTTTACAGTGGACAAGTAATCTATTCTCAACACATATAACAATATTATTTAGGAATATTGCAGAGTGTGTTCTGATGTGCACTGGTTTTAGCCACGATAAGGTTAATTTCTGTCACAGCAGCTGCTGTGTTGCTGTGTACCACATTTGTGACCAAAATGGGGCTGATAACACAGGGAAGTCTTAGCTATTGCTGCACTGTGTGTACACAGCATGCAAGGCCTTTTTTATTTCTCACACTGCCGTGCCAGCAAGGAGGATGGGGGTGCCAAGAAGCTGGGACGGGACACAGCCAGGACAGTTGACCCCAACTGACCAGAGGGGTATCCCATGCCACACGGCATCATGCTGAACAGTAAGGGTCAGGGGAAAGAAGGAGAAAGGGGAGGATCTTTGGAGTTAATGGCATTTGTCTTCCAACTGTTACACATGATGCACTCCTGTTTTCCTGAAGATGGCTAAACACCTGCAAGCTGATGGGCAGTAGTGAGTTATTTCCTTATTTTGCTTTGCTTGTATGCACAGCTTTTGCCTTATCTGTGAAACTCCGGTCCTGCTTGGGGGAGCAGCTGCATGGTGCTCAGCTGCCTGCCAGGGTTAACTCAAAACACAGTGTTATCGGCCTTGGTGCCTGAATTCCTGTCTCAGCTCCCCAGCTAACCTTACAAAACATCCTCCCCAACCTTCAGGACAAAGTGTACCACGAACAACCCACCTCAGTTTGCTAGACTAAGCTGTGTTGCAGCAGTGAAGCAAGAATTGGAAGAAGTGATAATAAGAAAGGATGGCAGCCACTACCCTTCTGTTGGAGCAGAGCTATCCCAAGGGATAAGATTTGTGTGGGAAGACAAGTGACTGGTCTCAACTACTGAACTGCCTCCCTTATGTTTACGCAGGAGTCACTGCCTTGTTTTCAGTGGGATTACAGGAAAGGAGAAAGTCAGTACTTAACTGATGTGAACACTGAAATATTGCCCAAAAGCCATTCTCTAATTCTTCAGAGAAACTGCCCAACCAGACTACACCAGTTTATGGAAGAAAACAGCAACTTTAAATGATTGCTATGCAAATTTCTTCAGGCTCATAAGAAATCATTTTTACACTTATTATTTCCACTAACTTCTTTCACAGATTACCTATTTCAGTCAAACAGGAAACCACGCTGAAGTTAAACCAACATATACATATGGAGAAATTCCAAGTGTGACATCCAAACGTGTAAACTGAATTAGTGTGCACATCACTTCCATATATAGCCCCAATTGCAACCTCAGAATCAGAAGAACCTTCCATCAAGCCATCCTGATCCATGCATTTGCTGATACTTATAAAGATCAATTAAATTTTATCACATTTGCTAGCATGCAGGCATTAACTCAAATCTCTAGAAAAGCAGAAAAGTCTCCATAACTCTGCACTATCCTTTTATAACTTCAGTGACTTGTTTTCTCTGTTCATTCATTTTACGCAATTTTTCCTAAAACTGATTACCATCCTTTCCAAAACACTAGCTTAACTCAAAGGAACACATCTCCTCAGTGGCATAAAATGGAAGAAGTATCCCTGCATTTCATAGGTAATTATATACAACATTCCCTCATAGCATTATTGCTTTTATCAATTCTTACTTTTATGGCCAAAATTTTGTTCTGACAGGGAAGCAGAATTTTTACAAGCAACAAGCAACTGACTTGTCTTGGACGTAAAGCAAATCTCATTTTATGAAAATTGAAAACATGCTTTGAAATTTCTACTTCTTTCCATTTCAGAAGTAAAAGGAACAGATGATTTCATATTCAAGTTCCCATATTTGCACATCAGACTGAAGTGAAAATAAAGAACAATTTCAGTGCATTACTCTATAAAACTTCCTAAGGAGCTCCACATAATCTGACAATCTACCAACTGAACATTTAAATGAAGTGTAAGAGGTTACAGTGCACAAATATTCAGAACAAACTACTCCCACAAACACCAAGTCACGGATGTGGAACATAACTTATTTTTAGCTTCAATCTTAATTTCTTCCCCCTCATACTCTCCTCAGTCTCAACCTAAATTTTTGCACATCACTTCAAACACCATCGTTTCCTGGCATTGTTTGCGTTGCAAAGTTTGTTGGAGCATTAGATTCTTCGCTGTTTTCAGCTGAAGTTCTATGCTCTGAAGAGACCTGTTTTTTAACATGCGTGACTGCAAACAAGTCTGAACAGAAACAACTCATCTTTTGTCTTAGTTATACTTTTACAAAATTAAGATAATTTTATGTTTGAAAGCTGCTCAGATAATTAGATGATGTGTATCAAGAAAGAATGGTGCAAGTGCAGCTACTAAGTATTTCTTCTACAAACAGAATTTGTGTTATTTTGTGTTAAAGTCAAATAGCCTTAAAACTTGTTCAAGTTTATATTATGTAAGAAAAAAAGAAAATTATTCATTTTAGCAATCATATGGGAGAAGAAGGAAACTCAGATGTATTTTTAAGGATTAAATATAAAAAACTCAAAGCATATTGTGAAAAAGAAAACCTAGTTTTACCATAACACCTCTCTAAATATAGCTCAGGAACCAAAAAGATTAGAACACACAGACAATATTGTAACATTCCAGTCTATGAGCCTCAGATACTATAAAGACAACTAAAAGGACAGATGCCAAACTTAAATACAAAGGACTAGGAAGATTCAGTATCAAAAGAACAGCAAAATACAGATATTGCATCATGTGGCTGGTCAAACAAAGCACAACTAGTTTTTCTCCTTTGGCTACAGGAAGAAAAAAGGATTCTGTACATACATCAAGATGGACTGGCTCGAAAGATCTCCAAAGGAATCAGATCACACAGTAGAGAGACCAATTGCACGTTCCAAGCTTTTCATTTTTTTAAGAAGTGTAAACAAAGTGCAAGTTAAATGTCTCTTGCTAAGAATAAAAGCATGACATCCCAGCTTTGCTCAAGGAAGAATAGGAAAAATAAGGAAGAACAATGAAACTGTTTCTCTTAAAACAACATGCCAGAAACTTGAAATAAAAATTATTTCTAGCTATTAACTATAAAAGGTTTTAGACACTATAAATGCTAATTTAAGTGGTTTGACCTGCTCTCCAAGGAGAGATGTCAACCTCAACAGTTTTTAAATCAAATTAGTAATTTCTCCTTTCTCAGAGGATCATTTAGAGAACTGCATGAACACCTTTGAAAATATTTACTACTAATAATTAAAAAAAAGCCCAGCCATTCAGAATCCACATTTAAGAAACTCACTGTGGTTTTGCAAACAAAACTATTAATAACAAATTGTACCTTATTTTATTACACGCATTTAATCCCAAACCTTTTGAGTATTTACCCTCCAGAAGCTAGAACAAACTATTCTAGGCATAACTATGTCTCATCTCCACAGTAACCAATATCAAAGATAGTCTTATACAAAATAGCTTAACTAATACTTGGGTTCTTCTATATGTTTTGACAATGCTAAAAGAGCAGTTTACCCCAAGGTAAAAGAAAAATCAGTATCTTACCAAATGTTTTCTTGGTAAAGTGAAACACAGGTATTACAAAAATGCCTTATCAACACGATAAAAAGCCTACTCTGAACTCAGCGAAATCAAAGCAAATTAGATTTGTATGAAGTGGTGAAATATACAAGACATTGTGAAGCTATCACTTTCATCTTTACAATTTAAACACAATGCTCAGCTGCATTTTCCAAAAACATACATATAAAACCAGACATTAAGTCTCTCCCAATTTTCTTGGTGTTCTTTGCTGATGAACCTTTCTTTATACTCTGAAATTCTGCTTGGTAAATAACTTCTACTGTTGAGTATCTAGAGAAAATATTACTCTCCTGATTCAGGTGGAATACAAGGATACTCCCAGCATAGCCAGTAAATTGCAAGGATTATCTGATATGTGGATTACTAAAAACACAAAACAAAACACAACCAAAAACTCCAACTGTCTCATTATCATGTATTGTCATTTCTCAAGACAGAAAAACAACTGTCACTCCCTTCTCATTTTGCGTTGTCACCTGTATTTTGCATCTAATAGCAAAAAAGGGTAAGAATAAATAACCAAACCATTATTGCTGCTTAAATATTATGTTGAAAATAAGGACATCCACTGGAAAATCTTTGTTGAAGAAAAAGGGACATTTGAATGACACAGGAACAAATCCATTGGTATTAATATTGCACACAATCTGCCATATGCAGTTCGCCCTGTAATTCTGAAATTTTAGGAAACTGAGATTTTACACATAAGTAAAGGCAAATTAATTATCCCTAAAACAGCTGTATTTTCACTGAATAGCCATTCTATTCCATTCTATTTTAAAAATGCAGAAATTTGTTTTAACAAGAATCGGCTTAAGGCTGATTGCCACCATTCTTCTGTCAACATTAAATGACAATCCAGTACAGCTTCTTTCAGAAGTCATTTACAATGATAGTAAGCAGTAGGTCTAAGTAACGATTTTTAGACAAGTCCATAAAGACCACAGCACTGCAAATTCAAAAGTAATTTCTTTCAGCAGCTATAAGCCTTACTAGAAGAGTATTACTTACTGAGATCAGCTGCTTATCACCATCTTTTCCTGCTTCTTTTAGTTTCTGAATATGTTCCTCAGAAGATGGGAAGTTACTGCATTTTGATGCTAATGAAGGATTTGACAATGGAACCCTTGAAATACAAATATATTTCATGTTAAAAATGGAACCGATCATACACGTCATATTAGATACTCAAAGCCATTGCAGTTAACGAAACTAAACTTTAAGGAAATGCAAATCCAAATTTATTACCCAAAACATAGTCCTATATATTTTAACCTGCAATTCAATTGAAAAAATAAGGAAATAAAAGGATTAACCAAAAAAAACCCCAGTTTGTGACTAGAGTAATTACAAAATTTTTTGTTTTATTAAAAAAAAATTATGATGAAGTGGGCAAGTTAGTCACAACCATTAACACAAGCCTTTAACTGAGGCACTTTCAGAGCATGACGAATGGTGCCTATCACTACATATTTCCTACGTAAGGTTTAGATATCATACACCAGGCTGATAAAGCAGACCATGTAAATATTCCCACAAATCTAAGTCAGATGTCAAATCTCTCCAATTCAAGCTTATTCCCTTCTACTGGCTTGCAGTGAAGGGCAGAAGAGGATTCATGGAACAAATGATGGGTATCACTGGATCTCCCTCGGTTTAAGCTTCCCCTTGTCACAGCTGAAAGAAACACTGGAAAGCACTAAAATACATCAACAAAGTTATTGTGTGAACTTGCTACTATATTCTGGGGAAAAAAATTGTCAATAAAGCAAAACATACACAAAAATGCACATACTTCAATTAGGTATTTATGTATTTTCTGTTTGTGAGCAAACTAAGGGTATAGGACTGAACACTTAATTACAGCAGCTGCTGTAGCACAGGTAGCAGCTTAATCCAGTGAGCTTTTCCAAAAATAAAAACTCTTGCCAGACATTTTTAAAACAGAATTTTTTGTGCTAAATCAGAGCTAATTTTTTTATTCCTGTCATGTGCCCTAAAATTTGCATTTTTAAGTAGATACTTCAAGGTTTGCCTTTTCTTGCTGCAACCTTTTCCTACAAAGCCACAAAGAGAGCTACACTATAGATATGCACAGAGATAACACAGATTAGTCTGTAATGGCAGGATTACCACAGAAAGAATGATGGCTGAAATCTTGGCTAATGTATGGAAAGTAGGGTAGGAAAGGTCTCAGAATATATATCCAAATAATAGTAAAGCAATATGGGCTTGTTCAGATAACAAAGGTAACAAATTTAAGTAGATAACATAAAACTGACAGTTGAGAGTAAAAGTATGAAAAACCAGAACTTACTGTAACACTTATTGAAAATTCTTAAAAACCCCACTCATTTAACTAGTTTTGCTAATCTTCTGTGAAACTGCATAGTAGTATAGTTTTTCAACATGTACAAAAGGGCTGGTTAGTCAGAATTGTTTATTTGGCCTCAAATGGACAGATTGAAAATTAGCTTAAACATTCATTTTTGTCCCCATTATGGATATAGAAACCAGTATCAATATACTAATCCCTGTGCCAGCTAGGCTGTTGTTCAAGGTATCGAGTATGAAGAAATTATTGTATTTAGCCTGTAACTGGCTAAAACCAGCGACTATGTCAGAACTGTTAAAAAACTACAACAGTCAACGTGACCAAAGATAAAACGTGTATTTGAACTGTAAGACAAATTTAGCTGGCACTAAGAGCTTTTTTTTTTTAAATATGGCTTCTGCTGACACCCTCGTTTCACAGCAATCACAAAACAATTCCAAATTAAATCCCCTCTTCACCACCTAAGAAGATTTCACAGATTCCTTTAATGTAAGGATGAGAAGACTCCTCTGGATGTAAGTGAAAATCATGTGGTAAACGCTTCCCATACTCTCTGGCTACGTGATTTAAGGAAGAGATCACTATAAATGTTTTTCCAACTCTCAAATAATACTTTTAAAAATAAATGCGCAGTTAAAAATATCTTGTTTAATGATTTTCTTAGCAAAACAAAAACATCCCTTAACTAAGGGGCAAAACGAAAATCTGTTTTTACAAAGGACAACTCACTTACTTGAAACTGAAAACTGAGCCTGGGAGACAACAGTTCGTCTTACAATAAATCCTCTTGTAACTCTACGGGAGGTTACTGTAATTTCATAATGTATGAAATACTATACCTGTTCTCATTTTCAGAAATTTGATTTGCAGGTGAAGCTTGTGTCAATTGCGTGGGAGCTGAATCTACAATTAATCAAAGATGATAACTTCATTATAAAGTTCTCAGTTGCAAAGGAAATTCGAGCTACACAAACAGTGATTTGCAAAAAACACACTCAAGACAATGTTGCAATTTGTTCGTGGCCAATAAAAAAAAAGATTCAACCCTGAGGCAGTCTTCAGATATTCCTCCACAATACTTTAAAAGAAATTATTTTCTTCAACACTTCCAGAGCAGTTCTGCAGAGCAGTTTGCCAGTAGCTAAACAAAGCCAGCAGTGAAACTACATAGGAGTTTAAATACATTTATACTGACACACACATAAAAAGCTCTGTGTATAATATTAGAATCACAAATGTGTAGTATGTCCCCATCTGAGGCATGTTCTGTAACACTTAAGGAAAAGAAAGAATCGGCAATAGCAAATGAAAGAAAAAATACTTTTTACATTCTCTAACAGAACAAGTATATTATTCCACCCTTCAAAAGCATCCTACAACGGCAGAAAAAAACCCCAAACCAACTATTTAGTAAAGCTAAATAGTTACAGAGTGCACTCAAAATAAGGTTCAGACTGAAAAACAAAACCAAAACAAACCCCCAAAACAACCCTACCACCACCAGAAACAGAACAAAAAAAGTTAATGAAAGGACATGTTAGTGATCCATTGATAATATTTCTTAGTCAAATATACTTCAGTCAAAATAGTCACATTATACTCATTATAAGCTTTGACAAACTGCATTCAAGTGCGGAGGACTATGTAATAAAAACAGGAGAGTGATTACTCAACTAGTAATTTGGTCAAGATCAAGTGGAGCAATTTACAAGAAAGAAATTCAAAGGAACCAGAACAGTGAATTACAAAAATAACCAAACCAAGAAAAGCCAACTGAAATATGGAAGTTTTACTATAAGTTCTACTGCTTTACTACACGGAAAAGGAAAGAATTTGGTTGGGTTTCCCCTCTCTAACCCACTTCACAGCCCAGTGATGAAAGAATATTTTGGTTCTACTAGAGTGACCTTGGGTGTGACACAAAGCAATGCCAAAACCCTGGTGAGCAGTTCCAATTCCAGAAGTTTAGTTCTGCGCCAGCTGTACCTTACTGTGTGAAACACTGCTCTTAAAGGAAGGCTTATGTTTCCCATAGAACTGGCCAAAAGAAGTGGAGAAATTACTAGTAAATGCTTACCTTGAGGTGCACTTTCTCTAGGTTCTTTTTTAACTTGTTTTAGTGGTGTAGGAGCTGTAGCACACTTTACTGGAGAACTTTCTGGACTTGATTCCAAATGTAATCGGAAGTTCTAAACAAAACAGGAAACATTAAATTAAAAATCACTGAATTATTTAATGCCTTTAACCTATTAACAAAATTACTAGTTTAACTAAGTATTAACATCTTGAATACAGCACCAGTTTTCTGACTCCTACGTTATTTTAAGCAGACAAAACGCAACTGATTGGCTAGTCCATACTGAATTTTGTGGTATTAATTTAACGAAAAAATCTTTTTCATTTTATATATAAGCTTGTAAAATATTTCCTCTAGAACACAGCTGTCCTTAAAATCTTAAATTTTAATAGAAACTCATTCAGATAAGGAAATGAGAGGGTAACGAGTGTTCCTTTAACACACCTTTCCAGAACAGAACAGCTATGGAAGCTTAAGTCATGAAAAAGTATCCCTATATATCTGTACAACCTCTGGTTCCACAAAAAAATTTTAACTGATGAACATTTAGCTAACAACAGAATTTAGGAGTGTGGAATCAATCATTTTCAGCTTACTATCATTCCACCTGTGACAACGCAACAGTAAATCTTTAATACATTTGAAAATTTTAAGTTACTGTAAAATAAAGTCATTGTTAAAGTTTCTGAACACGGGATTCTCAAAAAACCCAACAAATTTAGAACACCCTCCCACCATACACCATAATTAAAATAACTTACCTCATCTGGTCTTGGCTCACATAAATGTTTTGTCAGATTAGGCAACAAACCATTCTCTGCACCTTTCCTCGTGGGCTGTTTTGTTTCTGATGTCACTTCTTTAACTCCAGCTCTTTCAGCTGAAGGATCTGATTTCTCCTGCATACAAGTCGTATTTTCATTCTCAGAGAGTCTTGCTGACAGCTTGCTTTGTGCGTTCGAAAGCTCTGCTTCTGTAGCTATTCGACTTGCCTCTGAAACTTCAGGGAAATCTTTTAAAAAAGCAAGCTTGGGGGCATTTGCAGAATTTGAGTTACTTTGCTTCATGTTACTAGCTTTCATCAATTTAATTTTGGTCCATTTAGAGTTTTTGTTTGAGGAGTTATTTCTACCATTCAGAGTACATTTGACGGGCATTCCTTTTTTGCTAGGGAAAAAACGTTTGCACTGAGTACTTTGACTAGGTTCTTTCTGAGTAAGCACTTCACTTTGCTGTAACTGCAAATCATCCTGCTTTTCTTCTGTTTTCCGGTCCTCGGCATTAGGGGAATCTTTTTTCACTTCTACTGTATCTGACTCAATCTCACCTGCAATTTCTTCGCAAAGTTCAAGGATGCTCACCCTTTTGGATTTCACATCGTTCTCTGGTTGATCAGCCACACTTGTTTCACTTACAGATGGTTGTGAAGTATTTTTTGGTTTTGTATTGGGTTTTATGTTCTGATGCGTTTGTTGCTTTTCCTTAGATACTGTCTTAGAATTTGGCTTAAGAGAATCAGTTTCCACTTTCTTTGTGTTGCTAGGATTAGGAGATACAGGGCCCGTTTGGTCTTTCTTAACTTCAAGACTCTCATCAGGACATAATGAGGACCCTTGAAGACTGCATTGAAAGCTATTGGAATTATCCTTTCTATTGTCTGCTTTACTTTTTTTCTCTTTCAGAGAGCTGGTCACCTCTACATGTATTTCTTTATTCTCGTTAGTACTTTTTGGCTTTATCTTCGTGTTTTTCTGTTCCGTTTTCTCTCCAGCAGATTTAAGTGCTTTTGCTGGAACACTGTGACTGTTTCTTTTTGCCTGACTACTGTGCTTAACTTCCAAAGCTTTTTCTTCTTTAACTTCTCTGTTGCGCAGGGATCTTGCTGGAACATGTACATGTGTTAACTGCTGCAGTCTCTGTGATCTCCTCATTACTGGCTCATTTGGTGCAATTACGCATTTTGACTTAGGAATTTCTTGCACAGATTTTTTCTGGCATGCTTCCTTATTTTTTGCAGATTTAGGCTGCTGCTGCTGGACTGCTTTGCCAGGTATTGTTTTACTATTTGAGTTGAATGCTGATGATCTCGTAGTCATGCGCATTCCTAGTTCAGGCTGACTGGTGTTATCACTGAAAGATTCAAATAATTATTTTTTCAGCATCCAGAAAGTACAGTTTGTCATAAAATTCTTTTCACTCCTACTAACTTCTGCCTCCTTTTTTATTTTCTTTCTTAAAACACTAATCTTACACCCTCAATACTTTTAGAAGAATCTTCTCTTGAATCATTCTAAGAAGAGTTCGCTTCTACCTGGTTACTCTCAAGTGTGCCCTTAATGGTTTTTCTGCATGGCAAGACTGAACTATGAACCCCAGATGAATGCTTTTTAACGTCTCTAGCAGTTTTCAATCGTTGACACTAGCGGCTTTGACGCTAGTGGCTTTGAAAGGAAGTATTAGCTTAATTTTCACTTCAGAAACTTTTTTCAAGGACGTCTTTCTGGACACTTACAGGGTTCCAAAGAAAGATTACATAGCAGACAGCACACTTTTAAGTCTGATCTCCCTGCTAGTACTATTTAACTATTTAGCTGTATCTTTAACTCAGATTCCCTGTTTAGATTGTTTCTGCACTAATGTAACATACGAAGACAATCTAGAACAATTACATACTTTTTTGTCACTGACCTGTTTGATTTGACAGAGGTTTTGAGGACAGTTTTCTCCTGCACTGCACACTGATTGGGCTTTGACTTATTTGAGCCATGTTTTGTATCTGATACCTCCTTTTCCTTCTTTGCTGATGACTGTTTGCTGTTCTTGTCCAGCTTTGGACGTTTAGCAGAAGGCTCTACTAACGCAGACTTCCTTTTCTGAGCTGCCATTTCTGTAAAACACAACAACTTTTAGAGTCTTTGTCAAATGCTGTAACTTTTCACTTTCATATATTCACTTTTCCTTTTATACGTAGATCATGCTAACTGTGATCAGAAAGCAAATAATCAAAGCAATCTCAAATCATATTACATTTATTTTACTTACATGTTTTTAGAAGAGGCAATTGATGTTTAGGCCAAAGTAACTTATCAAGGTGTGCCAAGAGCATTCCTTATGCATATGCTTACAAACAGGACGTTTCATGCCACCTATAAAGAATAAAAAATGTTTATGCAGTAAGCACTTTATTAATTTCCTCCTCAGACTCTGAACTCCCACTTTGTACCATCCCTTCAGACCATGCTTAGCTTTAAGGTTTATTTGATAAAGAACTAAAAAACAAACTAAGAAGCAATCAAAAAATAGGTTACAAATTTTATTTTTTCTTCCCATATCCAACAATTTTTGGCATTTTGCTGTCTTTTACCTTTCGAAAGGTGGCAGATAACAGTGCCATTTGAAAGGAAGTTCCTCAGCCTTTCACCTTTTTCCAGAAAACAGTATGCTGCTTTCTTTCACACCCAACAAAAAAATGGGCCCAACGTCAATCCTGTGCCTCACAGCAGCAGTGAATAAATGCATTAGGCTCTACTAGGTTTTGTGACTGCTACAACAGAACTTCCCAGACATCAGCAACCACCTACAACTGTTCCTTCTAATATGACTTAAGCTACAAATCAGAGATGGAAAACCTAGAAAGTAGCATTATTTGAGACATGTGCCTTGGGTAATTAAAGACCATGTCTTCATGAGAACTGGAACAATGTTAACGATGCAGAAGTTATTCTGCACAAAAGTCTGAAAACTAGCAGAGATCCTTGGTAAAAAAATCTTACACCGATTTGATCTTCCCTTTCATATATATTTCTGACTTCTGAAACTTTTCAGTTCTCTTATTCAAAGACACTGTCTTATGGCATAAGTAATAATTGTTCAGCAAAGTTTCACTAATAACTTTTTTAAATTAAGTTTACTGGAAGACTCGGTGGTCAGAACTTCTGCTTCACCTTTTTCAATCAAAGATTACCTATTAATTTTTGTCACTGACTGACAAAGAAATATTCCTGCAGCAGAACTATACTGCTTTTCAAACCTGAACTGACCCGATGTTAAATCTGACAAACTATTAAGGTCAAACAGGAACTTCAAGTTACCAGTTGCGTAACACAGACCAGATACTTTCAGTTCATTACAACTACAGTACGACTTCCAGTATTTACAAATGAATGTCTTTCTCTAACGATTTGAAAGATACTTATATTCAGCTCCTTTTAATAATTATTCATTATCCAAAAGGAAAAAGCAAACAGCTGCACTTCTTTTCTTTAGACTCTAAATTGTCCTTAACCTCATTTGCATTTATCCGCTCCGTTATGAAATGCATAACCAACCATCCAAAACTGATAATTTTGATTAAAAAGCTGACAAAAACTCAGATTCCAGACACCGGTGCTGTCTTCTGACCTTTAAAGAAGCTGCATGACAAGCAACTCATATTTGAGATATATATTTTAATTCTGTCCAGGGACTAAATCTCTAATAGCACTTTTCCTGGTGCTATTTCCACGTCTGTCCCTGAGGAGCAGGTAACAGAAGTTGTGTGCCTAAATTCTAACAGCTCATGAGCTCCATGACACCTTGCAAGCCTACGGGTTTCCACTAGTCAAAGACAACCCGCCAGAGCTGCGGTATGGCCACTCACCCTGGAAATAACAGCTCCAGTTGCTGAATAAGCCTTTGGTCTTCTGGAGAGCAATACCGACTCCCGGAATTCGAGAACACCATGACACGTACTGTATACACCTGGACCTTCCTGGCTTTTTTCCAGACATATACAGAGCTCTCAAACACATGACATGGCACAGTCGGGAAAGACTTTCAAGTACAAACCAGAAAGCACAATCCTTCTCTCGCCGGCATTGCTCCTCAGGACACTGACAGATACACTCCTCCCACAGAGCTCTTCAACAGCAATTTCTTTCCTACTAATACTTTGCACAACAGAGCAAAGTCTTTTCCAGACATTCCAGAACTGGCAGTCTCTGCCCTGGAGTAGTCGCCCTCTAGTAAAAGTCAGATCACGGAAAGAAGGGAAGACACAGAAGTGCAGGAACGAACTAGAACACGATCAAAGATTTTGATGCAAGAAGTACAGAAAGGGAAAAAAAAAAAAAAAAAAGGCCAGAGGAGCGCGAGTCCCACACCCTCGAGTCCTTACGGCAGGGGCCGAGGCAGGATGCCCACCTGCTGGACAGGGAGCGGGGGTCTCGCACCTGACCCGTCCCGGCCGACGGCCAGCGCAGAACTCGGGAGGACGGGGAGGGAAAGGAAGGAAAGGCCTCCAAGCGTGGCCCGATGTCACCCGCCCCAATGCCCCGCCGTAACAGCCTCCTGGGGCAGGGCCTGGCGGGGAGCCCCTACCCCCGGCCAGGAGCTCCCGCGGCCAGCGCCGCCAGGGCAGGGCGCGGGTGCCGGGATGGTGCCGGGATGAGGCCGGACGCCGCCAGGCGCCCGCCCCCCCGCCCCGGCTCCCTCTGGCGACAGGGCACGGCCGGCTCGCTCCCCCCGCGGCAGCGGCGGGCAGGCCCGGGGAGGAGCCGCCGCCGGGCTCTCGGCCCCGGGCGGGGGCCCGGGGGGCACCGGGCGCGGGGGGCGCGGGGGCCAAGGGAGCCGCCGGGAGGGATCGGGGCGGGGGGGGCTCAACTTCCTCACCCGCTCCCCCGTTTCCCGGCGGGCGCTTACCTCGCGAGGATGTCAGCGACGTGCCGGCGGAGGCGGCGAGCCCGAGCCTCGAACCGCCCACAGCCGGGCACCGCCGCGGCCCCGCCCCGGCCCGCCCCGCCCGCCGCCGGCCCGGCCTCCCGGCGGGGACGAGCATCTTCCGGCGGGAATCGGAACGGGGGAGGCGGGAAGCGCCGCGGCCTGCGCGTGCGCGGCCGCCTGTGCGAGGGCGTCTCTGCCATATGGGAATGTTAAGCAAGGAATCCGGAGACAGTGCTAATTAAAAAAATGCATCCAGGGACTGGGGGATACTGGCAGCGGCGTTTAGTGGCAGGACAAGGGGGAATGGCTTCAAGATGAAAGTAGGTTTAGAGTAGGTATTAGGAAGAAATTCTTTACTGCGAAGGGGGGGTGAGGCACTGGAACGGGTTACCCAGAGAAGTTGAGGATGTCACATCCCTGGAAGTGTTCAAGGCCGGGCCGGATGGGGCTCTTGAGCAACCTGGTCTAGTGCGAGGTGTCCCTGCCCATGGCAGGGGGTTGGAACGGGATGGTACTTAAGCTTCCCCCCCTGGCGGCGATATCCCGGCGGCTCAGCCCCCTCGGACCGCCTTGCGTCCGGATGGGCTGTCCCAGGCTCGTCCCTTGGCATTTCCCTCTCCGCCTGCCGAAAGCGAGGAGGGACAGCGGCGCCGCATGCTGTGGGGCCAGGACGAACGAAGGGAGTTCGGTGGCGGCCGGCGCTGTGTCAGTGACACCTCACGGCTGCAGCAGCAGTGAAATGCAAAGTGAAGAGTCGACTGAGAGGGGACCTCATCAATGTGTATAAATATCTACCGGGGCGGTGCCGAGAGGATGGAGCCAGGCTGTTCTCAGCCTTGCCAAGCAATAGGACAAGAGGTAACGGAACTGATGTACAGGAAGTTCCACCTGCATATGAGGATGAACTTTACTGTGCGAGTGAACAGGCACTGGAACAGATTGACCGGAGAAGCTGTGGAGTTTCCTGCACTGGAAATATCCCAGAGCTGTCTGGACGCAGTTCTACGCAATGTGCTCTGGGATGACCGTGCTTGATAAGGGAGGTTGGACCAGATGACCCACTGTGGTCCTTTCCAGCCTGTCCAATTCTGTGTTTCTGAGTCTCCCCAAGCCGCTGGTGGTGTCACAAGCAGTATGTGCTCGCAGCAGTATTTCCTCAGTGTTTGCAGGCCCCTTCTCACAAGTATGTTTGGAAATGCCTCTAAAATAGGTTTGGTGCTGTACTGGAAGTGAGCTTCTCTAACACCACCTTTGGAAACTTTAAAGATGCAGAGATACATTCCGGGGTTAATGGGGATCTCCTGCTGCTCCACTGCGTGTTAGATGTGCAGACAGCAGTCAGCTCCTTTGGCACAGGTGCAGAACAGTTACAGCACGTGTCTCTTGGGTGTAAAAGTAGGACAGAAGTTCGTCTGTGTCTTGGAGCCTAAAGAGGATTGTTGGGTGTGTCTTGGTCCTGTGCTGTGTCCACTTCTATCTCCAGAGCACTGAATTCGCTCACTGAG
>JAYRBT010000082.1:104414981-104442695 GCA_036023395.1 Myiotriccus ornatus
AAAGAGGATTGTTGGGTGTGTCTTGGTCCTGTGCTGTGTCCACTTCTATCTCCAGAGCACTGAATTCGCTCACTGAGAGTCCACTTGTCCAATCTGTTTTACTTTCCTAAGTTCAGCAGTAACCTTGCAGATGCCAGCTAGCTGTTTTATTCTGTGTATTCTGGACAGTGTTTCATAACTCATTCTGTGGCATAACCATGTATTTGTGATTTTTGCCATAGTCTGGGATATTTCAGTCCTTGCTACACTGGTAATGTGTTTATACCTCAACTAACGCTATGGTGTGGCTTCTTTGCCTCAAGGTGTTTCAGTGTCTGAGCCTGTGTCTACACAAATAACAAAAGACAAATGGCAAATAACAGAAGATCTGAACAAAAGATGGGGACTTGAGGATCCAACATCCACACCACGGATGTGTCAGTCCAGACCAGCTGTAGCCTAGTCCTGTGGATGCAGTGACTGCTAGGGTTGGAAGATGTTGGGTATGTTCTGGGAATGTAACTATGGGTTACGTTTCCTTTGAAAGGAATCCATTATGCACACTCCAAGATCCTGCATGACAAGTGGGAGTGATCAGAAGACGCATGCCTCGTGCATACCTCCTGCGCTCCATCTGCTAGCACTAGGCTA
Source organism: Myiotriccus ornatus (assembly GCA_036023395.1). Lineage (NCBI taxonomy): Eukaryota > Metazoa > Chordata > Aves > Passeriformes > Tyrannidae > Myiotriccus > Myiotriccus ornatus. The sequence goes on from JAYRBT010000082.1 coordinate 104,415,612, forward strand.
GGGCTAACCTGAAGAAGGTCCTACCTGAAATGCATATAGTATGTGTGTCAGGATCTTGACATTCAGCAGTTTCGCTGTGCATATCCGCTCCTACCAGTATGTTCTACTTGCCGATATAGACACAGTGTCAGTTTATTTGATCATGAATTCACATAGTGATGTGTATACACCCCTGTATCAGAAAGCCTGGAGTACAAGCGTGATGAACCTCAGCCAATAACTGTGCAAGATGCTAGAAGAAAAGGTTTTGAATGGTAGTATGTGACAGGGCTTCCCCACAGATCTCTGATTTCCTGTACAGATTTCTGGTTACAGTTCGTTGATCTAACAAGACCACACAAGTATTTTAGCGCTTGGTTCTGTAAATATTCGTTTGTTAATGCTTGAAGACTTTCAAATGGGGTTATTTTTATAATATTTTATAATCTTCTAAATGTTTTAGTGATTTCTGTAGCTATGACATTTATGGGATTAATTTTTGGAAAGTGCTGTAAAGTTTTCTGAATAGCATACATTTGTTTGTATAGAGCAAAAGACCTGGAAATACCTTGTTCTGCCTGTAAAGTTTTTTGTCTCCTTGTTAACTGAAACAAGGAACAGCCTTGCTAGCTAAGTCCTGGATAGACTTCATTGAAGCACAGTTCGTACTGGACAAATGGAAATTTTCAGCAGCTGCAGTTTTTTTTTAAAAGCTGTTAGGAGGAGATGTTATAAATAACTCCCTGTAGCAGCTCCTCTTTAATGCATGATAATCTGCTGTGACTTTACAATGAAGGCAGCAACATGTGGTCTCCTGCTCTCCCACAGTAACCAACAGAATCCTTTTCAGATAAAGGATATTTTAATAATTAGGATGCCTGTAAATTTCCTGGAGGATGATAAAAGCATTTCTTTATGTGTCATTAATTTCATAAATTTAACATGATGTTTTCCCAACCCTTCTTTCTTAGGAACATGAAGGAAGTAAATCTAGATTTTCTCACATCCTTCCACAAAATAGTGATTTGCTGTGCAGCAGGGAAGTAGTAAAGCAGCAGGCATTCTTATAAAGCATTAAATTCTGTAATTTGGAAAAATTCAGTGCATGGGATAGAATACCAGTAAATTTCCAGTTTTCCACAGAAGGTGGCAGCATTTTGAAGCACTGATGTCAGTGTGAACTTGCTAGCAAATGTCACTGCTGAAAGAAAACAACAGAAATTTACTGTCCTCAGAAGTTGTGGTGAATATGAACAGGAGTGCTCGGGCACAAATTTGCTGCGGAACTGGAAGGAGAAACTGCATTCACATAGGTGGAGTACGTGGATAGGACAGATTTTAACCCCAAAAGGATTTTTTGTGAATTTTGCTTTCTTTTAATTTACCAGTGCTGTAATACTGCTGGAGTGCCTCTTGCTTGCAGCTAAGTAAAAAATATTTGCTTCTAAGTTAGACCTTTTTTCACAGGAGCAGTAACTCAGCTGATACATGGATCATCCCCACTAATTGCAGAGAGTGCCGTGTTGGGTCACGGCTTCGGGAGATGACTGTCACCAAAGAGGGGAAGTCTCTCCCACTCTTTTTTCCACTTTCTCTCCCCACTCTCAGCAGTTTTCTCTAGCTTCTTACCTCATGCCAGCCTCCATCTAGTACCTCAGGGACTCTCATAGACAAGCAAATTTAACTTACTGAGCTAGCAAAAACAAAATAACCCAGTGGAAAAACTGAATCATATTCTGCCAGAGTAAGAAAGGCTGAGGACCATATGACTGGAATCAGGGAGGATAAGAAAAGGGAGGGGAGGAGGAAGAGCAAGCCTTTTCCTTTTGGCAGGAGGTGCTGTTAACATTGACAGCTGCTTGTGGAACTGCAGCCTTAGGGCAGGCTGCAGAATTACGGCATTGAGCTCTTGATCCCAAACTAAATCCCAGCGGTCCTGCTAGCACACAGATCTTGGAGCCCCATTTGACATGCGAACACACTCCCAGCCTGCCCTATTGCTTATCAGACATCTCATCTGAGCAAGGAAGCAGTGACAGACAACCAAGGGGCAGTAGCTGCTTAAACCTTTCACTGATAAGTAACCTTGCAAGCACTACCAGTGCCTCAGAATGCCTCAGACAGGTGAGGTAAGGCCACATGGGACGCACATTTAAACCAGTGGGTTTCTAATCACTACATATATAGAACCTTTACAGAACTGGAGAAGCAGCTGAGATAGCATAGGGTCCTGATTTCCTTCCCTTCAGCAGATTCAAAAAGTCCCTCTATCATCATCCAGGAAGAAGGGAAAGGCTGATTTTTGCATCACCAGTAGAAGGAATGAGACAGGAAAATTGGATCCCTCAGAGGAAGAGATGTTTGCCAGTGAAGAACCGCTGTCTGTTTGGCAGATTTTGCCTTTTTTTTCTGTTGGAATGAAAAAAAAAAATTCCCCCAAACCAGAAAAAAAAAAAAACCAACAACCAACAACCCAACAAAAATGTAGAAATGTGGCTGAGATATTCCACAGCAGGAATGGCTGCAGGAGTTACTTTGCTGGCTGTCAAGAACCACCACGAAACTGTTGGGGGGGGGGAATCCAGCATGTATGCTGCAGGTCAGTGGCAAGGCCCTAGGGAGAGTCTCTTGGGCTTTTTTATACATTTCTCTGTCTTATTCATTGCCTTGAGCATTCTAACCATTTTTTGACCAGCTGGCATCCAGGGATGAGAACTACAGCAAGTAGCACAGGTTGAAGGGTGCCTGTGCGTGACAGCAACTTGATAACTAGGGGAACAAATGTTTCCTTTTCCTCAAGGTGATGATGTGTCATCAAGCTGAAGAGACCTGGGGAGAAGTATGGTGTGCTTGCTCATGAGCACCATATGTACACTGGAAGTCCTCTTCCTGGCAGGTGTGAGTCATCGGCATGAGCCAGGTAGCTATAGGAATTGTAGAGGAAGAGGCAGTTCCCCCCCTGAAATTTCTGTGTAGATAGCACGTGGGACAATAAGGACTGCACGCTGCCCCAACTGCCTGGAGTTGAAGAGCTTTGCAGAGCATTTAGCTGAGAAAGCAGAGGGGCCATCTTCAAAATGGGGGGTGTGTGGAATTTGAATAGCTGATTTTGTTTTAGTGTTTTTCTTTTGCAGGGAGGCAGAAAAAAATTGTCCGTTTTGCTTGCATGCTGAATGTGAGAATTTGTTTTAGGGGAATGGTGAGTCTAGGCCTTAAGATTGACTGCATCCTGCAACAGTCAACATGTTAATGTCTGAAGGGTGACACTCAGTGCCATACTGACCAGACCATGTTGACACACCTGGACTCACCGCTGCTTTATTGGCATGTTCTTGAGCCCAGCTCCTGTGGAGTTGTAGACTGTCTTTTGGCTAAGTCCTTTAAACTCTTCTGTTATGTGTCTGGGTTTCTAAAGAGAACATTTATTCTTCTGTTCAGTGTGAAATATATGCCATGGGTTAGTTTCTCTGTATATAATCATAGGACCATATTTTGCTGTTTTAAATTTTCACTTCTCTAAATCTTTTTTTTTTTTTTTTTTTTTTTTTATGCCAAGAGAGAATATAAGAAATTACACCTTAAAACCTTGCTCTTTATGATCTGGTACTAAGACAGCTGAGGTCACAGGTGCTCTTGGATGACTGAAGGCCTCAGATAAAAAGAACAGTATCATGCATTGACTCCAAGGGCAAAGTGAGAAGAGGTGGATGTTCTGGAGCACTTTTGTAATATGTCCTGTTTCAAGTTAGGAGGGTTGAACTAGACAATCTCTAGAGATCCCTGCCAACTTCAGCTACTGTAAGGTTCTGAATTAGGAAGAAAGTTTTCTTTAAGAGGTGGGTATCTGGAGCCCTTGCGGCTTGGAATTTCATTTTCATTCTACTCTTCCTTTCCAGTGATGAGTACAATGATAACTAACAATTTCCTTCCACCTTTAACATTTTATATTCCTGTTGATGTCTGGATACTCAGATAACATGAAAAGCCAAATTAAGACCCTGTAAATTCACCCTGTTTTCAACAGAGGGCACATTGTGAATTTTGGCTCACTTATGAAACTCTGTGTACAAGAGAGTACACAGATGTTACACAGCAAAAATATTTATGGCACTTGTATCTGAGATAAGTGACCGCATTATTTGTTTCAGAAAATCTGACTGGGAAAGCTTGAAGATACCCATAGTAAAATAGGATTGTTACCACTTTGCACACTGTACTTCTAACAATGCATTTTCCCGAATAGATTATAAGTAAAAACACTCTGTATTTGGGGCGGAAAAAACCCAACTTTATAGATTTTTGCTAGATACACCTTTAAAGATAAATGTCTCATGGGGATTTGTATATGAGATTGGACCTAAATGAAGTAAGACAGTGCAGAGAGACAGAAATTCTGCCAAAATCATACTACTTTTATTTAAACAGTAAGGTGCTACTTAATGTAAGTGGTTTTATTTTCATTAATACTTGATGCTGAGTTTTGAACAGTACTGTACCCAAACAATTTTACAAATATAATGCTAAATACACTGTTTATTGCTCATTGTTTTTGCATGAACATAAAACCTGGAAATGAATACAAGAGTAAATAAGGCACCCTACTAATATGCTGATTTCATGTATTGTAGTAGCATGCACAAAATTTCATTTTGCTTTTGCAAGTCACTTTTCGCATTTTGCTTATTAAAGAAAAAATAAGAGTTTGTTATCTGGGCAAGGGCCGGTGCTTGTCTTAAAAGTCAAAATTTGAAAGCACTTTCTAATTTTTTCAATTCAACCGTCCACCTTACAAAACAGCTTTCGTATAGCATGTCCCAATTTCTTTTTCTAAAGACAAAAAGTATTTTTGTTCTTCCTTTGCTGTTACTAGGAAACATGCCTTGCAAGAGGAGTGTTCACGTACTGCTTGAGACAAAAGACCTGACTTGCTTTTTTTAGCCGCATTTTCTTCCTGTACTGACCCCGCTCAAAAGATAAAAATAAAAATGCAGAGGCATCTTTACTGACTTCTCTTGTGTGGCTGGGCCCAAATCAGTGATCAGCAGAAGGTAGGAGCTCCACAGAAGCTGCTTAAGAGCCTTGTTTAAATTTCAGCATGCCCTAAATTTGGACTTCGCAACAGTTTCAGAATATATTCTGTCCAACTGTCCTTTTTCCTCACAGGCTCACGTTGGCTGTCACTGTATGTCAGGGCTGAGGAGAACAGCGATGCCTCAGCCAGCCTCACAGACTCACAAACGGCGAGGGCAGAAATCGGTTTGCAGTGGCTTCAGTGATTTCACAACCTACTGCCAAAATGCTGACAAAATGATCAAATAAACAAACCAAAGAGTCGAGACTTCGACCTTCATCCCAAATTTCTTTAAACAGTTTGTTGTGTTCTTTTCAGAAATTATATGAAACAGTAGCAGAGACGAAAGGTTGGGATTTTTTTTTTTTTTTTAATTTAAAGCAGATTATATAATTATTTCCCAATGCTCTAATGTTTATTCTTTAAAACTGAAATGTTCTTGCACGGTAATATAAACATAGCAGGTTAAATCATCAAGTTTACCAGTTATATGAAGCATGTAATACTTACACGACAACACCCAGGTTTACATAAAATTTGAAATGCAAAATGTCTTTTAATTACATAAGTTATTACAGTACTGTTTTAAAGGAATCTTTTGGTTATATGTAAACACTATAAATTAGCTCTTTAAAAAATAATCATGTAAGACAAGTATGGCGTTGACATAGTCTAGAAAACAATAACCAGCCCTAAATATGAATACTCTCAGGGCAGAATAGCAAAAGCAGGTATCAAACTAATGCTATGGAATAACATGCTGAAATTTTTAATTGCAGAATTGGTGCTTTTTTTTGTTCCCTCCTTTTGTTTTCCTATTATAAGATTTTCACTCAGTGCCCTAAGGAATGGGCCAACTTGTACTATGTGTGACAGGATAATATAAGCTATTTTGAGTGTCGCCATTCTAATATTACAAGCCATCTAAATTAAGTCTCCTAAATACATACTGGTTTAAATTAAAATCCTGAGGAATTATAATCTCTCTACTTGATAGTTTTGGTTAAGTGCAATTTGATGTATGCAGAATGCTGTTTCATTTAAGGTCATTCTTAGTAAGGCATATTAAAAATAAATATAAAAGTGACAACATAATATTTAGTTTCTTGCTACAAAATCTTAGGCAAAAATATTTTTGCATGTAGTAATGGACTTTATCCATTTGCTGGCTTACAGGAGTTAAAATTTGTGCACTAAGCTTAACTGCCCTTGTCAGAACGTGCCACTGTGCTATACCAGGGGTCCAAAGCTACATGCTTAAGATTTTATTTCCATGCTCAAACATAGCTTGCACAAACTGCTTGAAGACTCTGTCCATGTAAGTGCACTTCCTTGGCCATATTCCTTCCAGAAAACCAATGTGGCCTCCACACGAAGTCAGAACCAAAGCAACGTTTGCATTTTGTTTGGCAGTTTCTACTGGTATAGCTAAAAGGGGGGGGAAAAGTTTTAAGTCCTTATCCTTTTAAGAAATGCCAGACATTGAATAATTTCTCTTAAACCTTTCTCATATTATGTCTGCATAAATAGACACAACATTGACATACGCTTAAATGTACCACAGGACTTAGAACCATAGCTGTGTTAAAAGCCACTTCTGTCTTCATCATTAGCTCAACTTATCTGTGTGATTTTTTTTTTTCTGGCTGCTGTAAAAGTTTCAGCTTCATCTTTCTTTCAGTCCCACTGATGGAACAGCACCCACGTTAATGCATACTTAGGATTTGCTATAAATAGTGTTAAGTAAAAGGACAATCAAGCCTGTAATTTTTAATTGGTATTGCAGTATTCAGCCTTAGAAAAGCTGAGGAACTGGGACCTTAATTGCAAATCCCATTCTTTTTGTATGAGACTCCAAACACAAAACCTTTAATGTCACAGTAAGATTTGGTCTGTAAGATATCCTATCAGCTAATATTGAAGATTATCCTGGGTTATTATCATTACATCCGATTTGCCATACATTTACACCTGCACATTTAGAGCACACAATGTAAACACACTGGGAGATGGTTCTGGCCCTGAGGAGCTCATAATCTTATAAGCAAGGTAAAAAGAAAAAGAGGAAGGGCTAACAATTGTACAAGGACACAGAAAGCTGCTCTGTGTCACCCAGTATGTTAGTGGTTCTCTACTGAATAGTGACTTTCTAGAAATTTCTCAATTTAGAATTTAGATTGCTAGAGTGGGTGTTACAAGCATTTTTCTTTTGCTGGGTTAGTTTTCTTGCTCAGCTTCCTGCTCTGGTGCCCCATGTTAATACAAATATATGAATGGTGGCCTTCAATGAGGTGGCCATTTCAGTGATGGCCTACAGTTAGCTCAAAGTCATCAGTGAATGACACCTGATATATGCACTGATCTGGAAATGTGCAGGAGGGGAGGCTTCAGTGCCTCCTATTATGACTGTGCATAGATGTGTGGCTTAATCAATGCTACACCTGGGCAGTTCCCTTTGTGAAGGAAAATAAAGGTCAGCTAGCACAGACTAACAACAGAGAAATCATGTGACTTCACAAATAGTATTTTGGTGTGATGGAATGATCCTGTTATCATATGAAGGGCTTGACGTAGCAGTTCTCAAGTAATATATGAAAGAGAAAAAACAAAAAAATCATACAGATCTTTTGATTATTCAGGATTGACAGAAAAAAACAGCAAAAGAAAAATGAAGAAAAAAGAAAGCAAAAAAAAAATAATGAAGGGAGTAGCAGGAATTTAACTGTGTTGTCTAAAAAAGCTTATGACTCCACAAGAAAATAAATCTGATTTTAAGTCATACACTGCTGAAGTAAAAATGCCTTGGTACTACAACACAAAGCAGCAAGTTATTCATAAGATTTCTACTGCTTCCTCAATTATTTTAAAGTATTTTTGAAGTGAGACTTTTAATCAAGTTCAGTTTGGGAGGGGCCCAGTTGTCCACATCCCCTTCTGACTGCACTTCCTTCAGAGACACCTCCCACTCACTCCTATTTCTAGGAGTCTGTTCCTTTACCCCTTTATATATTTGCTATCTCAAAGGTCATTATCCTTGAATAGTCACTATCCCTGCACATTACTACCTTCTTTATTGATGTTTCTTTCTTTCATCTGGATGTTGGCAGACTCACTGCTGTGTGCTTCAGATGCCGATTTGCCTTTGTTCTCAGTAACCAGACTAAGAACACAGAGTAACCCCTTCCTCAGCCGAAAAAGAACCTCCAGCCAGAATAAGTCACCCAAGGACTTGAGTGCAGTGACTGTGGTGAACAGCTGTGCAACTTAAAATAGGTCAGGGCAGAAGCACTGGACCTGTAGAGTCAGGGGAGCAGTCCATGCCTCAGAGGTCCTTACTAGCAGTGCCTGGAGTGACATGCTCTGTTCCACTCTAGGGCCTCAGCACGAATGCTAAACTGACTGCATAGCAGGGTTAGTGTCTTTTAAGAATGTGTGTTACAAGATTCCTTCCCATAAGATAAGGTACGTGACCATGGCCTGGTGGAGCACAGACTGAGCTCCAGAGAGCAACAGGGATTCCCTTGTGGAATATGTGAAGTTCTTCGCTAATCAGTGCTACCCATTTCTTCCACTCTTTCCACCCTTTCAAAATTGCATGCATTTTATAGATTCCAGCATTTACTAAGTGATTCTGATTTTTTAGTAGGTGGAAGGAGCCATGCTTCTTACTGTCTCTAAAAGAAGTCCTTTGCTTTTCCTTTGTTCAGCTGGAAAACTGGAAATACTGTATGCACTATCTCAGTCTTTGAAAGCAGTACTGAGGCAAGACTAAAAAGTCAATGAAGTAAAAGCCTAGGTTGAGGAATAGGACGGGCTGAAAACAAGAGATGCAGAAAGCAGTGTATTATTTCTTGCAATCCAACACATGCATCATTTTCAGACTCAGCAAGTGCTTGTCTGGAGTTTTGCCTGAGTTAATCTGCTAAGCAATCTCTGATCTGCCTTTCTTGGACTCTGTGGATGAACACATTGCCATGCACAAAGAGAGTGGCTGCAATTCATGTCAGCTTCTGCCGACTGCATAGGAATTTGCCCACTTATCTGTACCAAGCCATCTGCTCCTCTTCCCTCCAGTAGCATGTGGGCCATGCTAAACAGAATCCTAATAAGAAGTGGGGATCAGACACAAACCCCAATCCTGCTTCAGGCAATGAATCACACTTTCCACAGCCGTTCTGCAGGTGTCTCCCTGGTCACTGAGGGGACTAATAAATAGGCTTCTGTGCAAGAGTATGGGGAGCAATGTGTGAGGAGGGACAGACTTGACCTGCAGTAATCAGTGAACTTCACTGGTCCTAATGGATTCAGGATCAACTGCTTACTGGTCTTAACATACCTCTTCACTGGCTGAGATTGTGCAAAGACATGACAGACATTCATTTTGGCAGACTCATGTCAAAAGTGGAAACAGAAACATCCTTTCCTAGTAAGAAGCTGCTTTGCTGGGGGATTGGAAGGGAGACTGCTGTGCCAACTCAGCTGGGGAACCCCTTACAGGCAAAGCTCACTGTGACCTCTGCATACCTGTCATTCAGAGATTGCCAGCATAATCATACCTCCCAAATCGGTTTGCTGGTGGTTATTCATTCCCAAACTGCTTGGCAGTACTGTAGGAGGTGCCACGTGCTGCCTGCCTCCAAACAGCTACAGCAGCTCTTTCCTAGAAGCCTACCAGTCCTACACTGGATGCTGGTTATCTTCTGTGCCATGTAAGGTGAGAGCCATACACAGGTCTTTACGAATGTCATCTTCCCCATCCCAAAGTAGTCCCTATTGATCTGTGTAACTCCTCCCCAGCAGAGTTTCTTGCTTTGTAGCTTCTCAGGAAAGAATTGAATATGTTGTGTTGCTCTCCAGTGCCAAAATGCAAATGATGCTTGGCAGTGGTGTGGTACTTCCCTTAAGGCTGCTTCTAGGGACTGTTAGCCATCCAACAAATAAAACCACAGTGCAACAGAGCAAATTCTGCAACGTAAAGGACAGATAAATGGAGCACTGGATTTGATGCACTCTATGATATAGGATGGCATGCCAAAAGATACCACTGTTCATTGTTGTCAGCATGGAACCTTGTACTTCAGTTTCTACAGGCCAAAATTTGTACTGCTGTTTGATCCAGCAGGCACGGGTCTGTTATTTGTGATCACAGAATCGCAATGTAGATACATACATGCAGAATTACTTAATTCAAAACAAATTTGTTGTACATTCTTTGTCCCCAAAAAAAGTATTTTTTTTTAAAAGAACAAAAGGAAAACATACATGTGAAGCAAAATCACCTTAAATAAGTCACTGCTGTCAAATGCTCCATTGTTTGGTTGATTTCTCTCTGTTCTTTAAACTTTTACCCTAATTATTATCTGTCTGGCTACTCCTCGGCCATTTTGTCTCTCCCAACAACTTCATTCAAATGTGCTGTTTATATAACAGGATGCAAAATAACACCTAAGAGCAATTACTTCAAGTTTGGATTCAGGGGAACAGAAAAGGTTCAGAGAGTTCAATAAAATGTACGACCGAGCTTCAGACATGCACTTATTTGTCACAGTGAATCAGGAGGGAGCTGGCATGGTACCTAGCTTCAAGGGCAGGCTTCCAGCTCGGGCACAATGCTCACTAGCAGCAATTAGCTAAGCATTAGTATAGTGAAATTTAAGTCAGATGCCTAATACGCTGCTTAAAGTCTCTGAGGAGAAAAATGCCACTTGGGATGAAAAGTTAAATGTGACACTGATAATGACTGCTATTGTTCCATCTTCCTGATTTATTTTTCACGTTTACAAAATAAAAGGGCTTGACTTGGTTTTATTACATATTTCCTGAAACAATGGCTTGTTTAAATTAGTTATGGTGAGAGAAGTGTCATGCAACGAATAAAGCGTTTATTTTTATTAGTTAGTACCATGCAACATGAGAACTGCATTCCAGAATTAAAACTACAGATACGTCAGCTGCCAAGCTCTATGAACTTTAAACACCAACATTAAGGAAGGACTGCAAATTAACTGCTTCTTCCTAATATTGGATTGAGATCAAATGGCACATTTTCACAATATATTTAAAAATATCTGCTGGGAAGTACAAAGAGTACCAAAAAGCACATAAGAAGAAATCATCAGGTAGTAAGAAGCAACAGAGGCAGCCTCTGCACTTTTTAAGGGAAGCGTCTCCTTAGGTCCACATTGCGTAGTGACTTGGTTTTGTATCCCTCAAGCTCTGTTACAGGAAGATAGATGTGTCTGGCTTTATGGAGACTATTCAAACACAAAGGAATTCTGGCACAGCTTTCTCCCTGATGAGTTTTCTAGGCCTGTTTCCCAGCTCTTGGAAACTACAGCTATCTACAACAGAGGTGGAAGGTAGCTTAAATGCTAGTAGGTATTACTGGGAGAGATGAGGCATGAAATAACTAGTTCCCAAAGTCAATAAAAGGCTGGGGCCTGGATGAGAATGAATTTTGTGGCTTTGAATCCATTATGTGGTTGTGAGTGGAAACTGCCTCTGATTGTCACTGGCTTACATGTGTCCACACATTTTTAAGTCAGATAAAAACAAACCCATTGCCAGAATAAAGTCGCCTCCAAGAGTAACACCAGCCCTTCATGTTTGCTAACATAAAACAGCTCACAGAAGTGTCAAGATGAATGAACTACAGTAACTAATGGCAGCAGATATAAATCCTAGGCTGCTAATCAGGGTGCTCTGTGTCTCCTGCTCAGCACAAACGAAAAAGGAGCCAAGGATATACACATAGAAGTACTATTAGCTGTAAATCAGCATTGCCCTGGTGGCCCATCCTAAGGGAAACCAGTCACCACAAGGACAAAGGATTATGGCTAACAACATTAACTCTGTGAACAAGGAACAAATGAATGCCTACCAACACTAATATTTTCAGGGAGAAAGGCTGTTTAGGGTCAGAGTTTAGGAGAAGATGGACAGTCATTAGAACAGACTCTAACGCTTCTTGTTTCAGAAGTGCGGGTGCTCTACCTTACCCCCCTCTACACTGTGAGACTTCTAAGGCATTCTCGTAATAGGTTCGATACTAATCTTACACAACCAACCATCCCACTGTTCACCAAGAGTTGTGTTACTTTTAAAAACAGCTTCAAGGGTGTAGAGATCTGCTACAGCTGTACTCTAGGGCACTCATCTTTTGACTAGTCAGAACTACACAACTGCAGAACTTTTCAGGCTGTAGGAGAGGCTGTCTTCTTTGAGGACATCTAGTCCAACACCCCTGCTCAAGCAGGGTTACCTAGAGCAGGTTTCCCAGGGCTGTGTCCAGTGACTGTCTCCATAAATGGAGATCCCACAACCTCTCTATGCCTCTCTATTTGACTACTCTTACAGTAAAAAAAAAGTGTCTTGTGTTCAGATTGAGTTTCATGGGGTCAGATCAATACTTGGCTCTTGAGAGCTGGAGTTTGTATTCTAAAATTAAAAAGGGATGGAGTATCTGCACTAGCTTTCATCTAGCTAACAAATATCCCAGTCCCAGTGATAATAGGCTGGAAAAGGTTAAATCCTTCAGGGACAGAGGCACACTGTCTGGTTCACTACTGTTTTTACCATGCTAACTAGGTAAGCTTACTCCTGCCACAGTTACTAGTTCACTGTAGGACACAAACGACAACCTAAGCTAGAGCTAAGCATAGAGGTGAAGCCATTGTTCCCTCTCTCAGATACTTCACGAAAAAAACATGGCACAGCAGATCACCCACCTTGCAGTACGATGGGGAAAGTCATCCTCAGGGTGATAAGACCATCAAATATTATCTTCAGAATCACTAGTCAGATTTTATATTTGGACACAGATTTTAGGGTCATGACCCATCCATTCTTATTTCCAGGCCATTACAAGCTTATAAGAGAATGAGCAACTCCCAATTTCAAAGGAAAAAAAATCCCACAGCGGCTAGTAAATACAAAGGGACTAACTCTGTCTTACAAAGTCCTTGAACCAGAAATTGTTAAAGGTGTATTTTGTACTCTGGAATAATATTGCTGTGTTGACTGAAATCTTACTGGTTTTTAAGTCTCTGTTTCAGCCAGTGTAAGGGGTAGGTAGTTTGGGTGATGCAGAGTCACCGTTTTTTCCTTCATATTAGGTGGCTGTCACCTTTTCATATTGTTCATGCTTTTTGTTCAAGAGGAGAAGAAATCAGACTGTCTTTTTCCAGTGCACACTACTGGAGTGGTCCTTTTCTCCTCATGTCACATTTGTTTCTAACAGGTCTTCAAACTATAAATAGTAGTGCGTGTGCATGTTTCTGTATATGCTGTACATCTGCACGCAGATAAAACAGTACAACACACAAAGAGTCTCTTCCAATTCCTTCGTTCTCTGCTTGTTCTAATATGTTTGCCTGCTTACACTGGTTTCATGACTCATTCTGCAAGAATCTCACTTCACTTGTGGTGGCAGAAGAAAATTTCCCTGAAATAAATGAAGTGCCTTAACTAAGTTTTAAAGGTGTCAGGTGTTCACTGCCAAAGACCATTGCCTCAACCATTTTAGTGGTTTTTGTCTACATTAGTTTTTGTTCTCCCTCTCTTCTCAGACACTATAACCAATATACAGACCACAGGAACTAGCATACCTTGTTAGGATAGGTAGCAACAGGATTTTGATTTACAGAGCAAAAGCAAAATGTTCATAATGATCACGTGTTTGGCAGAAAGTAGGAAGCAAAGGGAAAACAGAGTTTTCAGCCAGTTATTTAGCTGACATTGCTGTTTCATCTTCTAGTTAGATTCTTCATAATTTCAATGCGCCTCCTTCTAGGAGCTCACCTTGTGTATATTGCTTCCCTTACCCTAGATTTTGGCCTACATGCTAACTTAGATTTTTTTCTTACTTTTAATTTTCAGGCATTGGAGGTGGCACTGTGATCAACAGCTGAGAATTTCACGTCATCTGAAACATAAGCAACTCCCAGATATTCTTTGTAGGGACTGATTAAAAAATGGCAATAAAAAAACCCAACTTGTTTTCACTTGTGCAGAACTCTGAATGTCTACAATCCACACACCTGAATCTGAGTTCCTTTTTATAGGTTCTCTTTGTACTTGGTGAATAGAAATGGATGCTTCTGAGAGGGTACTACATCTGATATCTTCCTTATAGTGAGATAACTCACACCTTAAATATGCATATTTCTTTCTACTGTAAAGACTCCATTAATGGTTAATGAGGCCACCCCATATACTTCTGCATTGTGTACTAATCAGGTCTCTCCATCATGAGCTGTTTTATATGTGTCTTATACCTTAGGTAAACTGCAAATCTATGGAAGTTCTGATCCTATGTACAAGTAACACTTAAATAGACCTCTATGCATATAGGTCTGAATTCATTCTCAAACCTATGTAGTTTGTCTTAATGACTGCATATACAGATAAATATATTTTAAAAAACCTAAACTTACCATGACCTGGTGAGAAAACATCATCCACAGAGTTTAGACATAAGACTGGAATTCCTACTGACTTCAGCTTGCGACATGGACTAGCATCTTCATAGTAATCATCAATTGAACGGTAGCCAAACATGACTGAAGTGAACTGCTTATCAAATTCTCTAACAGTTCTAGCCTGAAGTACAGAATTCAAATAGGGAACTATGTCAGCATTTGGAAAACAGCATCCAGCTAAAGCAGAAGTAACATTTTCACATACCTTCATCACGAGATCCATATCAAATAATTTCTCCAACATTTGTCGATGCCTAAAAAGGAGAGAAAAGAGGGCTTGTTTTTTGTTGTGTTAACAAATGTAGAAGTCCTCTGCTTTACAGATACATTATAGAAGTAACTTTCTAACAACAACATTCTTGGTTTTAATTTTCTGTCATAATAGAAATCTGTCTGGAATCCAAGAGCAGGAGAATTATTCATTCATATGCAGGCACATCTAGCAACGTAGTAAAAATCTGCATAAGCCATAAGAAAAATGCCATAGATAAGAGAACTTAATATTTGATAACACAAAATACACCCTAGTTTTATAAAGCAAAAGATGAACTAGCCCTTTCTGTGCTTTTGCAGTCAACATTGACTTAAAAGAATTAGTATATATACATATATACTCTTAAGTCAATATGTGAATGTCTAAAAATTTTAAAAATCCATTTACTTCATCTATAAATACAGAAATAGATTGGGCTTATGCTGAGCCCCTTGAGAAGCAGATAAATTCAGCCACACTGAGAACAATCTTTCTTGCAGAGATCCTTTTGATTTCAAAACTTACCAAAGAATGCACACAGAACAGCTATGCAAAGTGTTGTTACAGCATTGATTTTGCCAAGATTATTATACCTACTGTAGATCTCATGCTAACATCCTTCCACCTTGCTAAGTAGTTCAGAAGGCAACTCACCTGCTGATAGAGGATTGTAGACAAGTGGTCAAGTAATAGTTGAAAAGAAGCCAGTTTAGTGGCTTCTCCAGAGATTCTACAGATTCAAAAACATTCCAACCCGCAGAGAAAATTGCAGCTGCCATTAAAGGAGTGTCTCTGCCAGTTTTGCCAAGGTAATTTAATAGAAGCATGCTACAAACAGAAATGAAAAACAGAAACATATATACTATCAAATTGTTTGCTTCAATTTAGAGTAAATATAGCAGTCAGGCATCTTTTTTGTCTGTTTTTCAATAGTTTCTTGTATCAGCCCTACAGTTGTGCCTAATACAGCTAAAAGGTAGTCAATGTAATCAGCACATGACTCATGAAGTTTACTTTCTCTCTCCTCAGAGAGGAGACTGGTGCACTGTGTAGGGTGTGGGTAGGAATGCATTTAGATATAAAGGTATACTAGTCTCATTTATATCACTAAAGGGAGAAAAGGTCAAACAAATGATTCTTACTCATGGAACAAATATTCCCAAGTTGTTAGTAAGTTTTACCATCTTAAAAGGCCTTGGTCTTCCTGGTGTGTTAAATCTGATAAATGTGCCTGAAAAATGGAAGCTGCCCCGGCATGCCTGCCTCACTATGAAGAAGTCTCTTGAGTTGAAGGTAGTGCCATAACCCCACCTCACACATGTGAGAGAATACAGCTGTTTTTTAACACACAGTATGTAAAGAATGAAGTGTTGGATAATGAATAAAACTGGAGAAACAAAATTATGAGCCAAATAAATGACTTAGGTCTTGTCTTTCTGACCAGTTGTAACTTACAGTCTCTACTGCTAATGTATACTTGTGTTGAAAAAGGGAAGAGTTCACAAATATCTGACCCTTCAAATGTAGAAAAAAAAATAGCAGGAAAGTGTAAAAGAAAAATACTAACAGAAAAGCTGTCTTACTTTACTGCCTGAGACCTCGAAGTTTACAACCACCATTTTAATACCAAGCCTTTAACTCAAAGCATTACAATTAATTGTTAATATAGCTCCCTGGACCACCAACACTCTGTACTTTGGCTTCATCTGCTGTACTTCAGGAGACAGCAACCTTTAGCAAAGACATCAGGAATCAGCCTGTTATCACAGAGACTTTGTCCCTGCGCACTACCTAGCAGATCGTAAGACAGCAGTCCAATAAATTAAAAATAAAAAAAGTTGTAGTAGTAGAAGAATCCACTTCTCTAACAGAATGCACAGAGTGTATGTCATAGAGAAAAGGTTTAGGAATCTTTATGTCAGAAAATAAAGTCCCTTTCCAAAACAGTATATACTGAAGATCAAGTGGCCTTTAATTTACATTTACATGTCTGTGAAGTGAATGTTTGGTTTAATTCTTAACTGGGCAAATCTGTCCTGTATAGGTCATCACAGAATCACAGAATGTGCTGAGATGGAAGGGACCATCGAGTCCAGTTCTTAAGCCTGCACAAGCAAGGGATATACTGGACTACCAGAGAAAGGTTTCTGTAACAAGAAAGGTTTCTGTAAGTCTTTTGGTACAAAAAAGACTCAGAACAAACAGTATCCTCTTCTTTCCCCTCATCACTGAAGCCAGTCATTTCAACATGGAAGGCAATCGAATCACCTGTCCATGCTTTGTCCTTGATGAATGCAGTCACCTTCTTATCCTTCATGTGCTTGCAGATGGCTTCCAGAGGATCTTTCCAAAGAACTGAAGTTAGGCTGACCAGCCTTCTGTCCTTCCTGGGATCACTATTCAATGGAGCAGGGAACCTAGTGATTAAAGATTTGTAAAAAAGGAGTGGCTACTTGTCTCTTCTGTCTTTACTGCTGAGGTCAGTTCTCAGGTCTACCAAGTCCCTGTGCCGAGTGGCAGAGTATGGGAGAATGGCAGCAGAAGATCAAGTTAGGGCCCAAATTAGGGCCCAGTTATGCAAATCTGGCATACACATGCCAATGGGACCAGGTGAAGCGCACCAAACTTCCAGAAGGAGGTAGCCAATGTCATCATGAGACTGCTGTCTATAACTTTTGAAAGGTTGCGGCAACTGTTGAGTATTTCTCATGCTCGATAAAAAGAGGCACCCATCTACAAGAATTGCATGGAGGAGGAAATGCAGGCTGGAGTGCCTAACCACAGCGCTTTGGGAGTATCCTCTGGAAGCCATTTCTAAGCATGTAAAGGTAAAGAAAAGCTGACTAGTAACAGTCAGTATGGATTTATCAAGGGCAAAGCATGCCTGAGCAACCTGATTGCCTTCTGTGATGAGCTCACTCATCATTTGTTGATTAGGGGAAACGAGTGGGTGTTGCTTATTTTGACTTTAGCAAGGCTTTTGACAGTCTCCATGGTCTCCACGTAGTCAAAAAAGCATAGTTTGAATAGGTGACCTGCAACACGCATGGAAAACTGACTAGACCACTAGGCTCTGGGAGTTGTAATCAGCAACTTGAAGTGCAATGGATTGGTCCAGATACCAGTAGTGTTCCTCAGGGGGCAGTAACAGGGCCCATACTGTGTAAGTCAGTCTTCACTAACTGGATGATGAGATGGAATGCATCCTCAGGAAGCCTGCAGGTCAAACTATGGGGAACATCTGCTGAACTGGAAACCAACGTTGCCATTCTGAAGGACCTCAACAAGCAGAATGAGTTGGCAGAAACTTCATGAAGTTCAACATGGTGAAATCAAAGTCTAGCACCTGAGTAAGACTAATGACTGAATAGAGAGCAGCTGAAAAAGACCTGGGCAAATGGAATAATGCACTTTTGCAGCAATGAAGACAACTAAAGATATGTTGTGCTTTGTCAGTAAGCGCACAACAAGCAGGTCTAAGAAAATTATTATTTTCCTGTATTTGACACTTATGAGACTGTATTTGGAGTACTGTGCCAAATTTTGGGCTTCCCAGCAAGATAAGACACTCACATACTGGAGAAATTTATATGTCTTCATACTGAAGACATTTGCAAAATCCCTGTAACATGAATGGAAAAGGGTTGGCCTGATTTAAAAAGCTTCCAAGTTAATTATTTAGTTATCAATAACTATATTGCTTGAACAAATATTTATTTATCCCAAAGGTCCTACAAGTCATTAGTAGATTAATGCCAATATACAGGGCCATATCTGCCCACCCTCCATAAAATTTATCAGAGAGTGGGAAGTCTCAGGACTTTACCACTGTGTCTGCAGTATTTCTAATGAAAATTCTCCTCTGCTATGATTTCTGTTAAATAGGTTGCCTGAACATTTCTTCTAGATTCTAGCAGTGATTTTTTTTCTAGGAAACTGTGCTATCATTGTCTGTTCTAGCTGTGCTTTCTGGAGAGCAGCCAGGACACAGCAAGTCTTAATACCACATGCTCTATCAACCCATACTGGTTTCAATAACAATACTACTTCTTGCTTCTGAGCCAGACAGAGCAGATACCCACATCTCTTCCAGCCTAATCTACCCACACATTGCAGAACCCAAACAGAGTGAAGACAAATCTTGTCATTTCAGAGGTTGCTATGAAACATGGTATATTAGCTCTAGTTCCTATTTTTTATCCCTCTGTTCCAAAGACAGCCTCCATAGTTTCCAAAGATTGTACTGCCTACCTATTTGGCTGTCAATCTCTCTGCCATTGTTTCCTGTCTTTCTCCACCCCCCTCTAACTTCTGAATGTTGGCTAATTTCGACCTTCCCTGATACAGAGCTAAAAGGCTCAAAGACATGAAGAAGTTTCTAAAAGTCTTCTGCATATTGACTGTTGGATGCAGACCCAAGTTAGCCGCAGTTCAGTAAATAATGCAAGTATTGCAGAGGAGTAATTTAGAAGGCTACAACAGCTCTTATTTTACAACCACAGTTAAGCTGAGGCTTGTGTTACATAACCTTACCCTCCCATAGAAACACCTGCTGCCATGAACGGAGCCGAGGGGTGCAGGCTGTGTACATGATGAATAACGGCCTCTAAATCCTCTGTGTTAGCTGCACAGTAAGTCCTTGGTGTCTGTAAGGAGTCAAGAGGGAAAAAAAATGCCATCATAAGCTTATCCTTTAAGGGCAAAGCAAACTGAACAGTGGATCATTTATATAACAAGATAAATTTAGCATTTATCATGAAGCTTTGCTAAGTGGCAAATACAACCTCAAAGCATTTAATGAGTAGATGGACAAAGAGTTATACGTTATCATTACAGAATAAAAGAGGTGACAGATATCTTCAGCATCTGCAACCTCCAGGTCATTAGATGAAATCTGAACAGAGAGCAGTGAGTTAAACTAGATAGAACTAGATCAGAACTCGATAGGCACTGATATTTTTAAAATACCCTGAGGAAATGGAAACATATCATGAAGGCTGTGATTTACAGAAAAGGAAGTTATAATGACAATTTTACCATCTTCACCCGCATCCAAATGCAAAAGAAAATATTAGATTTCAAGTTCTGACACCCAGAACTTGAAAAGTAACCAATATTTAGACTTTACATGCAATACAACCAAATAAACAGATAAATAAATTCCCCTGGGACATTTACCTAATTTAGTAAAATATACAATTAACTAAAGAATGAAACACATATATTATCCCTTCTTTGTCTATCATTAGCAACTCTTTAAATCCTGAATTGAGACTAGGAATGACTTCCATTGGCATCACTAAGATTTGGATAACCCCTTCCCTGCTACTGAAGGATAAGCACAGCTTTTTAGCCTTATCTGCACAGACACCTGGAATAGGCCACAATCTGAGGAACCATCTGGAGCAGTGTAAGGGAGACAAGTCTGTTTAGCTACAATAAGAATCACAGTAAAACAAGGCTTTTTTCTAACAGTGTTGTCCACATTTCATCTACAGCAAAAGAAAGCTTTTAACTTAAAGAGGTGTTAGTAACATGTTAGCCATATTGATTTAACTATCGGCAGTGACTGATCTGCCAAACTTCAGTATAAGCATTAAAACTAAGTATTAAAATGCATAATTATGAATTAATGGAACTTATTTGTTGCCTGAAGCAACAATGTATTTCAAGGCTGGTTTTTAAATTGCCTTCAGTTAAACAGCCAGGCTATTTGTGGGTGATTTTAACAAGTTTAATTAGATGAAACTAATTACTTAGAATACATTTATCAAAAATAATGAAATGTTGAAGTCAAAGACTGAAAAAATGGAAAGAAAAGCTAAATCTGGATAATTAAAACTGAAGACATTTTTAATTTCCATTTATGTTGCATTGCCAGTTCTCATCCACATGAATCACTCTTCACTGTTTTACACCTTATTAATTATAAACAGTGTGAATGTGTTTTATTTTAATTAAATTGTCAAGGTTACATGGAAAAATAAATTATTTTGGTAACTAGGGTCTAATGTATTCTAAGTGAAAGTGGATGTGATTAAAAGTTTATAGAACTAGAGAGATATCTTGCATTTTAACTTCAGTTAATTCCTGACAATTTAACATCTCTCTCTCTACTCATTATATGAAAATATTTCAAAACACCATCCTAGCTTACACTGGCTGTGAATAATCTAATACTTGATTATTCCATAGCAATAATTCACAGTAACTTTCAATAACCAATGAGAACAGCATTCTTTAAGTAACTATTATTTGGTATAAGTTTGAATCGATCTTTAAAGAGACTCGAAAAAGAACTGTTTACATAACTAATTTCTATTGTGGTGCTCAACCATGCTTCAAACTCATTAACTAGGGATTTTATATGAAAATGTAGAAACCCCTTTGCAGAAAATGTGATAATTTCAGCTAGTTTGCTTCAATGCAAGATCTTATAAAGCTTAAAGATGTAAATCCGATTACAGTAAAATACACACAATGCATCCAAACAAGAGATCTTTTCTCTTAATGATTCAGAAATTCATCAATAAGGACTTTGTGTGTCACAAAACTGCTTTGTAGATCCATCTGCAAAAGTATGCAGAAAACTACTCTTAACATGGCAATGTTTGCATTGAAATGCTTTATCTGATTATGGGAAAACATTCTGAGCTTTTTTAAAGTTTGAAACCAGGGGATTAAAAAATGCAAAACAATACCAAGTATTATGCACATTCATTCCAGCTGCAGAACTGTCAACAAATCGCATATGAAGAAACAAAGCTTATTCAGCAATACTTCATCATGCCTTGTCCCTTGCTGCAGAAAATGTTTAGCTTCAAGACTTTTTCATCTGAGAAATGACCAATTATTTCTAAGCAAACATGTCTATCCCAAAGACAAAAAATTGTCTTCTGTAGCTGAGTTTGTGTCAGAATTGCTGAGAAAAATACAAGAACACATTTAACTTTTAGGGTATGGCTATACATATAAACCTAGTTCATTAATTCATTAACACACAATATGGATTAATTTTAATGGCACAACTTTTGTACCATAACAAAAATCTATTTTAAACTCATATTGGCAACTGGGAAAGTAATTACAATTACTTATATTTGGATTTGTATGGTAAAATATACCGTAGTATTTTGTGAAACAAAAACGTAAGGATTGTTCATTTTAATGTTACAGATATTAGTAATTGAAAATATTCCATAAAATGAAACACTCAGAAAAATTGTGTGTTGACCAGTTGACCTCTTAAGAGTTTTAAAATAAAAGACGAATATTGGCACGATTGATCTACCAGATGGCTAGATTCTCCTCTCCGGATTTTCAACACATGCTGTGATTTCTCTCATTTAAATCCAGCTGTACAAATAGACACAAATGATTCCATATATACCACTTCTAAGTGAGAGATGTTTATCTCAGACGACATCCTTACCAAAAGATCCTCACCAGCAATTCCCCGGTTGTTAAAAACCACGCATCTAAAAATTGAGACAGCAAATTCAATTATACACATTATTTATTTCACTAAAAAGATAACTTAAACACATAAAAAAATGAAAATGCATAAAGAAAACCGAGCCAGTTCTATGAATAAGTTCAGCACGTAAACATTTACAGACCTACAGGTCCTAGAGCCTGACCTGTGCAGAACAAGCTTTATACCAAAACTGAGTTCACTGAGGTCAGTGGGACTCTATCTGAGCCCCTTGATTTGCTGGTCAAGGTCAGATTGCAGGCAGGGTTTACCTGAAGATGGTAGAGACATGTCCTGCCTGCACTCTGCCGTGAGCTCTGCCAGTGCAGGTCTGAGCCTAAAGCAGTGCTCTGAAAAAGGATGTCAGAGATCCGTGTGCAGACATCCTCCAAAGCTACGTAATTGTATTAAATTGCAAGAAATGAGCCAAATCAAAATTATACTGACTGCTGAGCTGCATCTAAGTTGCAGGTTCTTGGGGATTTTTTTTTGTCTGGTACAGCACAAGTTTTTGTTCTCTCTGTGTTGGTGGGAGTCTCTGAATCTTCTAGCAGTATTACTATGATTTAAGAATCTATACTTTCTTAATAAATCTTTTCTATTACTCTAGCACTATCTCACTGTAATAATGTTATTAAATAATATATACATATTTTAGATGAGTTAAAGGCATGAAAAAATACTTATTTTGGTATTTTTCTCAAATGTTGCTGCTTAAAAATAAAATTATAGTATTCTCTTGAAATCTGACCTGAAGTTCTCCTTTTTAATGGTTTACCTTCTTTTCTTAGGTGATCAAATGATATTACTCTCAGGAATACTTTAAAAATTAATAGTAACAAGTTGTTTATTTCAGGGCTACCTCTGATATTTTTTAATGCTAAGTTTTAAAGTGGTTTTAAAAGTACTTTGAACAGTTACAGTGCTACTTTACTTTCATAATTTAGTAAAGCAGTTATCCAAACCTCCGAACAGAGAAGAGATAGCCAGACATGCAGATAAAAGCTCATATGTACATATTTGAAGAACTTATTATAGTCAGTACCAGAAACCAATCTGCAAAGACAAAATGTAATATTCCAAATACAGGTTCTGGAACAATGACAACTTATTTTGATGTGCAGCAGCAGCAGCAATATGATTACATAAAGGAGTCTACTCATCAACTAATCCACTTATTTTACCCAACTCTGACCAGAACCCTTAAGAACAAAACTAAATTACACAGTGACAATTAAGAGGTGACAGACCTCCCCCTTAAACTCTAACAGTAAGAGCAGGCTAGCTCTCTTTTCTGCACCCAGGAATTTGAGGCTGCTGAATCAAGCAATTTTGGCATTCAGAAGCTGACCTCCTCCGAGGCCTACTGCCAGCAACCCATCCACACGAGTTTTCTTGGAGCTGAATACAAACTCCTTCTCTAGAAAGTGTAAAAGCTAACTCAAATGCTCATATCATAATTTAGGAAGCAGCCGTGAAAGCCCTATGCAGACTTAGCTCACTTTCACTGCAATCTCTCAGGCACATCCGTAGATACTAAAACAGCCCTTCCAAATGTACTGCCTGTTACGTAATTCCACTATGGTTATTGTTACTAATAACACTTCCTTACATAAACTGATGTATTTAGATCTCATTTGCATTGGGAAGGCATCTTATACACATACATAATTATATTTGATCCTATTAGAAGCAGCAAAATACTAGCAATGAAATACAACAGCACCTATATCCCAGCGTTTCGCTTTGATGGATCATATGAAGAATGTAGGATTCCTTGCTTGTTCCTGTCAGGCCAGGCAATAACAGGACGGTGGGTCTTGTGCTGGCATCCGGATAATATAAGCTGTCATTATTATCAAACCAATCCAATGAAATCTGTCCTCCATCTGCTGTTTTAATGAGCTCACTGAAAGGCACATTTCAAGACAACACTGATTAGATTGAAAAAATACATACACACTATTAAGAGTGCTTGCAGTGTACAAATTACCAGGTGTGAATTCTGGATTTTTCATTATGTTTTAATACCCGAAGTGCCACCTGACTAGGCATGTCTGCAGAAAGAGTCTGACCATGCAGAAAGAGTCATACCTACAGCTGACTAGAGTTAGAACAGTCAATTTGTGGAGCAATTCCTGTTCACAGTAAATGAAGAGCTGGCCTTTTATAAATCGCTGCTGATGTACTGGAAGCCTGTTACTAATGTGATTTTTGGCACTGCCTTCTGTTTTATATAGGCCTGTGTATTGCAGATTTCCTTTGGATCATCTGAGAATCTTTTGATAGCACACTGGATAATGTGATAAACATTTATCACATTTTTTTTCCTCTTTATCCAAAGAAGCAGAATATATAATGGATGTCACTTTGTTATGTTTTAAACATGCAGAACACAGATACACACTGCTGTATCTTCCACCCTGTATCTTCACAAACTTTGTTAGAATGCACTCTTAAACCATATCTCTTAACATTGCAACAAATATTATAATATCTCAAGAAGTTAAGCATGCATTAAACAATGA
Organism: Myiotriccus ornatus; assembly: GCA_036023395.1. Classification (NCBI taxonomy): domain Eukaryota; kingdom Metazoa; phylum Chordata; class Aves; order Passeriformes; family Tyrannidae; genus Myiotriccus; species Myiotriccus ornatus. The sequence continues at coordinate 104,440,396 of JAYRBT010000082.1, forward strand.
CAAAATTGTTTTATTCTTTTTTTTTTTCTAGAAACATACAGCATTGTCCCTCTTCCTAGCAATGAAGACACTGTTTGAGAGAGCTGGTGTAGGAACTACCAAAATGTATGCCTACCTTGCAATTGATTTTTCATTTTAAAGTCTTGGTAGCAAGTACTCCAGATTTTAAAGGTAATCAACCTTGTTGAATTCTAGCTCAGCTTTGCCCTTTTTCAGTAACAGGAAGTGGATGAAATGATGGTGTTACTGCCAACACAATCTCAAATGGTGCAAAATAAGCACTGCCCCATGGAACTACGTTTCTTCCCTCACATAACCTTGAAATAGAAATATCCAAGAAGGGCTAGAAAAAGTGGACATGGCCATGCCACTGAAATGTTTCCTAGTTACTAAAACTGAGGGAAGCTGCAAAATACTGAATCTATTCTACCATGCAAGCAGAGCTGAAACAACTTGTGTTGCGTCCAGGTTCCGGCGCATAAAAGTACTTCTCCTTAGGTCTTGTGCCAAATGCCTCATTTGCCAGGCTAAGTCTCCTTTCTGTGTGAGAGAGATCAGCTGAGGGCAAACAATAAATATAAGGGGTTTTTTCCCCTCTTAGAATGTAGGCATCAAAGAACACAACAAAAACACCACAGGTAAAAGTTACTCTGAAAAAATCCATGAAGTTCTGTATATTCAAAACAAGGCTGAATGTGGCCATGCTATGATTAAAGTAGAATACGTTGGTTTAATGGACAGATACAGTGACTACATGACCTTTGCCAAATTACAGCATTCAAACACCAGAATATTTGATACATCAGATAATTGTGCTGCCATCCGGAGAAATCCCAACAGGCTGCAGAAACTGATTGACAGGAGCTTCACGAAGTTCAATGAGGGGAAGTGCAAAGTCCTGCACCTGGAAAGAAACAACCTGTGTACTGGTACAGGGTGGAGGCTGACCATCTGGAAAACAGCATGGGAGAAAAGGACTTGGGGGTCCTGGTGGACACCATATTGAACATGCCCCAGCACTGTAGCCTTGCAGGAGAGGAGACCAACACCCTAGAGGCTGTGGAGGCTTAGGAGGAATCTTGCCACCAGTTCATGGGACGTGATCCTACCCCTCCATGGAGCAATGATGAGGCCACACCTGGAGAATTGTGCCCAGATCCAGGCTCCACAGTACACGGAAGACATGGACATACTGGAGAGAGTCCAGCAAAGGGCCACAAAGATGATGAAGGAACTGGGGCCTATCCCCTAAGAGAAAATCCTGGGAGAGTAGGGACTGCTCAGACTGGAGAAGAAAAGGCTCAGGGGGAATTTGGCAATGCGTTTACATACCTGAAGGGAGGGTGCAAGGAAGATGGAGCCATGCTCCTTTCTGTGTTGCCCACTGACAGAACAAGAGGCAATGGGAACAACCTGAAACAGGAGCTTCCCTCTGACCATCAGGAGACAGTTTCAACATAAGGGTGACTGAGCATTGGCACAGGCTGCACAGGGATGTTCTGCAGTCACCATCCTCAGGGAAATCCAAAAGCCATCTGGACACGATCTGGGGCAACTGGCTCTGAGTGACCCTGCTTGAGCAGGGAAGCCAAAGTGACCTCTGGAGGTCTTCTCTGACCTCAACCACTGTGTAATCCTATGAACATATAACTGCATCAGTTCCTATGTTGTCAGTAATACTTCAGTGCTCCAAAACTCTCTGAGCTAAAATAGGGCCATTTTGGAACACTGACCTTTTAAACCTACTGCGTATTAAATCCATGATGAAGACAATTCCAAGCCTATGAGGAAGTTGTAAAGGTGGGCATAAAGCAAAAAAACCACAAGCACAAACTTGAGCAGTGACAGTAGCTGTGACATGATCGGAATAAGGTAACAACTGGCTAGCAAATCAATCACTTTAAAAAAAGGGGCACTTACTTCCTGTACTGTACTTGCGGTCTAGATGTGATAAAGGGGCGCAGGAGTGTCTGTACCCGACCTTCCCAACACCAGATTGTGGGATAGTAAGTCTCTGTCACAACAGGGCAATATTCCTCGAGAAAGCGGCAGAAGCGGTCATTGCTGGCCACCAGCTGGGGTTTCTAGGAAGAGAGACCACAGTCAGGCATAGGCATTCACATAAAACAAACTAAAAAACAAATAAAGAAAGAAATGAATAATTGTTAAAATCCTCTCCCAGTGAAGTGATTTATTTCATTAAATCATTTGCAATGCCTTTTCCTTTCCTGGTAAAGAGATAAGTAAATGAAAATCAAATGAAATGCCAAGATGCCCAACTGAAAAGTGAAACCCACTAA
>JAYRBT010000082.1:104442795-104485148 GCA_036023395.1 Myiotriccus ornatus
GTGCATGCACTTTGACCATGCACTTGCAGTACCTACTTTAACCTGGTAGGAGTCCTCCCGTCTCCCATCTCATACTAGAGTACACGACTGCATTGGTTCTTTAATAATGCTCTGCATACAGAAAATTTCCTTACAGCTTCGGTATACCAATTAACATGGAAAAATCCCTGTATACCAAACATCTCATGTTTTAGCAACCATATTTCTTAGACTTCTATTTTACAGTGACTCTCCAATATGCAAGCATTCATACAGCAAAAACAGATACTTTGAGGAAAACCATTACATTTAAACAGCAGTAGTGTCACATCCTCACTTCTTTTTTCTCCTCTCACCGAAATCAAGTACCCTCTTCTCAATGAAGAGGAAGGCTATGTTCCCAGTGTTCTCTGAAGAACTGTGGCAATACTCAGGTCCTCAACAGTCAAAAACCTTTTGATATGCGTATTTTCATCTGATTAAGCATTCAATGAGGCGCTCTCACCATGGGGCCACTTTAGATCTGATCAGGCTCACTGTATCCAAGTAATTTGCGATTGCCTAATTTACCTGTGAAACCATTACTGATGAGGAGATGTACAAGAGTGCTCTAGCCCCCAAAACGCTGCCATAGTGGCTTCAGAGGTACTTAGGGTAGTACCGACGGCAGTATAAGGACAGAAAAACTACTTTATCACCTGCCCTGCTAGTAAACCAAATAGGTCGTGGGTTTATGTTGTGGAAGGAGGGTTCCTGACCTCCCTTTCCAAATCATGGCATCCAGCCAAGCTCTCTCCCTGGTACAACTGCATTTTGGGGACGCACGAGGCCAGAGCGTCTTTTCCTCCCAGACCAGAGGAGCTGTCCCGCACTCAGGCCGGTGGCCCCGGGGGTCACCGGAGGCCCCCGCGAAGGAAGCGGCCCCGCCGGGCGCGGGTGGGCTGCACTGGCCGGACCGTGCGGGGTTTCGGCCGGCCGGGACCCCGAAGCGGCTCCTCCAGAGGATGGACGGGGGATGTGAGGACGAGGTGGCCGCAGAACCGAACCCCCCAGCCATTCCAGATGCCGATCCCCTCGCCTGCAAGGCGCCAGCGCCTCCCCTACGGGCGGTGGGTCGCGGTGACCTTCCCGGGACGGTGCCCCTTCGGCGGGACACCTGCGGAGCCCGCCCGCCCCGCCGCCCTCCCGCTCACCTTGGCGATGCTGTTGAGGTAGTAGCAGGCGTAGGCGACGCCGAAGCCCAGCACCAGGGACAAGCCCACGCCGGAGCCGAAGAGCCCCACGCGGACCTGGCTCTCCAGGTAGAGGGAGAGCTCCCTGGTCAGCACCTTCCAGTCCATCGCACAGGGGGGGCGGCGCGGCGCGGCACAGAACGGCACAGCGAGGCAGCGCACACGGGCTGCTGCGGCCGAGCCCACCCCGCCGCCGAGGGAGGAGAAGGAGGAGGCGGAGGAGGAGGAGCTGCCGCCCCCCTCCCGCTGCCGCTGCCCGCGGACCTCTCCGCGCTGCAGCGCCGCCGGCGGCGTCACCGCAGCGCCCCCGCACCGGCCGCCGGGCCTGGGGCCGGCTCGGAGGGGTCGCGACCGGGCTCGGTCGCAGGCCTGCCCGCAGGGGAGGCAGTCCTGGGCGGCTTGGGGTGACCCAGCGGCCTCCGCCAGCACCGGCTGCTCCGCGGCACGGCCGCCCACGGCAGGTGCCGTCCAGGGCCGCCTTCGGCGTCACCTTGCCCCGGCGCTTTCCCTCAGGCAGGGAGGGCGAGGGGGGTCAGATAGGAGCAGCTGATGCAGGCGTGTGGAAACCCAGTCATTCCCGGGTAGGCAGCGTGTCCCTTTCCCAAACGCTGTTATTTGCATAGGACAGGAGTCCTGTATCGTGCAGGAGGAAGAGGGGACATGGAGGAGGCTCCCAAAGGCAGCGCTGGTTAGTCATCAGTATCTCTAAATATTTTACGTGAGACTGAAGAGTGCAACTGCTTTTCCACTTACCACTGCTCTTATAAGGCATTACTGAGGAACGGAGAGGTGTAGAGGTATCTGTAACTCCCAAGAGAATTTCTGCCTGCTCCCTTTTCAGCTGTGTGGATTGTTGCTTGGAGGCCCTCCTGTGTTTACTAACTCAGATGCTCCCCCCTTTCAGCTTCAGAAGAAGACGCACAGTATCTGCATCTTTTCTTTGGCAAAGTCCTAGGAGCACAGCTGATAACACAAAAATCTTGGAACCGAGCATCTGCTATTTGAGATACATGCAGCATGGGACACAGAAGTACTTTGCATCTCCTTATTTTATGGCTTGGCTCCATGAACTGCTGAGAGAAGACAGACCTTTCTTGGTGAGACTCTTCACTTCTTACCTTATCTGTGTTTTCTTGCTATATCCGAATTTTAAAATCTTAAAAAAAAAAAAAAAAAGATAAAATAAAAAGAGATATGGCCTTTTTCAATTGTTCTCCCTTAGTAGGACAGATCTTACCATAGAGATTCTGCTCTGACATAAAGCATCTCGGCCCAGCATTTTCTTGTTCACTATGAACAAGCACTTGGATATTGCACTGCAGCTTAATATAGAGAAATCCTGAAACAGACTTTAGCTTTCCACAGAGAAAAATGCTATCATCTTCATACTGTGCAACCAAACATTGTGCAGCAATGGGGGATTCCAGTCCTATTTTGACAACTGTCATGGAATCCCATTGTAATATATAAAGATGTGGCAACCAAATGGTTGTTTCTAATTGCTTTGCTTATTTGGATTTGGGCTTTTGAAACATCAAGCATGTTTTACTGTTCAATCTGACAAACAGAAATCATCTATTTATCACTTTTTTCTTCTCAAGCAAAAGCAGTTTGTACAGTTTTATGGATTTCTCATTAAAGAATCAGCATGATCAAAGTATGCAGAGTAATTAATTGATGTGTTAAGAAAAGTGAACTAATAAGACTGTATTGCAGAGATCTGAAGAAATTTTAAAATATCTGTCCAGGCAGTTGTCCAAAGTTTCTGGAGACAGGGGGGCAGAGCTACTGCAGCCATTGAAAAGAGTATGAGAATTGGTAAGCAGAGGCAGGAATGAAGGAACACTGCAGTGTGAGGAGCTAGAGTGAATAGCTTAATTCACAAAACATGGAGGCTTCATCAACAATGTTAATGTAGGAATCTTTGGAGAGACTAATTTGGCTGAACTGAGGAACTATAGGATGCAGAGAAATCTGCAGTGTCTGAAGGAGTGAACTGGTTGTTGCTTGCAGTAGATTGTTCTCCTGCATTCAAGTACTATCCCCATTAAGATGAAGAATCCTAGAGTTACCCAGAAACTAAAGAAAAGAAAAATCCCAAACATCTGAGAAAGAAGATGACACAGACTGTCCTTGGGTCTAGAAGGCTTCTAAGTGCATATACACACATTTGACTGAAAAGTGAAAGATTTGGCTGTTGATGATTAGAGAAAGCCTTTGAGAGATACAAAACCAGTAGTTTAATGACTCAATCAACAATCAAGAGAGATTGCATGCCTGAAAAAAGGGTCCACTTGTAAAGGTTGATGAGGTTTGTCTTCATATTTGACTCCTATCTACCTTGTGTTGATTACTCATCGGAATATTAACAAGGTCAGATATGTGACATGCCATAGGCAAACTAAAACAAATTACATGTACTGAGAAGTGCTCAGCTTTTTTGTTTGTTTTTTTTACTATGTAAATATGTTGCTACACTGACAATAGCAATAATGTTAATAACTTTCTTCTGTTTCAAGTAATCCCCATCAGATCAGCCAGTTCCAGTGTTGGTTTTTTTAAAATGTTGTCCTTTGACCTACAACACATTCTGCAGAGCTGATAAAGAAAAGGCTGTATGCTGCTCATATTACAAACACTTCCAAGCAATTGAGTCATTGCACATTATGTGTGCGTGAAAAAAAAAGGTGGTCACTATGGTGTTTTGAACTCTAACTGCATTTTTTTCTAAGGAAGAGAGTTCTACATTCTCAGAGAGACTTGCTATTTGCACTATGGTCTCTGCTCTGTAAGTGCTTCATAAAACGATTGCCTCAACCCACCACTAATGGGATATAGATTAAGCAGAAATCAAAGGGCACAAGATTGTTTTTTCATATTGTCACCCAATTTATTTTGCTTAAGCAATAGATAATAATTGACAGAAGCAATTGAAGAGTCACAGTCTGCTTTGCTTTTTTTAACTAGGAGGCTGCACTATGTTGTCTTTACGTTATTTTTTGTTAGGGGAGGTGGTTCTGTGATCATTTGGGATTTGGGGTAGAGTTATTATGTTCTTACTGACATTCCAGTGGACAATTGCAAGCTGGTCGCACTGCAGTTCTCTGTAGTCCCACTCTTGGAATGGATTTCAATAGGCAGCACTTCTGAGGAGGGGTAAAGTGACTTTAAACCTCACAGTTTTAAATTCGAGGTTCTGTTTGATTTTATTCTTTTAATATTTTTTTGCCTTTAGCATTCATATGTCAAAATGGGAAAAATATCTTTTGTCAGTGTGACCTATGTTGGGAATACTTAAAAAGCTCCAAATCCATGCATAAAACATCTGAAAAGTTTTCCATTAAAACAGAGAAGAAGATTCTTAATGTTGCTAACATTTATTACCAGCAGGGGAATGGGGAAAAAAAGTGCATTTGAAAAATTCAATTCAGCATTTCTCAAGCCTCCCTTATGCATATTATAGATTTTTCTTTCCTTAAAGTATGAATGAAGTAGGGAATTAATGAAGTCAGTGAAAATGTTCGATGTTGGAGGCTCTTCAAATTTCAGAGGAAGAAAGCCAGGCCGTGTTTATGTTGGTACTCTTAGTGCTCATGAAAAAATCAGTAATTGTGGTGTTAGGACTAACTGCTTCTGCTTGTCCCCTTCTTGAGCTTTGCTACTCTTGCTATTATCTCTCTATTCCCATGCATCCTTATGTTTTTATTCCATGATTCTTCACTCCCTCATAAAGTATTTCTCAGCCCTTTACAGTGGTAAAATTCGAAGGAACATAGGATTCAAAAGGAATTTTTTGGGTCATGTGTTGGCTAATGAGAAACTCAACATGACCTGGCAATCACTTGGATCCAAGAAGGCTAACAGCTTCCTGGACAGCACCAAAAGGATTGTGGCTAGCAGGGAAGGAAGATGGTTCTTCCCCTCTACTTTGTCCTGGTGAGACCCCACCTGGAATACTGTGTCAAGCTCTGAGGTCTTCAGCACAGGAAAGATGCAGACCTGTTGGAGCGGGTCCAGAAAAAGGACCATGAAGATGATCAGAGGGCTGGAGCACTTCTCCTGTGAAGACAGGCTGAGAGAGATGAAGTTGTTCATCCTGGGGAAGAGAAGGGTCTAGGGAGACCTTACAGTGGTCTTCCAGTACTGAAATGGGGGCTACTTAAAGAGAGCTGGAGAGGGACTTTTTACAAAGGCTTGTAGTGGTAGGACAAGGGGGAATTGGCTTTAAACCAAAAGAGTGTTGATTTAGAGATTTTAGTAAAGTTGGGGATGTCCCATCCCTGAAAGTGTTCATGGCCAGGTTGGATGAGACTTTGGGCAACCTGGACTAGTGGAAGGTGCTCCTGCTCATGGCAGGAGGGTTGAAACTGGATGATTTTCAAGGTCTTCCAACCCAGGCCATTCTGTGATTCTATGATAATTTGATTGAACTTCTTCCCTTAAACTTTAACTTCTTCCTAATTAAAATGTATTTCAATTCAGCAGGTATAGCAGGTATTGTTTCATTCTCTGTTTAGGTGGTTGAAGATATCTTCAACAGCTGCTGCAACAGGAAGTCTTCTCAATATTTTTCTCTCTTGGGATGACTCTTGCAGGATCTAATCTACATGAAACCAGTTCCGTGCCTTTGAATACAGGTGGAGAACTGCTAAATACAAAATTGTAGTTAGTAGAGCATCAGACCAATTTGGCTCATAATAATAAAAATTCTAATTTACTTAATATTAAATATTATTTAATATTTAAATAATAGTGATGAAACTTTGTTTTGTGTAATGTAAAATGTTCGCAGAAGAGTTACAATGAAGGTTAAAATTCTGTGCTATATAGCTGAGTGTAATTCTCACAAATGCGAATTAATTTAAAAATTGATTGTTCAGAAATCAAAGATACAGGGCATGCTGAAAACAGAATATGAGACAATACAGTATAAAATAATTTGAAATCAAGCAAATATATTGATAGCATTTATCTTATCAATTTTTTTTTGTTAAAAATGTTATCAGAAGCTGCTACAGGGCTTAAAGAATTTTTTCAGGAGTATAGTAGGTTGGGTGTTGAATCTAGGTTAAATTTTGTCCTGTGTCCAAGGAGTATTTATTGTAGCTTAAAGTAAAACAGTCTCAATTTTATTTACCTATTTTCATTCCATCATAATCACCTCAAAGAGGATAAAAATTTACATCTGGTATTTCAAACACAAACCCAAAGCATTTTAGAATGCTTTATAGTAATGTCACCCACCCCTAACCAAATAACTTCCATATACATTTGGTAAACTCTTGTTCTACCTACATCAACAGTATGGCTGCAGCTGAATTCAGCAGAGTCAGAAATATGTCCAATTCATCTTTTTCCTTTAGACAATTTCATAGATTTTCTTCAGCATGTCAAGGGTGAAAATCTTTTATAAACATTAGACACAAGTTTAATTGAAACACATTTTAAAAATATTTACTTTATGCAAAACATTTTGCCTTGTTCAGCAACAGTTTTTTTGTTGTTGTTTTAATTTCTAGCTGAGTTTTTAATAAATACAGATTTCAACAAGTCTGTTAGAGTGTACTGGAAATCTTATTTCTTAGAATTTAGGATTACTTAATGGTGTGACTGGGACTATTTTCTTATGACAAAACGTGGAACGTTTAGATTCTGCTTGACTTACTTGATGTTTGTTACTATTTTGGCAGATTATTAAAATTAAACATGGATATTATTCGGTGCTTAAGTAATCTTTTAGGTATTACTCAGTGCATATTGAGTGCCTTTGCAATACAAGACAGACCTGTACTCGACTGTAAGCATACAATCAGCCACAGTGACTGCAGTAAAAATTATCATGCACATAAATTAGGAACATTCTTAAAATATCTTGATGAGTCATGGAGACAGTTTATTTTCCTATTGGTCTAAAAATATAACCTAGCTGGTTCTGATTACATCTGAGAATTTTAAGTGAGTACTTTCTTTACAATCTTTGCAATCAGGAAATTTAATATCAGGAAGAAATTAATCCCTCCTTCCAGTGCATCAACTAATTTAAAAATCGTCTATGAATAGAACACCAACGTGTGGCTAAACCTTTGAAAATATCAGTAAAAGTACACGTTTTTTAATCCTCTGAGGTATGCCGAAGTAGGAGAATTTACGTAGATATTCAGACAGGAGTACACGGTGTTGTAGTGTGTATGGCCTAGATTGCTACAGGATTTGTACTTACTTTATTTTGTCTTTGAATATTTAAAACCAAGCTTAACCTCACAGATATGTTGTTTTCTCTCCACTCAAAATAGTGCAGCATAGTAAAACTTGAAGCCTTAACCAAGGAAGAAGATTCCAGGATGCTCCTGTTACAGAAGAGTAATCTTCTTTATCCTACAACACTTTCTTCAACATGTGCAAGTTTCTAGCCAGATGCAGAAAAAAATTCATTCTTTTTTAGCAGATCTCTGTGGGATTACTGTTGTTTCACAGCAGGAAGATGAAGTGACCTATGTATTATCTATTCCCTGCTCAGCTGTTTATCCTTCCTAGAAAAGAAGTAGCAGATTGAATTCCTTAGGGAAAGAAACAGTGTTATGGACAAGGTGGGTTAATACATGTAGTTTCATAGAGGGATACCAGTAGCAGAGTGCAAACCAAACCCACCAAAGCAATTTGCTGTGTTGGATGACAGCCTGTTCACTATCTGGCATTAAAAATATTTAAATCTGCAGAAACTAGGAAAAAAAATCAATGTCAATTATTCATGATATTTCTGAAAATTGAGGAGGAAAACTGGACTGTGTTATGAATCTGCTAAATAAAGCTGAGAAAACACAGCACAAGTTTAAGAGGATTGGGTGAATTTTAGCATTAATGAGAGATGCATCCATCTCTCATGGCCACGCGATGGCAGCAGAGGCCGAGAAATTACGGTTGTTTTTGACTATAAATTACGGATAAACCTGATATGCCCTGAAGTTCCTAACTGGTACTTCCAGTTCCAGAAAATTACATTATGTACATTATCTACATTTTCATTTTAAAAGATGTGGCATGTTCATCAGATCAGAAGTTTCTGTGGAGAGGGGTTACATACTTTCCTTAAAAAAGAAACCAAAAAACCAAACACAAAAATGAAAAAAAATACATTTGGGGCAATTTTTTTTACAGTAAAACAATAATTTTCATCTTATTTGCCAGTATTTCCATCTTTCTTCCTCTGTAGTTGAGTTAGTTCCACCCAGAAAAGTGGGCGTATGTTGATAAAAACAAGGCAGTTGCTTAACTTTTCCCCAATTTATTTTCCCAATACTTTTGTCCACAGGGAAAAACTGCATTATAAAACCTGCTTTTGGGAAAACCATAAAATTAAAATCTAGAATGCCTTCACTTTTCAAGGGGAGGAATAAAAAAACTTGCTTGTTGAACTGAGGAGGCAGAATTTTTGGACTCAGAGCAGTATAAATTAATATGCTCTTTGTATTTTAAAAAGAAAACGACAATCTTCTCATTATATGTAAACTAGATGCTCTTTCTCAACTCCTAGGAAGCTATTTATGTGTATCCCTCATATGAAAAATTCTAAGAATTTGTGCAAGATTTGTGCAAGATAGTAAACAAAACCTCAGAACACCACAAGTTATAAATTATCTTTCCAAGAAGTTGAGATTTTTTTCTTCTGAAATGTATAAAAGGAGGCCTTTCAGATGGAATTCTCTCCTGCAATAGGCACAGTACCCTTTCTGCATTGTGTGTTCCAGATCCTACACTACAAGTTCGGGTTTAATCAAACAAGACAGTCCACAAGAACTTCCATCAAAGTCTCTCTTCAATCCATGCAAATACTTATAATTTCCTGCTGGAGTGTGACATTTTACAGAGCTCAAAGGCAACCAGGTGGAGTTTAGGCAAGCAGCCTTCTGGAACAGCTTAGATGGACAGGATCATGGACCAGATGTCCTCCAAGGTCTTATTTCCTGTGACTCTATGAGGGTTGTCTTGAGGGTTGCCCTACCCTCTAGGAGGGTAGCAGCTGCTCTTACAAAAAGCCAATATGCTCTCCAATAATAACAAGGAGTTTACAGGGATGTCATTAGAGTATGCACAGCCCTGAATTCTGCATAAACCAAAGGTCTTCTCTCTTGGCCTTTCACTGGATTGCTTTAATATGGCAGGAAGTGGTGAGGAAGACCATAATCACCAGCTGGAGGATGACATGACTCAGCAATACACATGATTTTTGATAGCCAGAAGGGAACTCTGTTCAGTAGCTCATTTTGTGCATCCAGATTCCTGCACTGAATGCATGTGAATGGCTCTTTGCAATTGCAGGCCAGTATGCCTAAAGCTCTGTGGGCTCCCTTCCTCCAGCCTGTGATTCAGCTGCTCTGTCACGACTACCTGAGGTGTTCCAAGTGAGCCCTGCTTCACAGGGCAGGCAGCAGCACTCTTCAGGTCAGTAAGGCCTTTGGCAGGTGAGCTTTGGTTGCTTCTGCTGCAGCAGCTTAAGGCATTACTGCTCTGCCAGTCTGCCCTTGTGGCCTCCTCCTATAACAGGAATGGTGGGAGAAAACCACACAGTCCTGTGCCTCTGCTGGTGCTAGGTTTGAGGAGGATTACAAGTGAGATTGCTAGACTGTAGACCCACAAAGCAAAGAAAGCAAAGAAAAAAAAATGTCCTTACTTTAGTAGTGAGGTTTTACATGGCATTCCCCCCCCCATAATCTGAGGACTGACAGATTAAATTACCTGCAGGGTGAGCACATGGGTTCACAAGGGCAAGTCCTGTTTAACCCATTAGATACCCTTTTGTGATAAGGTCACACATCCAGTGGATGAAGGGAAGGCAATGGTTGGAGTTTTTTTGAATTTTAGTAAGGCTTTTGATATTGTCCTTCACAGTATCCTTCTGGACAAGTCGTCCAGTGGTGGAATGAGTAGGTTCACTACACACTGGGCAAAGTATTGACTGAAGGACAGGGCTCAAAGGGTTGTGGTGAGTGAGGCCACATCTTGCTATTGGCTGGTCACCAGCAACATCCCTCAGGGCTCTCTCTCTCCCCTCCCCTCCCCTCTCCTACTGTAAAATAGCCATTCTGTGCAATGAGGGGCAAATGCAAGTTTAGGAGATGTGATAAGCTCTCAGCACACATCGCGAGAAGAGAACAGTCCTTATGAGAGACGGGAGACTTGTTAGAGACAAATTAAAATCTGCACGCATCTATTCTGTGTGCAACCAAAGAGCCAAAGGAGCTAAGCCTTTCTGCCTCACAAAAGCCCTTAAGCCAACGAGGGGTTTTTCAGCTGAAAAATTAATATGAGTTCTTTCCTAAAGGTGTTACTGTGACTAGTTTCCCAGTCTAAAGAAAATGGTGATACATATCTGAAAATGCTGTATTTGTCACTTTTCTTGTCACAACATGTTAATTGGATCCAACTTCCTATGGAATCTTCATCTTGTTTATACCTTTGCTTGTTTATTTATCTCTAATTTTACTTCAGCTTCTTTTCAAAAAGCTCAAAGCTCTCTTTTTCATTTTGCTATCATGTTCTGATTCTTCTATTTCCATCCTTCTGTGAATCTCAAATAGTCTACAGGTGCTTACTCAGAATTAGATTCTGTTGCTTATTACTCTAGTACAAATGCTAATATATATTCTTGTGGCTGATACCAGAAGAATATTAGAAAGGACCACTAAATGCCCAATGTGACAAATAAATCTTTCCCCAAATCTATATCCTTTTCCATTCTCTGTTGTCACTTTTTAAATCTCCATCTGAAACTGGTATTCACGAGTTATTCTGAAGGCTAATTCAAATAAAAGGTTTAAGAGCTAAATACCTTTTTTTCCTTACTGGCTGGTTAAAAACCAAGCAGGTCCACAGCATATATAATATCATGTCTGATTCAAAGAGATAATACCATAAAATATTTGGGATTCTGGAGAACCTAATCATGTAGCTAATGAGAATTTTGCAACTTCCACAACTTTGTGGCTGTATAGGACTTAGAAATGACAGGAGATCAGAGTGCAGAAATCAGTCATGTAATCATTGGCAAGTGAATATATCAAATCAGTTTATCCAGTCTTTATTTTCCACCACACAAATAAAATGGTGCAAGCCTCTGTATTTTGAGCAACAGAGGAATGTTAGCTGTTAGGGGAGCGTTCACATTCAGTCCAAGAGATGCTGGGTTCCAGTTATTACCTATATTTTTGTTTGTCTGAGACACCTCTGAAATAACCCAGGCATCTTCGGAGATTCTGTTTTTTGCAAGTAAATCATCTGATAGAAAAAGCAGGTGAGTAGGAGGAGATGCAGGGGTTTTTGTGATAGACAAAGCATGAATCGTCAGTAGAAGGATTATCAGGAAAGAAGAAGCTCCAGGATAATATCTACCCACATGCATGGCTGCTGAACTGCAGCAGCAGCAGACTCTCTTATGGTCTGTAATTTAGGAGATATATGGAAAAATAAATGTAACTCTTCTGATTCTCTCCAGGAGAACTAATTCTGATCTCAAGACTTTGATGGGTTTTTCTGGCATACATTTTTTATCCAACCATATCAAAGGGTAATCAAAAAAACGTGCCCTGGGTTACCCTTAAGATATGCATGAACCAAACCATGAAAAAGTAGAGTGAGGCAGATGGGAAAATTATGCCCATAAGAGCCTAAATAGATCCTTTGATAAAGCAACAACTGTGCAGAATTTCTGGGAAATTTTGCAATGCTCCAATGTAATAAGCTAGCACAAGCTGTGGGTACCTTTAGTATGAGGAGAAGCATCTGCTAAAAAACCACGCTGCCTGGCAATTGCATGCTCCTCTAGGGTGGTATCTGTTAAAGTTCTGAGGCTTTCACTGCAGAAGCAGAAATCGGACACTGCTTGGGATCGCCCATTGTCAGGATGCAATTTCATGTTTAAGGCAGCATTCTTTAGCCTTAGCATGGGTTAGGAAGGAATGAATGAATTATGTGAGTAATGTGGTGGTAGTCTGGTGGTTACTTGTTCATACTCTTCTTCTCTGCTATACATGTGGTAAAAAACGACACAAAAGAAGTCAGAAAATGATCTCATAGACTCCTCTAGCCATATTAATGACTACAAAGGTGGGAGAAAGCACAGAAACAGTAAAAATACCCAGGACACAATGGTAGCTGGGCTGGATTTTATCAGCCATATCCCTGTTGACTAAGAAATGGTTTTCTTTTGTCTAGTTTACACTTGTCTGTCCTTTAAGATGGATGCTTTTAAAAAGGCGGCACAGAACATGGTTAGAGAGAGACAAAACAGCTGGAGGACCCTTTTAAAAATGAAGAATCAGATTCTGTAAAAGATTAGTGAGGATATGTGCGCTTAAAGGAAATTCTTGAGTATCATGAAGCTAATGAAGAGGGTAGTTGATTAAGAATTGTATTGCAGATATGTGCTGGACCTTTGAGCAGGTACATATCCAGGAGGGATGCCCCAAAGTGGGAAGGTGGGTGGAGGGACCAGCGTCTCCCTTTGGCTCACTCAGGCACCCGAATACCAGCTAAAAATGCCCCTGAGCTACAGAAGTACAGCCCCACCAGACTCACCTCAGTAGCAAGGGATTTCAGGACACAGAAGTGACTCAAAAGTGAGGAAAACACTACATAGATTTAGAATCATAGAATCGCAGAATGGTTTGGTTTGGAAGAGACCTTAAAGACCGTCTCGTTCCAGCCTGCCCTGCCACGGGCAGGGACAGCTTCCACTACACCAAGTTGCTCCAAGCCGCATCCAGCCTGGCCTCGAACACTCCCAGGGACTGGGCATTCACAGCTTCTCTGGGCAACCTGTTCCAGTGCCTCAACACCCTCACGTAAAGAATTTCTTCCGCATATCCAGCCTAAACCTGCCCTCTTTCAGTTTAAAGCTTGCCATGAGTAGGGACACCTTCCACTAGACCAGGTTGTTCAGAGCCCCCCCCCATTTACCTAAGCGAGACCGCGCACGGCTTCGTTGATCTAGTTTAATTAAAAATCCCTCTGCCACTGTAAGAGAGGCGATACGAGCAATTTGTGGACGGAGGAGGAGGGCGGTCCGGGAAGCTCGTCCGCAGGAACCGCTCCCGGCGCCGCCACCACCCCATCACCTCAGCGCCGGGCGGAGCGGCGCCGCAGCCCCGGGCAGGGCTCCGCCATTCCAGAGGGAATCGCCAGGCCGGCGAGCTGGAGAAGCCGCAGGCAGCCCTGCCGGTAGGGATAAACAATCCTCTGTTCCCTCCTCCGCTTCCTGCCGTTCCCGCGGGCGCAGCGCCGGGATCGGGGCAGGGGATCGGGGCAGGTCCCGCCGCGGCTCCGCAGGGGGCGCGCCGGCGCCGCGCCCGCCCAGGGCGGCGGCCGCGCATGCGCAGCGCGGCGGGGCGGGGGCGGCCCCGGCGGTCTCCCTGGAGCCGCCGCCGTCGCGGGTCCCGGATGTAGCGGCGGGAGCGGGGCCGCGGTGGGAGCGGGCGGGGGGCGCCGCCGGGGCCCGGGAATGAGCGCGTAGGGAGGCGGGGAGGAAGGAAGGAAGGAAGGAAGGAAACGAGCGAGGAGAAGAGCCGGACGGAGACTCCCGCCCGGCGCCCGAGGCAGCCGCCCCCATCGGGGTCCCCCTCCGCCGCCTGCGGGCTGCGCGCCCCCTCCGCCCGCCCCGGGGCGCCGCCGCCGGGATGAGCAGCTCGCGGAACAACCGGGTGATGGTGGAAGGGGTCGGGGCCCGGGTGGTGCGGGGCCCGGACTGGAAGTGGGGGAAGCAGGATGGCGGCGAGGGCCATGTGGGCACCGTGCGCAGCTTCGAGAGCCCCGAGGAGGTGGTCGTGGTGTGGGACAACGGCACCGCCGCCAACTACCGCTGCTCCGGGGCCTACGACCTGCGCATCCTCGACAGCGCGCCCACCGGTGAGCGGGCAGGGAGGGAGGGAGGGCAGGGACCCCCGACCCCGGCGGGTTCGGGAGCAGCGCCCCGGGGTGCTTGAGAGGGTGCTGGGGGGTCCCCTGCCGGGGCCGGATGGCGCCCCTCCTTTCCCCTTTCCCGAGGTTTTGGGGGGAGGGCGGGAGTCATCCACCCTCGCCCTCCCTTCGCGTGGGTGTCCGTGTGTGTGTGTGTGTGTGTGTGTGTACACGCGAACTTGGGACGGATCGGTGGCGTGGGGCCGTGGGGAGAGGAGTTGTTGTCCCGGGACTGCTGAATTGGGGTAGACAAAGCAGAAGTGATCTGCTACAAACAGCGGGCTCCCGGTGTTCTTTGGGGTGGGGGACGGTGGAGAGAGGGAACCGAGAGGGGGATACATCAAGGTTTGGGTTTGTTTTCACAACCCCACCCTCCCCTTCTTGAATTCATATTTTGGAGCGCTTTTTGTGAAAGGGCGACAGTCATTCTTGAGTCCAGTATAGGGGGGATTGCAGAAGAGAAGTGTAGCACCTTTTTGCTACAGATTACATTAAGTGGTTGAAACACGGTTTTGTCTTGTAGTCTGCACGTTGCCTTTTTTCTGTATTGCCAGACCTGCCTTAAAATAGCGAAGGTACTGGAGGGGGAGGGAAAAGCACATTCTTTTAACTACCTGGCTGATATGTATGCTTTAAGTCTAGTCATTTTGGACAATGGATTTAGATCTGCACTGATATTATGCGGCAGTGTTAGTGTTGCAAACACTGCAGGGAAATGTTCATTTTAGCGCCTCTTTTTACAGTGAAAACTCACAAAGAAAAATATTTATATTGTTAAGTTTGATCAGAAATATAACAAGGTGATTTTTGGGCCAGGCAGGATTGCCTCAATAATGAGGTGATTGGACTGATTTGCTGAGGCACTTGGTTGTACTGCTTTTTTAGTATGTCTTTCAGTTAGAACATGATGAAGAGACCATCTTTGTGCCAGCCATCTGTAGTATTATAGCACTGGGTTGAAGCTAAAGGACTTTTAAGGAGACAGAATTATGGAATTCACTCTAATTACAAAAAGTATTGCTAAGAAAAAAACCCTACATATTGCATGATGAACCTTTGAGATGTTTTTAATTTTTCTGTGGCTGGGCACCCACCTCTCTCCTGGCTTCATGGTTGTTTTTTTGTTTTAGAGGGTAATGAGCTGGAAATGTTTTTGAAATGGACTTTAAAACAAGAAGTTAGGAGTAGTCTTGCAAGTTGTCAGCCCTTGTCTTGCAGACATTTATGCTTTGAAACTTTACCTGCATTTGATGTCCTGTAGAAACCAGTGGGACTGCTTCTGCTTAGAGCTGAAGTGTATGCATAAATGTTGAACATGAACCCTGGATGCTCATTGTTCTGGCTCTGCTTGACGTATTTGCAAGCAGACGGTATCCGGTTAACTGCATCTGGAAGCCTAAACTTAATACTCAGTTTTAACTGTTCCAACCCTGCTTTTGGGGTTTTGGTGTTGTTTTTTTTTGGTTGGTTGGTGGGTTTTTTTGGTGGTTCTTTCTTTTCTTTTTTTTTTTTTTTCCAAGTCTTTCTAATTTTCATTTCTGTTTATACTTTTGTATTAGAATTTTCATTTCTGTTTCAGTATATATAATTCGTGTATATTGCTGTGGGGAAAACTGATAAACACTGCTGTTGTCGGGCTTAGCAAAATGGTATTTCTCTTCCTGAGGTTTCTGGCCAACATGTGCATCATCCTTACGGAACTGTTGCATGGAACTACCCAGGGCTGCTTTTTGCTAGAGGGAGTTACTTTTGAGGTCATGATTCCCTGGAGATAGGAAGAGTAAAAATGTGTGAAATAATAGCAGCAAAAGAGCAAAGTTAATGGAGTTAGGATGCTGTCAATTTGGACTGAAATCTTGGTTTTACTACTGGTTCACTTTGTCATCTTGTGCAAATCACTTCCCTTCTTCACCTTATTGTAATGACTTAATTTTTTCAATGGTAGTGACTATCCGTTGTTTGGATTAAAGGACTGACTTTGGATGATAGTTTGATACTATCTCTAGGGGCATTTACGCAAGTGGGATTAGGTGACAGGAATTTCTAGTGGTAGTATTAATAATGATGCTGTTGAGCAAAGAAATATAGAATGTGAGGTGGCCTTTTGTCTGATGGTGCTTAGCAGGGTGTGAAATCATGGCTCTTATGGTTTAAAATTTTAAAAAATTATCTGGTTCCTAAATTTACAGTCAGTAAAAATGCAGGAGTAAAAAGCAAAATTAAATTGGCCGTTGTGGGGAGTTCTTTCTATGAGGTGTTAAAAACTGGTCTTGATTGTAAGTTCTTAAAATTGGTGCTTGCAGACAGAGTTGCTGCTTTGATGAGTTTGAGGCCTGCGCAGCCAGAAACAGTTGTGACGCGTCAGGAACTTACTGTGTTACAGAAGTAATGCTTGAAGCTCATTCCATTTAAAAAAAAAAAAAAAAGAAAGAAACTTGAGTTTGATACATGTGTTCATAAATATGTATATGCCGTAACAATGCTTCATAGACTTAAAAAAATATACTGTTCTTGTCTTTTAATGGTTGTAGGCTATTACCAGCATTGTGAGACTGGTAACTTCTTATAAAACTTAAATAGCCTTAGTACTAAGGTATTAGGACAGTCTTGTGCAAACTAAAAGCTCATTTATGATTTACATGAAGAATCTCTTGTAAGCTCTTTGCTCCAGATGTAGTCATCTGGGTAATGAGTGATTTGTGGCATGAAGTTTTGTGGTGTTCTGGCAGTGTCTATCTACTAAGGTAGCTGTATTAGCTGCTTCTTAGTGTGGTCATATTTACATTGGCCAGCATTTTTTAAAATGAGACAGAGTGATTGAGAGGGATCGCTAAACTAACGATCTGAAAAGAAGTGAGATTTCAGTTAGAAGAAAGGAAACTTCAGGTAGGCGCTGTATAGTGGGTTCCTCTGTGGACAAAGTGGTGGGATGTGATACATCAGCAGTGCAGTGTAGTTGCTCGATTACTTGCAAATAAACCCTGTTATTTCTGTGAAGTAGCCTTTTACCAAGATCTAGGAGTCTTGAGTGTCCCCTTTTTCTGGTAGTTTTGTGGAAAAGAAACAGAATGGAGTAGTTTTTGGAGCTGTTGAACAGAAACTAGAAGAATATAAACCCAGGCTGTATATTTAGAAGGGAAGGCAGCCTTTTGCCAGAGGTAAAGGTCAGACAAGTAGCATGTTTGTAGAGAGCACACCTGGCTACCTTCGCATAACATTCATGAGCATTGCGGGAACTTTTTGTTTATTGTCTTTCTGAAGATTTGTTTGGATGCAAAATTTGTCATCCATTTCCTCTTTTATATGGTTGGTTCAAAGTAACAATGTTATTTTCTTTACTGAAAATATTTACCCAATTATGTTTGACCAAGGGAAGGCGGCACAGGAGGTCTGGAAATGAAATCTCGATGTGGAATAATTACACAGCTAGAATGTGCATCAGTGCAACATGGAGAACGTTATGTGCTGTATTCTGCTAATATTGATAATTTAGGTATTATGTGTTGAAGAGCTGAGTGGCTTTCTGTGTTTGTATTAATAGTTTTTTGAAACCTGAAAAGTTGTATAATTCATCATGAGGTCTGACATGTTGGAGTATTTTAAAAGGCAGACCTGCATGTTTGTTTATTTGTTCTTGCTTTTAGCACATCAAATGTAATTTAAGGCAAATTGTCTTAGCCAAGGTTTTTTGGAGGCTATTTGTAAATACTTACAGGAGCCCTCACAAGTTAAAAAAATCGAATAACTTCTTTAGGAGTGGTACTTGGGAGGCCTGTTTTTTAAATAAATATATTCTTTTACCGTCCCCTTCCCCCATGTCTCCTACACACTAATCCTCTCCTTCCATGCGTGTGTTGTGATATTCTTACCAGATAGGACACATGCTTTAGCAAGTCTGGCATTTTATGTTTATAATAATAATTGGTCAGCTGGCTGCTTCCAAAAACTGTATTTAATAGATTAGTTATATTTGTGGGAACACTGAGTTTGCATGCAGTTTGTTGAAATCTAACTGGTTAATCTCTAAGAGTTCTTTTTTTTTTTCAGTTTGCCTGGAGTCTGGCTGTAGTGTAAAAGTTGTCTGGAGTGGAAGAATAGGAAGAACAAAACATTGCTATTGCTTTTTATATTGGGGTGTAAACGAATCAATTTTCTAAATAGTTTATGGTATTCCTTACCTGATGGTAGTGTTATTATTATGGTACAGAAGAATTTTGGCTTATTAGAGTTCTGTAGAGAGTAATAATTCCATTGGAAAGCAGATTTTGTTGGTTCTCAGATGTAATTGAAGTCACTATTGGTGTCTTCTGTGCTTAACACTAAGTGATGTGGGATACCCCTTGTTCATCTTATTTTACTGTTAAAATGTCCTTGTAGTGGACAGCTGTATATTGGCAGCTCATTATGCTTAGTACGAAAGAGCTGTTTGTAACAAATTCAAATAGCAATTTGAGCAGCATTGCTTCTATTTTCTTTCACGTTTGGAAGAATGAGCATGGATTTAAAAAACTTGTAGGAAAGGGCTGTAAAATTGGTGTATAGATGAGAGGTGACAGAGGAGTGGTGGGCTAAGTAATCCAGGGAGGATTTGGGAATAGATGACAAAAGTAGAGATAACCATGGTAGGGACATAAAGGTAGAAAACTAATATGAAATTCAAATAGTAAAAAAATATTAATGACAAATGGAGATCAGGAATACTGGATTTTATGGTGTACTAAGGTTGGAGGGACTTTAGGAACTGGCAGCTGTTTAAAAGTAATTAGGCATGGTGAAAGTACACTTCTCATTTTCTGGATTCTTTTGTGTTTTGGTTTTTTTTTTTGTACAGATGATACAAAACCTGTTTCATTTTGAAATAGCCTACTTCGAGGAAATTTTGAAGAATAGTTAGAGTTTAGTGTTTTCATTATCTCAGTTTAGAGAGCTAAAGTGCTCTTTTTGGTGCACAGCTGGTCAGCTGCAGGGCTGCTCTTTGAATTCTGAAGTTTTTACAGCACTTTAATTTATTCCAGTAGTTTATATTAGGAAATAATGCCTTCATTAAACTTTGTAAAGTTTGTGTTTCTCAACCTTTCTTAGACAGCCTTGCTTTCAAAGAGCGGAAGCAGTTTGTGACAGATACTGTTTGCATTTGGGTCAGGATTTTAGTTTGGCTCCAGAGCCCTACACTTGATCCAGTCTCCTGGTTGTTCTTGTATATTGTGCTTTGACTTACTTCATAGGGTGGTTTGGTAGCATATAACCTGCTTTGGTTTTTGGTGAAAGTAAATTGAAATATGTGATCTCAAGGCTGATCTCCAGTAGAGCCAAGCTAGTCTGAAACACTAGGATTAAAGTTTCCTTCCCTCCCTCCAACTGCAGGTACTGCTGCCATGAGGTCTTCAGTAGTGAGCTTTGCTGTGTAGATGGTTAGTGAGTAGATGGAGACCACAGTGACGCAGGTTGTCCCCTTCCAGCCACAGTGGAGCAGGGATCCTCACTGCAGCCCGTGGGGGACCCCGAGCTGAAGCAGGTGGATGTGCCCTGAAGGAAGCTGCAGCCCATGGAGAGCCCACGCTTGAACAGTGTTTTCCTGAAGGACTGAAGCCTGTGGAAAGGACCTATGCTGGGGCAGGGGAAGAGTGTGAGCAGCTATGGACTGACCATAACCCTTCATTCCCATCTTCACCAAAAGGGTTTTCAAGCACTCGAACAGGCTGCCAAGGGAAGTGGTTGAGTAACCCTGCAGGTGTTTAAAAGACATGTAGGTGTGGTGCTTAGGGACGTGGTTTAGGGGTGGACTTGTTGGTAAGTTAATGGTTGGACTCAATGATCTTAAGGGTCTTCCAACCAAAATGATTCTGTGATTTTGTCTACCATGGGGAGAAACAGGGAGATAGAGGAGTTTGGAATGAAGGAATGCAGTTGTTTCAAGGAAGAAGATGTTTTAGTTTTTGTCTTCATCATCATCCTCTTTTTTTTTTTTCAGTTAGCTATGAATTTAATTTTCACCAAGTCAAGTTTGTTTTGCCCGTGATGGTCATTGGTAAATGATCTCACTTTTAGCTTGACCTAAGGTTTTTAATTTTATTTTCACTCCCTGTCCTGTTGTGGAGGGAGAGTGAGAGAGCAGTTGGATGGACATCTGACAGCCAGTCAAGGTTAACCAAACTTGTGTTCCTATAATACATTGACGAACTTAAAAAAATGAATACGTTCTTTCAATCTTTTTTAACACTTGCTATTGAGGTAAGTAAGTTTGTATTATGACTGTGAATGAGAGTTTAGCTGTCAAATTTTGTGATCCAGTAGTACCATCTTCTTTTACCCCGTTTTTTTTTTTTTTAGCAGATGAAGTTAGAAGTCTCTTAGTCCACTGTCACCAGAGGCATTCAAATCTGCTTCTTCCTCCAGATCTCTAGTGCAGTGGTTAGACATTCTGTAACAGGATTACTTGCCTGCTCCTGCCCTGCAGTTCTTTGTCATACCAGCAGTGTTATGCAGCACCACAAAGAATGGGATTGGGAAACCAGTTCAGCTGAATATTTTTCTTCCTGACTGTTTTTCCAGCCTGGTATGTTTCTTGATGCAGTTTACATCTCTGCTCTGCAAAACCCATTTGCTGGCGTAACGGAAAGAATGGAGGCAGCATGGTTGTGTGAGGCATGCACTGGAGTGGATGTTGCTGCTGGAATCACGTGTCTGGAAATGGATGAAGAAAGGCCTTATCTGTCAGGGTGGTGTTTAGGGATCCATGAGATACAGACATGTCCTTCTAGATCAGAGACTCCAAACACACTGTTCTCTTTTAAGTCCCAGGCTCTATACCCAGTGAAATGACTTGAGTCAAATATATTTGTATGTTTTTTTTTCCTTGATCTTTCCATAATAACTTTGGCCTCTGGCTAGAAATACTTAGTTTTGATTTAAGTTTACGTATTCTATATTAAATGACTCATGACTGCTGATTATGATTCTTTTTTGCCCTCTTTTCTGCTACTCAGACAAATAGAAGAATCCTACAGCACCCAATTCCTTGGTCCTTTCACATCCAGAATAAACATATTCCTTGGCCAACTGTCTTCCCTGAAATTCAGCAGACATTAAAAGAAATAAATTCCAAAGATGTGTAATTTCTCTGTTTTTATGTGAAATACCAATTTAGCAATCAGTTAAAAATAAACCCCAAACAAATACCACCCCTCAACCCCAAGCACCGCAACTAGTTAGACTTTTAAAAACAAGGTGGCAAAACCACTAGCAGGATATCTCAGTCCTTTTAATGCACCTGTTCTTGAAGAGCACCAAACAAATAGTAAAATGCTTCAATACAATCCCCAGTGCAAGAGAGACATGGACGTACTGAGAGTCAAGGGAAGGGCTGCAAATGTGTTTGCAGCAAAGGGATCTTAAGGCATCTAGTACAAGGAGAGACTGAGGAATATGGTGCTTAGCCTGGAGAAGAAAAGGCTCAGGGAGATCTTAAGAGGGTATATAAATACCTGATGGAGGTTGTAAAGAGGATGGAGCCAGGCTCTTTCCAGTGTTGTCAGCTGACAGGGCAAGAAGCAATGGGCACAAATTGAAATACAGGAATTTCTACTGAAACATAAGAAGAAATATTTTTGCTATAGAGATGATTGAATGCTGGAATATGCTGCAGTGTCTGTTCTTGGTGGTGCTTGAAAAACTGACTGGATGTGGTCCTGGGCAGTCAGCTCTAGTTTATCCTGCTTTGAGCAGCAATGGTTGGAAGAGACAATCTTCAGTGGTTACTTCCAATCTCAGCTATTACGTGATTCTGTGAAATGATCAAACAGGAAGGCATTTCCTTCAGTTTTGCCTCTCCAACTGTTAATTTTTCTTTGCTGCAGATGGTTCAGCTGTTGGACATAAGTGACTAATAGATTATAGTGAATTTGGCAGTCATTTCTGAAAACATCCCTTTTGGAAGGGACAAACTCTGTTCTTTTTCCTCACTGATTTCAGATTCATCTGGGTTTTTTAAAGGGGGAGTAACTGGGAAATTTCTGTGTTACTCCAACTTTTTAGTGCTCATTTCTGTCTAGTGCTACTAGACAAAGTGAATGCCAGTACTTCTTTCTTTTATTGCTCAATTTTTTCCAAACAGCAGCAGAATTTGATCTTTTTTAAAAATGAACTCGTGGCTGTTCACTGTATTTAGAGTGCATGGATAGAAACTGTGACTGATCACTTTCACTCAGCTGTAGCTTGGCAAAGCTGTAGGAATAAGGAATTTTGAGAACTCAGTTTTTGTGGAAGGCTGGGCAGAGCACATGCTGGTGGGTTACATTTGATCTGTCTTTGGCACATTCTTCTAGAAAAGAACAGTGTAGCAGTAAACTGCTTCAAAAATGGTAACAGATTTTCATGAAGCTAATGGCATCTATCCAAGAGAGCTTAAATTTTTTTCCTGTAAAAAAAAGAATGGAGATAAGCACTTATCTTTTCCACTGTGCAAAATGTGTAAGTCAAACTGTCACACACAGTTGAGCACAGTAGCCTTTGTGATATAAGATGTCTTGATAGCCTTTTAATCCCGAAATAAACTTCCAGATTGCTTGTATATTTTGATAAATGCATTTCTGACCCTTTAACTTAGAGCTAAAAGATTTCTCATTTTCTTTCTCTCCTTTGTATAGATGAAAGAAACATAGCTTTCTCAGCCTTTTAAGCTGAGAAGATAGAATATTTCAGGAACAGACTGACAACTGGCGATATGAAGCAAAGTCCACTATCTTTTCCCTTCAGTCATATGGGCTGATAGGGTATGACTAGAAGCATTTCTCTTAAGTTAACTTTTTAGTATGTAGTTTCACATTTTAATGGTGTGCAGCAGAAATCTGTGTAGCAGTATAGCAAAGTTTTTAGTCTTTTTATTTCCTTTTTCTCCCACAGGTATCAAGCATGATGGGACTATGTGTGATACTTGTCGGCAGCAACCTATCATTGGCATCCGATGGAAATGTGCTGAATGCACAAATTATGACTTGTGCACGGTTTGCTATCACGGGGACAAGCATCACCTGAGGCATCGTTTTTACAGAATTACCACACCGGGAAGTGAAAGGTAAAATGTAGCTTTTTCTCCATGAAATTAAGGAGGAACAGTTAATGAAGTTTTAAACTGCCGATTTGGTTACTTAAACTTGGATTCGGTAACATAGTGGCTTGAGGTTAGATTCGGTTCCTGTTTGTCTGCCTTTGGGAGGGAGGGTAGCTAGGACAGATCTAGGGAGCTTGGAAAACACGGAAATTTTATAAGCAATGGAGTACAGAAAGAAGGATATGATTATTCAGTTTTGCTGAACCTCATTGCAGTCTTCCTAGTGCTTGTGTTATCATATAGCAGCTTTAAAACAAAAATGATTTGTCGATGAATTCCTGAATGTGAAAATTTAATTAGGTTCAAAAACGGTGTGGACAGATTGAGGGGAAATATTCTCCTTGTAGGTTCTGGAAAACAGAATGATCTGGAAACAAACACTTGGACTTGAACTGCTTAAAATGCTCACTACAGAAAGCAGAGAGAAGATGCTGTGAAAGGTTATTCTACCCTTGCCTTTATTTTCATGTTCTTAGGCATCTATTATTTTCTCACAGTGAAGAACTCTGAACAAAATTGCATTCAGTTGTTCTTGCATAGCTGTTGACTTTAAATAACTTGTCTCAATCGAAAACCCCTCTTGTCATGATTTATCTACCTGTTAAGTGAGAACAGCAATATTTACCTGTTACTAAATACTTGCAGAGGTATGGAAAAAACATTGTGTAAAGGCTAAGTGTTGTGGTGTTGTCTTTGGGATATGTTTCACAAATGTTTTTTCATTAAATAATTGGAAACTTTTTTGCTAACTGTGATACTCATTTAAATGAGATGTATATAAGACAACATTTATTTCTTCTTGGAGAAGTTAGATTTACAAGTATGCTGCAGTTTAGTGATGTGTTTTTACAGTTAAGAGAAGGGATTGGAGCACACAACCCAAGTTCTCACATTGTGTCTTGTTTATGGGGTCTGTGTTTATGTTGTCAAATATTTACCTTAAAGTTTAACTGTGGCTCAGATGCCCAGGTCAGTGGCTAAATCAAAAGGTACCAAATAGGTATCATAAACTTAGTATTTCTGTTGTAATGTTGAACGAAGAACAAAACTTAGAAGTTGTATCCAGGAGTTGAAAGTGTTGGTCTAGTGTAATTAATGAAGAATAGATAACCAAATACAAATCTGTTTTTCTATTTATTTCTTTTTTAAAAGTCTCTTTGCTTTTGAGAATGCTTGACAAACTTTTCTTTTTCTTTTTTAAGCTGACATTTCCTTTGTAGTTTTAAGAGGTGTGTTATGGTGTATAAAGTACAAGTTTTAGTTTTGGAGATAAATTGTATAGAACGTATAGTGTTTCTGGAAATCTCTTGCATCTTGTCGCTTTCTCCCTTTGTTTACTCCTATTGAGCTCTGTTTTGCAGCTCTTATCTAGAAGGCAAATTCTTCTGCCAAGGAGATGTTTCTATTGGATCAAGTTTAACGGAGAAAAATTGATGAGAGTTAACTGTTTGAGGGAGGAGAAAGGGCCCAAGCAGTGTTATTCAGTTTGAGGGATGTCCCATGGGAAAAATGGCAAGAGGCGTCTAAGAACATTTGGATGAAGGGAAGCATAAGGTCTCCCTATTTTATTTTTGAGTCTGGGATATTGTATGGACGGCGTATCAACGTAATGTGTGCTGGTTTTTGTTTCAGTTTTGTACATGTTGAGAACTTTCTAAAAAGGTGCTCCAAACAAGATTTCTTTCTTTTTTTTTTTGATAACTCTTATTTTTCTTAGGAAAAAAATGGCCAACATTTTTTTGTGCTCTTTGCATTCATTGTGACAATTCAACTTTTTCGCTTTGTGCCATCTGCTGGATGTTAATAGTTCAGCAGGAGACTGAGAGACTTCCTGAAGTAGTCAGGAAACAATCTGAAAGTCAGCTGAAAGTCAGCTGAAAAATACTTTTGTCTGGCAACATTTTCCTGTCATGAAGTAAGAAGTTGTATTGCATGAAAACTGGTGGCTTTTGAAATGACAGAAAAGGCAGGAAAATGTTTGTCTTTTTGTTTCTATTATTTCTAGTTAAATGCTCATGAACTGTTCTGTTTGAGTTTATCTACTTCAGTTCTGGTGAAAAGGAAAAAAGAGGTTTTGCTTTAGAAAAATCACATAATATGACTGAAAAAATAGATGCTGATATATTGACTTAAATTTGCTAAAAGATGCTATGAAAAGCATGTAGAAAATAAACTGAGACAAAGAGGGAAAAGATATGCAGCTCTTAATAGCATAGTTCTGAATAGAAGTGGCAGGGCAATTGTGGAATAAAGGCATTGGCCTAGGGTACATCTAAGAGAAACAGAAGTGTGTTTATATGACTCTTCATGTTTCTGTAATGATTTTAATAATAATAGTACAGATCTATATATATGTTTACAAGATGATTGCTGGTAGTGGGAAGTTTGGAGAAGAAATTGCTATTAGAATTAAAACCTAATTATAAACATAGAATAAATCACGTCTTGGAAGATCATGTCTTTTTGTCTCGTGTGTTGGTGTCGAAGTTGGGAATTGAATGGATGTGACTTGTGCCCTGAAATCTGCAGGTGTGGGGTTATTTTCTGTTTTATTTTGGAGTTATTTGCTTTCAAAATGCTCTCCTTCCTATCCCCAAAGATTTGTTTTGGACTTTCTTTATTATCTTGACATTTGTGGGTTCTTCTTTTAATAACTTCAGGGTATTGTTGGAATCTCGACGTAAATCAAAGAAAATTACAGCAAGAGGAATCTTTGCAGGTGCCAGGGTAGTGCGAGGAGTTGACTGGCAATGGGAAGATCAAGATGGTGGCAATGGGCGTAGAGGAAAGGTAAAAATTCAGCTGGTTTTAACAAGATGCAACTTTGCATGCTCATGTAATGGCCTCAGTGGCCTTTCTAATTGTAAAGTGAAAACATCATAATAAAAGTTACTATTTTAATTTACTGGACATTTTTAAATCTTATCCTGTATGCTCAAGCATTTAGAGAGAGGAGGGTACATATAACAGTTGTTTTACATTTAAATTTGCTTTTTTTTTTTTTTGAAACCAGCACAAAATCTTCTTAATTACTAAATTTTTGCCATGGTGGTCTTTTAAGACTGGCTTGTAAAAACATTAGGTCTTGAGGATATTTCAGCATTATTAGAGAGCTGGTATTAAAACAGAGGTATCAAGAGTAGCCCTTTTCGGTCATCACTGCATTTTGTAGTCTTATTTCTCATGGGCCAGTGCATTTGTGTATCTCTTGCTCTTGGTTTTCAGTGCTGGCACCTGCCACATTGTTTTTCATCTAATAATTACAGGGGCTTTTCCAGTTTAAAATTAAAAACTTTTCAAGTATTGAATGCAGATATTAGATTCCTGGCTTAGGACAATATATGATCGCTTTTGATGTAGTTCTATAGTAAAAATATTTGAATTTATTGAAAATAGTATGGAATGGTAAATTGCTAATTGTAAGCTTTGCATATTTTCCTTTTACAACTTCCATTTACCTTGAGAACTAATCAGGGTTTGCTATAAGTATGATATACAACAGGCAGTGTAAAATATACTGTACCTTTTATCAGCACGTTTAAGAATTGGATGCCCTTGTATCTTGGTGAACTGGGTTTTGGTTGGTTGGGTTTTTGTTTGTTTGTTTTTTGTTTGGGGTTTTGTTTGGGCTTTTTTGGGTTTTTTGTGTTGTTTTTTTAAATTTATTTTTAGTACACTTAAGCAGCATTTAAAAGAGAGTGAAAAGTTCCTGGATGTGATGTTTAGCCTATTTTATATTGTTGTTTAGCTTATTTTATATTCTAGATATTTAGGGAAGCTTTAGGACTTCTGGAGATTTAATTTTGAATTTTGTTGAAAGGAAATAAGAAGTTTAAATGTCTTAAAGCAATATTTAGATGCAGCTTTTTTCATCTTGATTATTTACCCCTTCTTGTGTCAAGATACTTTGAAATCTCTGAAACTTTGCAGAATAAGAGTCTTAGCCTGCATGGTCTTCTTTGTATACTAAAGTTGCATTAGAGGGATTATTTGCAGGCTGAAAATATGTATAAATGTATATAAATATTTTTAGCAGGGAAAAGTATGTGGTAAATAGCAGAAACAGCTTTTAAATAAATACAAATACAAATGAAAGCAAATTCTGGAAACTGATTTTTTTTTAATAATGGCAGTGTTCTCAGAATTTGGTGCATGGCCTCATGATTTCTGAAATGTCAGGGAAAGACATTTTCACTCTTCTTCTTTCGTACTGTTGCTAAACATATTGGCTCTGGAAATAAAACTTTCTCTCCTAACATAGTGCACAGCTACTAAGCTAATGCAGGTTAAACCAGACAAACTGAAGCAATTAAAATAGTTTTCATCCTGTTTTTTGTAGTGAAATGCTTCTAGTAAGAACATATCACAGCATTTTAAAATTAAGTTTTACAGGTCAGATTTTGTTCTCTGCTTATGTAGTTAGATTACCTACCAAATACACAATAAGAGAAATAGG
Source organism: Myiotriccus ornatus (assembly GCA_036023395.1). NCBI lineage: Eukaryota > Metazoa > Chordata > Aves > Passeriformes > Tyrannidae > Myiotriccus > Myiotriccus ornatus. The sequence goes on from JAYRBT010000082.1 coordinate 104,470,520, forward strand.
TCTACAAAGCATATATTCAGTCTACTCTCTTATTGAGATACCTAGGGAAGACTTGTATCACATAGAAAACAGTCTTAGAATTAATTATATCAAATTCAGTAAAACTGCTATATCCTGAATTATTTTAAAGGTTTTAAGTTCAGATTGTGCTTCTAAGTCTTTGTTCTAGAAACAGTTTTCTTGTTTTTCAAACTGAATAGGTGACTGAAATCCAAGATTGGAGTGCGTCGAGTCCACATAGCGCAGCATATGTTCTTTGGGACAATGGTGCTAAAAACCTTTACAGAGTTGGCTTTGAGGGCATGGTAAGTGTAAAAGAGCACAAAGGGTAAGATGCACGGTGGGGGGAGGGCAGTAAGAATAACTTGTTGTGCTTTGTGGTCCTGCTTTTGTAATATGCTTTGTCAGTTTGCATGCTGTTAGTCAGGTCATTGTGAATCCAGCTGTAGGTGTCATGCATATGTATTAGTAAGAAAGTCTGATCTGGGAATTTATAAAACGTGAATAACTATAAGAGCTGCTTTCAGCCATAGTAAATATTTGCATCACATACTTGTTTATCTTACTGTGTTACTATTCTGCTTAAATTAAAATTCAGAAAAGAACAAATGTACTTATGAAATTTTTATAAAATTCAACTCCTTTTTATAAAGTTCAACTCCTGAATTTTTCAGTTGACTTCAAATTTTGGGGTGACTACTGCAAAACTTACAATTTTTAAATTACTGTCAATGGTTGGAATCCTATTGAGAGCAATTTTCTTTTTATTAGTGGAAAGGTGTTGAGTTAAATTACGACTTTGTTTGCTTTAGCATTAAATTTTCTGTTTCATTCTGAAGCTTCTCCAGCTATGTCTCCAGCTCTAGGGAAGAAATGGGTCAGACTCTAGCCTAAGTGCCTTCTGTTGCTGTGTTTTCTTATCCTAATGTGGGTCAAGGAAAGGTTACTTGGATTATCAACTGCTTATAACGTCTTAATTAGCATTTTCTGTGCATGATATTTGTTTGATAGTGCAGAGGAAGACCATGTTAACTTAACATTGAAGTGTCATCTTGTCAGATACATAACAGTAATAAAATGTTAAACAATGACTAGTTACTTTTTTGAATGTAAACTATTTGGCCTTATAGCCTCACTTAACATTTATTTTTTTAATTAAAAAGAAAAGAAACACCACTTTTTCAGTAAATATGTATTTTAGTGTCATGTTTCAAAAGCGTAAAAATATTTAGTGCAGGTCAGCTTTTCTGATGCATGAAGATGCTAAGGATAAAATATAAATCAGTATTGAATTATGTGATTCATGGTGCCCAGGAGTTCTAAAGAAAATTCCTTATATACTGGCAAAAGGTAATTTAAAGTTGTATGTGTTTTGTAGTATAACATTAAATCAATGTTTGGTATCTTCCCTCCTATATTTGTTTGTAATAAATAGGAAAGTTAAAGTTAACACAGTCACAGTTACAAAACCTACATAGAATGAGATACAAATCAGCTGTTGGGGTTTTTTTGGTGGTTTTTTTTGGTGGTTGTTATGACTTCTATATTAAAGTGTTAAAATTTGTGGACTGCATAGTACAAGTGCTGTGGAATCCTTGAAGATTCCTTCTAGCCTCAGGAAAAAAATACATTTGAGATGAGATGAGAAGTTATATTCTATTTTGAAATAGTTATTCCCGTAATGAAAAAATGTATTTGTCATTTGTAAATGAAGTATATTCTGTTTCCAAACTTTGCCACATGTGGAAGTGTAAAATATTTCTAGAATACTTAATTAAGTACTACAACTGTAAATATGAAGGTATAAGGGTGACCCTTCACACAGGTTTTGTAGAAAAAGAAATAGTTGGTCATTCAATTACCAAAAAAGCCTGTTAAACTGTGTGTGAAACTACATATATACACAGTATATTGAGGATAATATATAAAAATAAATATGCATATGTACAAAAGGGACAATTTGAGGCTTTTGATGTACAGTAATTTTATCTCTGATACTTTTAGCAAATGCAAATTTCACTTCAGACAGAATGGATTCTTGGATGTCTGTGACAAAGTCATTTGAATGTAATGCTAAATTTTATAACTGATTAATAACTTGCTAAGTGTGCAATTCATTATGATTATTTACTACTATTTATGTGCTGTTATGTAAACCTGACTAACAAGCTGTCAGGAAGTTCGCATAAAGTTGGGGCAAACTTGTTTTGGTACTTGAAAATTGGTTAAAAAGGTCCAGAGAATGTGGAATCAACAATACGCAAGAGTGTGTGCCCATGTAAATACAGCTGGGAAGAGACCCCAACTTGCCAGTGAATAACACTTGACTCATGCTAATGAAGCTGATTAAAGAAACACAGCTCATTATTGTAAGTCAGAGTTCTTGTTTGATAGCTAACAGGCTGCATCTGGTCCTCAAAATTAATCTATCTAGCCTGCCAGCTTTTCCTTGGGAGTGATGAGGGTTGGCTGGTGGGGCAGCAGGTGCTGGCTGAAAACTTACATTTATTTCTGGTTAGATACTTGGAGGTTTTGAGTTTGTTGTTGCTATGCTTACATATGAAGTGGTTGAGAGAGGTGTATCTTTTTGTGTGTGTGTGTGAAGTCTGGCATTTAAATCTGGGACTTTCTGCTGCCACAGGCGACAAATTCCCAAATTGACACCTGTGTTTACGATGCTGTTAGGTCGAATGACATATTTGGTACATCCTTAGTATGAATAAAGTGCTGTTGGGTAATATGGTTAGTGACACTGCTCACATTTCTTATCTATGTGTATTCAGAGTCTAGTGCCAAACCAAGCTGTTAACCACATTACCTGCTTTTGAAATATGTGAATGTAGCCTTTTGCAATAAAGAGATACATCATGTAGAATTGGAGAGTTAATGGGAAGATTGTGATTTAGCTTTTTGGGCTTTTGTCTAGGTTTTATTTCTTCATATCACACAGCTGAGAATGTAAAGCTGGTAACTTCCATTGGTTTTCAGTGGAAAATAGTTCCATCAGCAGGAGTGCCCTAAATCAATTTCATTTAGGAATTAGTTTTGTGCTACCAAATTTCTTTGCCCTGTTCCACTTTCCTTTATTTCTGTGATTAACCTCCCCTTCTTGTTTCTCATTATGAAGGATATGCTTTCATCTGTGTAGCCTCTGAAAGAAGTAACTGTAGTTATCATCCATCACTGTCACTGTGATCTGTAAGCCATCTGTGTTGGTCTGCTCTTTTCCATAAATTCCAAAATAGTTGAGTGAATAAGGAAAATTGAGAAGATTCCTTGACCTCATGTGATTGATATATAATGTCTGTTCATCAACTTCTATTTGGGTTACCCATAAAATTATTCTTTGAAATTACTCTAGAAGATTTTAAGAATTACTTGTTGACACGTTTTTTAAAAATAAAAACGAAGTAAGTGACTTGGCATACTAAACATTTTAAGTGAGTGTTACGAAATAATAGAAATATGCTTTCTGCTGCAGTTACAACTGTCAGATCAGCAATGTCAGTCAAATCTTCTGCTCTCTAGTTTTTTTATCTCATCCCCACTACATTGAAAATGGGACATTTAGGAAAGGGCAACAAGAATTTTCATTATTTTGCTAGTTTAGTGTCCTTCTGCTACTAGGTGCTGACCAAAATTGTTTTAAAACACAAAATCACGATTTTTTGGCCACCTTAATGTGTGCAGCAGGTGTTTTTTTATTACATATGATGTAAATTAAGTGTTAGGAAGAACGTTAAGTGGTCAGTTGTTGTGGAATCCAGAGGAGATATTTATGTATACCTTGCGTATTTATTTTCCTATAGTCTCAATCAAGTCAAGTTTTTCATCTGAGTTGCAGAGAAAAATTTTCCATTAAGCAGAAATTTATTTACTGATCCTTTTCCATTTTTATTTATGGTATTTACTGACAAGGAGGACTGTATCTCCCTTTAAAAAAAAGTTACACATGCAAAGTTTTTATAAGTTTTAAATAGGTATATTTTTATATAATGTGTATATTTATTTATTTGTGTGTGTATTTATCTATGTATCGTATTTAGGTAGTAGAAGTTTATAAACTACTCAGGATTTGTCTGAGGTGTGATTTCCTCTATAAGAAACTAATGTTATTGTTTCTTTAGCTCATATCTCCTTGTCACTTCAGTCACTTTGGCTGCCATCTTCTACTTTCTCATTTTATTGCTTCACTTTTCTCAGCTTCTTGAAACTGAGAATGATTTGAGTTCATTAAATATGAAACACAGTATGTCTTACAAACTTTTTGCTGAAATTAATGGATTTATCCACTCCGTTGTTGCCTTAACCTGGTGACAAAGGAGAATGCATTGGGCTTTCTAAGGACTGATTCCCTTGCCAAAAGCTGTTGAGAATTTAAAAACTTAAAGTGACCTTTACTGGGTGTATTCACTGCTACCTCAAACACCTGCAGCTGTGTCACCATTCCTGCTGGTGTATCTGTAAGATCGCTATTAATTTCTCTCCTGATATTTGCTGCTGGTGTTAGATGCTGTATCAGTGCATCTAGATCAAACATTCCTCTCTTTCTTAGCAGCACACCTAGTTTTCTTATCAAGTCTGTAGTCCCCCCTCCCTGTCTTTGATGGATGGCATTCTGTATTGATCGGAATAACTTAGTTATTCCAGGAGTCAGCTGTCCTTGAGCATTGTTTTTATCTTCAAGGTCAGGGATGATGGTGCTATTACACCATCTGTCAGCACTGTTGACATTGCTGTAATGTAAGTTTTTTTCATTCTCTGAAGTTTTTATGAAGATGAAATTGCTGTTCGTTTTTTTCATTGGTATAGTTGGATGGTAAGTCCAAGTTCACTGTTAAATTTTCTGTACTTCCCATTTGACTGAGCAGGTCATGGTCTCTGTGATGCAGTCACATAGGGCTGGAGTGCAAGTCAGAATGTAGGTGCTGGAAGACCAAAGTTCTCCACTGTAGGCAAAACCCATTATTACCCATTGCTCATGTGCATCAGCTGTTACTACTGACCTGCAGTACACTGTACTGCTGTACAGTGTTCGGCTCCCACACTGTTCCTTGAGTACTTATTATAAGGATTTCCTGCTTAACTGGGGCTTCTGTCTCTAACTGTACACAAATTCCATGAAAACTCTAGCTTATTTTTCTCTTTCTTGTAAGAATCCTATTTAGGAGTCATTGAATGATTTCTCCAGTAAGTTGTTGTAGAAAACCTGGTTTGTTCATCTCCACCATGTATTTACATTAAGCCTAGCCTCACAGTGGTTACGTTTTCTTGGTGGTGTCCCCGCAAGTCTAAACTTTATATTTTAACATGTCTGTTGTTTTGGTACATTCCCTTTTGTACTTGCATGTCTCATCTCCAAATAATCTGCTATTACAATTCATTTAGAAGACTCAGGGAGACTCATAACTTGTAGAAATCCCAGTGGAGTTCTCTGAAGTGCAAAGCCTGGTGTGTCCAGGCTCTGGATGTGCTTTTGCTCCATGTGCACTAGGGGGGCCTCTTGCCATTGCCTACCCCAGGGTAGGATGACCAGGAGTTTACCACCACCCCTGATTTTTTACTTCAACTATTTGAACAGGAGACAGCTTGTTTTCCTTTTCTGATAAATGTAGTAGTTGAGTTCTAGAAGGAAAATTTGTAGTTGCTTACCCGGCTTTTGTGATACTGTACAACTAAGGACAGTTTGCTGTCTTAAAACTCCAGAATGTTGTTTCAGTTTGGCTGTTTTTTTAAAAGACATTTGCAGGCCTTTATCATGTTGTTATTACTTTTCTTAGTAGTGCTGTTTGCCAAATTGCTGAAGGGACTCTGTGTATATACGGTATATAAGTTAGTTTTTGTACTGCCTTAATCTCTGTCAGTGCCTCATCGTTCTGTGTGTTTTGGGTCCTCCATTTTTTGGTGAAGGCTTATGTAAACAAAGAAAAATACATGTTCCCTTTTTTGCAATACTTAGATCAGAGTCTCGTTTTACTCCTTTGCAATATAACATTGACTACATCATGTAAGTGAAAGGAAGACAGATGTGAAGCTGAGGTTGAACACCAAGCTACCAATTGGATGAAAAACTAAGTATATCATTATACTCCAGAAATAAACTGTGCACAGGGTACGGTAAAGGCAGGGTAAAATATGAGTGCACGTTTGTAGGTTTCTGAATTTGTTTTTTTTTCTATAAAATTTAAGATACCTTAACCTGCTTCCTAATAATATCTGCTGCAAGATAGTTATAAACCTTTTAATGAACATTTTGTTTCTTCTGCTAGCTTTTAGCCTTCAGCCTGCTCAGTGTATTAATGCTTACTGTAACACAAGCCATCTTTCACCTTGATTTTGCCTGGCAGGGAGAACCCCCTGTGCTCTATTCTTAGTGCTCTGAAGAATGTGAAAGCAGCTCTTGCATGTGTACCCGTGCTCGTCTCCTTCACAGACAGCTGGCTGTTGCCTGACACGGAGGGTTTGTATTCAGTGGGTGACACCCAGTGCTCTCAGGCACATTCAATCCCTTTCCATCCCGGGGAATGAATGAACTTGCCATCTGGGATGGTCAGCGCAGCCCCTTTGTGTGCGGCTGAGTTAAACCCGGCACCTGCCCACCGGGTGGCAGCATCTTGTCGCAGGCCTTCTGTGCTGGGCTGAGCAAGCTCTTTCTCTGCTTCCTCAGGGGATTTGAAGAGCGGCTAAATCTCATTATTTTCATCTGGCTGTTTTCACAATTTTTCCAAAGTGGCAGTTCATTCTTTGTAGATCGGGACATACACTGAATTTTGTATTGTTTCTGGCTGCTTAACAGTTAACAGTCACCAAGGGCAGTCTTGTGGTTATCAGTGCCTTGATGATTTGGAAGACTTCAGAGTTTTCATCTTAATCCTTTTGCAGGAGGGCAGTCTGTCAATAAATCTTGGGCATGGGAAAAAGAATTGTGCAAGCATTTGCTTAGTTCTGGTTAATTATTTCATTGCCACCACCTGTCCTCTATTTCCTCCCCCATCCCATAGAATATTCTGACACATTTTGCAAACAGTTTCCTATCTCCTTCCCAAGTCATCGTGCAAAAAAATGCCCTTTGTTTATTGAAAATTGTTATATAAGGAACAATAGCAGATGGTAGTCATTTGGAGTTAAGGTTACCCAGAAAAGAAACCTAAACGAAAGGAGAATTATAGAAACTCTGCTGGCTTTATGAATAGGAGTTGGTTGCAACTTGCAACTTCTTTTTCTCAGATAATATGAAGCAGTTTTTCTGAGGATGAGCTTTAAAACTTTTCTCTTTAAAAAGATCATGTTGAGCTCAGCATAGTGGGGGTTTTGGTTTATTTTAAGTAACAGTCTTGTGTTCTGTGTATTCTTAATTGGAAGTTTTTCATTTTGTTTTCTTCAAGTTAAACATGGATCTGTCAAAAAATGTTGGGAAGAATGGACAGCACTGGCAGACATTAAATGATCAGTACAGGAAAGGCTACGTTCTTGAGCACTGACTGCAGATATTTGATTTATTTTTTTGTTTCCTTCCTTGTGTTGACAGAATTCTTTTTAAAAGGAAAGATAGCTTTATAGAACAATGCCAAGGAGCTTTGTGTTATTTTACTGCCTGTCTTTGAGTTAAAAATTTCTCATCCTTTACAACCTTTTATATTGGTAAAGATTATTGAGGTCTTGAGAATATCAAGGCCGATAGACTGGAAAGTATTTGAGATTGTGTGCATCAGTAACAAATTCATGGGACATGGGTTTTGTACACATAATTTTCAGCCTTTTTAGATTAAATGTACTTCAGTTCTAGTTTCATTGACTTATGAGGAGACTCAGTTAATGAAGACTAAAGTTGTCTCAACCTTTCTCCATAGTCTGACCTGAAATGTGTCCAAGATGCAAAAGGAGGCTCTTTCTACAGAGACCATTGTCCTGTGTTAGGTAAGTTAAAGATTAATTATTCATATGCTATTAATTTGTGATTTCTGAAGCGATGACAATTCTGTTTACAAGTCTTAATCTAATTCCTTGCACAAGTACTTGAAGTATGACCAGCAAGCACTATTGTTTTATTGACAGAATTGGTAAAAAGCTGAAAACAGTAAAGGTGTGTTTTGCTTAGAAAAATTGCCAGTCGTTCAAGATGTCGCTTAGCTATTTACTTTCCAACAATTCATTTACTGGACAGTAAAAAGAGCAAGGCACTTTGATCTTTGTATCTTGCTTTTTTTCCTTAAAATTAAATTTGTACTTTTACTCTGATGTGAATAAAAATAGAAAAGTAGTAATAAGGTCTCACTGGTTCTTTATTGTTGTGGCAGGATAGACCCATGCTAGTAAGACCTAAAATCCAATCAAGCTATCATGCAAGATGAACTGCTGGAGCCAGGGTGTTGTATTGGTGTTAATTATGCTAAAACCATCCTGGTTCACCAGACTTTGAATGCACACCTGCTTTTTGAAGTCTGATTTCACAGATAAGCTGATAGCTGGCCTGTAAATATCTGATTAGCAGTCAATCACTTTATACTATAAAAGTAGTAATAAGTCAATCACTTTATACTATAAAAGTATAAAGTCCCCTTTTATGCAGTCAGGTTCTTCTGACATAACCCTTCTTGGTATGTATTCGTGGAGATTCCTTGGGCTGGGGATGCCCCCCAAGGATGCTTCTCGAGGTTGAGAGAAAGAGATCTCCCCGTGAGCATTGGTATGGATGAGCTATATCAAATCTCCACTTAATAATTACTTCTTTTGCCAGCTTTAATATAACTGCTTCAATAATTGCTTTGTTGCAGTGTGCTATACATCTTTATGCTATGTTATACTCTACTAGGAGATTTTTAGCGTTTATATTGTGTAGTAAATAGTTCTGATGAAGATCTTTTGTCTGATCATTTGTAATAATAAAATATTTATTTTTTACAAATATTCTCATTTTGCCAATCTTTAAAACCTGAGAGACAGAAGTTGTTCAGTCACACCTCTATAATCACTTAAATTTAAACCTTTGACATAATCCAAAGCTAAGATTGGATTCAGCCATACCTAGACTCCTCTCTGAGAAGGAATTTAGAAAGCAAGGGAGTCCTTTCTGCACCTTGTGGCTCAACAGCAGGGCTTTTTAATAAATTTTGTCTAAAGCTTCAACTCCCACGTGTGACAATTGTGGAGGTAACCTTAGGTCATTATTGAAGCTTACTTTTAGGGTGGCACTGTATTTGTATGCATGAATATTAATCACTAAAGATAGTAGATTATTCTTTGTTAAATTCTTCTCTTCCACTATATTAACTTGTTATTAATGGTTGACAGTGAACTCAGTTCATCCTTCTTGGCACATTATGCTCGATCTTCTCAGTCTTACTCTTTGTTATAACATCTTTTATTAGTTTTCTGAATATAGTTCACAGATACATTCAGGCTGGGAATTTAGATGTATGTTTGCATTAAAACCTAGAAAGTTATTTTTGAAACTTTTTGATATTTGAATTAGAGTGCAACTAATACTCCAGAAGGAGCCTAATTAATATGGAGTCGTGTATTTGGAGCAAAATACCGGAAATTGATTTTGTTCAATATGACATTGGTGACCTTAATGAGATAGAATACAATTCCAAATGATTTGCAGCTGATAGCAGTTTGACAGAGGGATGTGGTTGAGTAGAACTTCATTTTTAAGAGCCTTGAGGAAGTGAAGAATTTAGTGAATGGCGTTCAGTCAGAAGTGCGTTTCTGCACTATGGTTGAAATAAGCCTATGTACCTGTAATTCCCAGACTGGGAATTGAGAAGGCCTGAGAGGAGCCTTGCTGAGGAAGATCTGGGTGTTGCACTGAATACCAAATTGAATGAGACAGGAGCGTGCTGTCATTGCAAATAAAGCAAATTTTGTAGTGGGCTATATTAGGAGTTTGGTGGGCAACAGAATAGGAAAAGTTACTATCCTTTTCTCAGTGGTGATGAAGCTGTGTCTAGAATTCTGTGTCCTGTCTGTGTCATTGTCTGCCCATCTCCTCTTCCCTCCTCTCCCAATTTTTCAAAAACATAGAGGATCCAATGGTGTCTTGCTAAAGTGGTTAAGAGACTGAGAGTGCATGAATTGCTAGGAGAAGGAGCTGAGCTTCTTGAATCTCCTAAGAAGGAGGTTAAGAGGTAATCAACTCACCACCTATGCCCACTTGAAAGGGGATTGGAAATAATGGCACTGAAATTTCAGTGGTGACAAATGGCATAAAACCAAATGGTTGTGGCCTTAAGGCCACCTTAGGTGACTCAGGTATCCAAGAATTTTTCCTGTTACAACTACAGCTCTATATTGCACCACTGGAAAAAGTTACTTGAGCAAGTTGTGGAACCTCAGTCCTTGAGAGCTTTCAGGACTCAGATAAGCAAATCCACAGCTGTTCCCAGCTGGTTATTAGTTCAGCTTTGTGTGGGATATCAGACCGTATCACCTCTAGAAATCAATTCCTCTAAATAGTGCTTTGGTACTTATTTGCTGTGTTATATCCCTTCCCTTCTTAGACTCCCCTGAGTCATCAGGGCTGTTACTTGGATGTTTGCTGTCTAAGGTTTCTATGTAGCAAGTTCTGTATCAATAGCTTTTCTGAAGAATTAGTCTTTGACTTTGTCCTCTGCAGAAGGGACTGTGTTCCATGTTGTGTGTTTTGCTGTGAAGGTGTATGTGGGGGAGCCCAGCTGGCTCTGGGCTCTCTGTAAGCTGGGATATCGAAGATGGAACTTTACACCTGGCAGAGGGTTAACCACGGACAGTGAGGACTGTGGCACAGAGTGGGCTTCCTGTTAGGCATGTCTAACCTATAGTATTCAGACATGTGGCTGTGTGTCCAATCATGAGTTATGTTTATGCTAAACCAATGGTGCCTGTATGTGTCACCTAGAACTGTATAAAACAGGAGCACTGTTGCAATAAAGGCTGCTGGTATCCTGAAAACCGTGTCGTGATCCCGCCTCGACCCACGACAGGTGTACTGTTCCATCTGCCGTGAAGGTGTACCCTTTTGCTGGATACAAAGAAGTCAGTCGTGGTCAAGAATTTAAATTTTATTGAACCTGAGCATTTTTCATGGCTGTGTTTTGCTTCTCAGCAGTTTCTTCTCCAGAAAGGTGTCCTACTCATGAATGGGAGGGTTGGAACTAGATAATCTTAGGGTCCCTTCTAATCCTAATGATTCTGTGATTCTATGATATTTTTCTCTGCATTCTGTCCTTTGGAGACTTTTAGTGGTGCAGCTAGTGCTACCAGCATCTGGTGTGGGCTTCAGGCTCTAGAATCAGTCTTCCTATAAATAACGTTTTTGTCTTTATGTGTCAGGCTTTTTGTTTGTACTTGCTTATTGTTACATGCAAGGATCCTTTCTTCCTTATTACGTCTTGCTTGGAAAAGTCAAAGCAAGCACTCCAAGCTCTCTGCTTCGAGAGAGCAATATTACTAAAGAAACTCTTCTCACCTAGTCCTTTGCCACTGAATTCAATTTATGTGACTTCTACCATCGCCACTTCTGCTGTTCCATGGATGGCACCAGATACCATCTTCGGGTTCTGGCCGTGAAGGGGTCTGCAAGTGTGTTCTCTCATTAGTTAGCAGCTCGATGTGTGTGAATATATGCCATTTCCCTCTAGCTAAAGAATTTTTGCTGTGACACGTCTTTTGAAATCAAGCATTGTCCAGGGAGAATGTTTTAATATTAAATTTGCAGGATTTTTTTTATGTTGTCACTTCCTCAGAAAGTTAAAAATTTTCACCACTGGTCATTTTGGACATACTCCTTTATCCAGTGCTTTTTCCTTGTTCAGGTACTGACCCAGTTCAAAACTTTCTGTGGATCTTCTGCTTGTCTTTCAGCCTCTGAGTGGCACTCTCTATACGACACTCTCAAAATTATCAGAGCTTTTAGCTATCTAAGTGTCTAACACTATATGATAGCTGTTACAATCCCAGTTGGAGCTCATAGTGTAGCATTTGCCAGTGTCGTTGCTATTTGCCTTGAAAACTCCACAAGAAACACAGAATTCTATAGCCAGAGGTTCAGAGGGTTTTTTACCTGTTGGCCAGTACAGTTACAGAGACATTGGTGTGGAGTCACTATCCCTGGAAGTGTTCAAAAAATGTGAGGATATAGCACTTGGAACATGTTTTAATGGGGAACATGACAGTGGTGCTAGGTTGATGGTTGGACTTAATAGTCTTAAACGTCTTTTTCAACCTTAATTTCTGAGACTCACAGAATTGTTAACTTCTGTTCTTTAAATTGCCTGGAAAGTTAGTGTGGTCATGTAAACATTATTTTTTTTTCATATTCCATTTCAGGTGAGCAAAATGGTAACAGAAACCCTGGTGGGCTGCAAATAGGTGACCTTGTAAACATTGACCTTGACTTGGAAATTGTGCAGTCTTTGCAGCATGGTCACGGAGGGTGGACTGATGGCATGTTTGAAACTTTAACAACAACCGGAACAGTTTGTGGCATTGATGAGGATCATGACATTGTAGTACAATATCCAAGTGGCAACAGGTTTGTTATATAGCCTTCATCATTGCTTCTCACAAAATTCCTTTGCCTTCAGCACTTGTGGTCACTATTCCTTCAGTGTTTGATTTCCTTCCACAATCTGTAATGAGGACTTATCTTTAAAGATGCTCTAATGGGAAAAGGAAGTTTGTTGACTCTCTCACTTGGTGAAAATGGAGTCCAAAGTAAGAAATTAAGTTCTAGACTATCTCATTTCTAAAATGTAGAGTTTTAAGCAGTAAATTCTATTTTAATTATGGAGTATCTATCCTGTGGTTTCAAGAGGAATGGTAATAGCAATTCATTGTGGGTTTTCTGGAAAATTGGTTAAGAAGACAGGTGACAAACTTCTGGGGGATCATGTCTAATACAGAGTCACCTTGGCAGGAGGTCTTGATAAAGCCAAACCCACTTCCCGCAAGCAGTTTAGGCTGGAATTTTGATTAGATGCATCCACGCTAACAGGATTCAAACCCAGCTGTCCAGCTGGATCTGTGCTGATATGTCCAAATGGTTTTGTATTCTCTTGCTCTGAAGTTATCTTTAAAAAGCAACTGGTGCATGGAATATCATTTCAGTTCTATGTGGAGATTGACCTGTCTAGAAAGGATTAGCAGTGCATTATTCATTCAGGATTTCCCTCAAGATATGGTTTGTTAATATTGCAAACTAATGCAAAACAATGCTGTTTTCCCATCTAAAGGGAAGCAAGTGGCTTTTCTTCTGGCACTCATGGCAGCAGAGCCAGTGAAAGGAGCCGTTCTGTCTTGTGGTCTTCTCCCTGACTTAACAGCTAAATGCCTCTAAATCACTAAAATTTATAGTAAAAATTAGAATAGTTTGATTGAAAATTGAGGTATATCTAGGATAGCCATTTAGCTGAAGAGTATTTTCATAACTGAATGTTGCAGCTTTTGACCTGGGGGGAGGGACCAAAATTCCATGTTCTTCCCATATTGTTTCCTGACAGTACAGTCTGTTGCAAGACAATTTGGATCTTCTCCTTGAAGCTACTTGCTTCCCTTTAAGCAGGGTATTTCTCAATTGCCTTTACAAATGTACATCTCTGAACATTACCCTCAAAATATTCAATTAATGAGTTACAGACAAGTTCATGGACAAAAAATGATTAACAACAAATATGCCATAGTATCCAACTGCAGAAAGTTTGTAGGCATACAAGCAGAAACTTGTCCAACAGCTAATTTTTAAGCATATATTTCACTTTATGTGTTTTAAGATCTACTTTAAACGATTCATTGTTTAGGTGGACATTTAATCCAGCTGTTCTCACCAAGGCCAATGTTGTCCGAAGTGGAGATGCTGCTCAAGGTGCAGAAGGAGGCACCTCTCAATTTCAAGTGGGTGACCTTGTTCAAGTATGTTATGACTTAGAGCGAATCAAGCTTCTTCAGAGAGGCCACGGAGAGTGGGCTGAAGCAATGCTTCCAGTAAGTAGTTGTGTGTTTGGATTCATAGAACGGTAAAGCTTGTATGATGCTTCTAGTTATGATTGGTAATAATACCTGGAGACTGTGGGAGTCTAAGAGTGATTTTCTTCTAAGTTAGAGAAAGTGTATTTCATCAAATGCAGTGTAGAACTTGCTCAGGTGTAGCAATCTGCTCAACCTGATGTAACTTAGCTAAAGGTATTAGCAACTGCGCTATTAAGGAATGAACTTCATGAAATTTATATAAAACATTCAGCTTTCTAAGTATTTTATTCTTAGCATTGTTTGCATTTGATGTTCTCTTTGATGCAGACTTTAGGTAAAGTTGGTCGGGTCCAGCAGATCTATTCAGACAGCGACTTAAAGGTAGAGGTTTGTGGGACATCTTGGACCTATAATCCAGCAGCTGTCTCAAAGGTGGCATCAGCAGGATCTGCTATAAGTAACGCATCAGGTGGTAAGTTTGAAGAATAAACAGGAATGTAGGTATGTCAAATAATTGTGTTAATTCAAAATCTGTTAATAAGTATGTGGCAGTTTGGACCTGGCTCCTTGCCAAATGCCCAAACCCACAGCGGCAGCCCCCCCTTCCCCCTCCCTTCTCCCTTTAGGGCAAAGGGAAAAAAAACTATGCAAATTGAAGAACCCAAAGTCAAGCTACTTATAT
>JAYRBT010000082.1:104495965-104529531 GCA_036023395.1 Myiotriccus ornatus
ATATTTCCAGTATCAGTGATTTGTACTGTGTGTGGGTTCCCCCCCATACATAGGGTTTCGCTTGATATTTGATATTCGATATTCTTTTTTGGTTGCAGTTCCATCTGAGCATTTCTGAAAGCATGCACAAAGAGAATGTTGTACACATTGTACACAATGTGCTACGTCTCAGAAGTAGTAGTTTCATGTAAAATACGTAATGCTCCCAGTGTCAGACATCAGCCTGGGAAGAAATGTATGAAAATGAAACCAAAAGATTCCTCTCCTGCAGCCAAAAATAATTGTAGGATTTTAATTCATTTAGGAGTTGAGTTTTATATTCTTCAAGACTTTAGTGACACTTGTTAGCTTCATTGTTGATTCTGTAGTTCTGCCACTCACCTGTTTCTGAATGAAGGTTTTATATTTGCCTCTGTTTTCCTAATCTGATACAGAACAATGGCTGTTACTCATCTGTTAAATGCACTAAGCACAAGCTGTTTAAAACACTGTTAAAAATAACCCCCTGAACTTCAGCTTGTAGCTGCTACGGATCACAAACAGTACATAATAAATTCTGCTTGAAACCTTACTTCAGGACCTATTTTTCCTAATCTAAGCTTTCCTGCACCACCTAAACTGGAGTTTTTGTGGCTTCTGGATGTGGTACTTTGTATGGATACAGTGCACTAAATTCCCCATATATTCAAATATATGAATATATTATGTTATTGTCTCTGTTATTTTATAAAAGTTAACCATATATTCATATATGTATATAAATGTGTATGCATTTGTGTGCATATCTATAATTCTAGAACTTCAATGCTTGCTGTATATACAAGTATTGATAAAGTCCACATCCATCTTCCTTTTTAATGATAATAAAATAAATGCATATTTTAAGTGCATGGATACCACAATGAAGTGAAATAGATTTCTATAGTGTTTTTTTACAGTTTATGTCAAATAGGTATTTGGAACCAATTTCATTTTCAGTGCAAAACCTCTTCTTGCATGAATTCTGACCTTTGTGAACAGTAGGGACATAGATGTCCAAGAAAAAAACCCCACACAAATTGTGCTCAGAAGAATATTCCGAAGTTTTTCTTTTTTCATATCAAAACAAATATATTCTATGTTAAACATTTGAATATTGGGTAAATATAAGAAAGATAGCAGTTTATGTCAAATAGGTTAGATTTTACTCAGCACTTAATCTTCCATGACAGTTTGGCAGTGTTTTCCAGAAGTCAAGGTACAGTGTATTTTGGAGAGCATCCTATTCTTGCTAGAATATTTCTCCTTTTCGTATTTTCCTTCTTTTCGTACCTTGTGAATCAGTACAGAAGCATAACTTCTGGTTTTTATGCTGCTGTATAAGGTTGAAATGTAGAATAAATGTTACTTTGTGCTATAGGTAGCTTTAAACTTGTGCATGAGAGAGAGAGCTGAAAAGAAATTTTAAACTAAGTGTGGGGAAGTTAAACTTTTATTTAATACATTATTTCTTGTTCATGATTTTTAACTGAGTCAGTCATATTAAAAGTGTATTTACTTGGTATTTCTTTCACAGTACTGTGAACCTCAAAACTTGGCAGACTTTGCCTCTTCAGTGTTAATGACATTTTTTTCAGACAGAAAAAAGGATAATAAAATTTGAAAGTACGGTACAGGTTGGATATTTTTACTGTGTTATCATCTCTTGCTTATGTTTGATCTATTCGCATACCTGTGACTTCAGATTTTTGAGCTGAAGACATGACTGTGAAGTGTAGGCGTATTTTATATCCGTTGCCCCAGTTAGTTTTAGATTTGCATTGTGTCTTGTGAAGAGAGCTTTATACACTCGGCAGCTAGGATCTTAAGTAGAGGCTGCTCTTAGCTGACCTGGCTTCACACGTGTACAATCAGTTCTCAGAGCAATAAATTCTGCTGGACTTTAAACTGAAAAATTAAAATCCTGGAGTAAGACGCAGATCTCACGTATTGCTCTCCAGCAGCAAGGAGTATCTCATCTTTATGTTTATAAACCGATGAGTAGGAGATTGTGGTTTAAAACAGAATTGTGAGTTTTCCCCATGGTCTTCTTACTATTTAGGAAATCCTTACTTGTTTTTAGATTTGCAGATGGTTTGAACGGGTTGGCAGTGCAATTTCTAACTGTAGCGATTTAATTGAGAGGTGGGGTTTCTCACCTCTGCTTAGTGTTAATGAGTGTCTCCAGGATTCGCATGCTGTGTTCCGTGGAGGTCCTCAAAGAGACAAGTTGTGAGGTAACGAGAGTTGTACAATTATTTTCTAAACCAGTCAAAATGTTTTTTTGCTTTTATATTTGCAGTTCTGACAGCAAGTTAAACTTATTTGAAGCTGAGTGCAAAAACCTCTTATTTAAGTACTATGTCAGAAATTGCTTTGAAAGAATACTTTTGTTCAAGTAGGTTTGGAGAAAGAATATAGCCTCCATGAGCAGACCTATAATTAGATGGCAGATTAGCCTGTAGCTGTTGAGGTCAGTGACAAATTTATTATCTTTAAATAGTAAATCATGTGCCCGACATGTACAAGATGGCAAATACAGTTCCTGCCCTGCGGAGTTTCCTCCCTCGTGCAGTTAAAAAAAGCGGGGGGAGTGGAAGGAAAAGAGGGGTGCCCATAAAATAGCTCTGCCCTATCAGGGCTGTTCATGATTGTTTCATTTTGATGGGGTTTTTTGTTTGGTGTTTTTTTGGTCAGTTTTGCTGCAAAGGGCACCAGAGGAAAAATTCAAGAGACAATAAGTCATTGGAAAATGTGTTTATTTCACTGCTTACCTATCTTCTTTATAAATGTTTTAAGAGATGAATTTTCACTGAATGTAAACATAATATTAAACACCAGCAGCTATTTATTTACAAATACAGACTTGAAATCTTGCAATACAGAATTTACTACACTCCTTGTTACCTTCTGTCTTCAGGCTGCCTAGAACAGTTGAACTGAACTGCAGCAGGGACTACATAATTATTCTGAGCAGGCTTCGTGTCCAGTTTTAAAAATATGAGAAATCCTGTAGTGATCAATGCATAGCTACAGCTGGTTGAAGGGGACCAAATCCATTGAAGAGGTGATTTGGTTCCATTTTACCAGCTTTAGCAAAGCATTGGAGTGCAGGGAGCTTATAATTCAGTAACATGTTTTTAGGCACATGAACAGTTCACAAAGAACATGTGGCTTTCTTCTGTGTTACACAATTTGTTGTCAATGCAAATTTTTAACTCTTTCACTAATTTGGAGATGGCAAAATGAAAAGCTGTATACCAGAAAGGCCTGCATAGATTTGTTCCGTCCTTGAATATTTCCTTGAGGATCTTTGCATGAGTCTCAAATCAAATTAAAGTTACAGTTTTAACTTTCTCCTGTCTGCGATAATGAAATTTTAGATTAGATTAGAAACTGAAGTCTTAGAATTTCTAATCATGTAGAGCTCCCTTACTTCTTTATGTTAAACTTCACTGGGGAAGAAGGTTTCAGTTTTCCCCCACACTCCCCCCCATTCATTTTTTGGCAGGTTCCCTTTTGCAGCTGCTTTTATGCTGTAGTTGGTTAGCACAAGTATAAATGTCAAGTGCTTTCAATTCCATTGCTATATCTCTGGTTAGTATTAACTTTTTAGGAATGATTATATAATATAGCGGGATACATTCATTTTTTTTTCTACTCTGATATATGTAAAAAAGTTCCATACCAGAAAAATACAGCTTTTAAAGAACTATCTGACATTGCATCTGATTCCTTCTTAATTGAGGTCCCTAATACATTTGTGAGTGCTCACATAGCTTTTGTCCCCTGTCATATATTGAATTCTTCCTGAACTACAACGGAAAGTAGGGGACAACCTTAGTTCAAACCATTCACTAGTAATGAGTATGTCAGGGATAGTCTACATCTGTTTGTTGCGTAGTCTGATGTTGGTGAGAAGATTTATGTAAATATATTCCCAACTCGATGTATCCTAATAGAAACATAGCAGGTGTATCACTTGGACTTAAGCATCAAGATGGCTATAAAATGAGTTTCTATTTTTACCAGTTATAAAGGAACTGTTTTACAGATACAGCTGCTCAAGTGCACTTTTGGATGGCAATACAGTTTCATGTACTGGCCATATCGGGACAAAAAACGGCCGTGGAAAAAAAAGCCGTGTAGCATTTGATAATGTCAGCATCTGTTATCCCTGTCAGTCACACAGTTGAAATGTTTGAGTTACAACTGTGTCAGCAGATGCCCAAAGTTCAACGTGTGCTCAGTTAAAATTGAACAGCTGATCTAAGTGATGGATGTGACATTTTAGAGTGACTGGATATGTATTCTTAGAGATATGCTAACATGAACTAGCAGGAAGCAATGTCAACATATAATTTTAACTTCTGTATCACTCTGAACTGTCATTTTGTTTCGGCATAGCAGTGCAATGTTATACAAGCAAGAACACAGTATGACAAATAGTTACCAAAACCCTTTCAAAATAAATTTAAGCTGTTAAAAAAATTGGTCTCATTATACAGTGGAAGCCAAATCAATCGGTGCTGAGCACACAAACTCTTTAGGAAAAGAACTAAACACTTAGCAATTAACCCCTCAGTGAAGTTGTTAGTAATACCAAATTGCTTCTGTGATCGTTATCAAATTCGGTAGCATTGCTCTATTCAAAAAATGTACTGCAATTTGATTTGTTTCCCAGTAAAAAACAGTTTTTAATTTAGATGTTAAGATACTGTAGCTTTTGTGTCAAAATATCTGCTTGTAAAAGCAGTAGCTTTAGAACATATATTGATACTTTGCTTTCTTAAGCAGATAAGGTAGTCGTTCAGATAAGATAATGTTTCTTCTTGTATTTAGATTAGTATGTAGTTTCAAGTGTTAAAAATATCAAGCCGTATGTATTAGCTATTTGACAATTATGTGAGTATTTTAAAATAATTTCTCCATCTAAAAATTATACATTGCCTTTGTTTGTTTTATCTTGTTTGTTTTGGTTTGGGTTTGTTTTTTTTCTTCCAGACATTTAAGTAAGCAAGAGGTACAGTTAGAATCTTTAATCTGGGCCAAATGTGCCTATGTATCGTGGACATATCCTATTTAATAACTGCTTTTTGAAGGTTGCTGTCATGAATAGAAATAGCTGGATTAACAAGCAGGGAGTTCTTTCCTTGTGTTTTTCCCTTGTTCCTGAATTTGATGTTGAGTGTCTTTACTTAGGGATGGTATGCACCTGTATGTTTTAATTAATACCACTTTTGGAACTTGAAATAGATGCTGAACTATTTCTGATATAGTTCTTAAATTTTTCTGGATGTTATGAAGTCCTGTTTTCAAGGCCAATTTTCTTAAATTTGGATTTAAAATAAATACAGCTTATTTGAAAATAGTATTTAAGGAAACTTACCTTTGAGGTTGTAGTTGTCATTTGTGTTTTCATTTAGGAATGTCAATAGCTTTAATCCGCTGACTAGGAGCTGTGGCCTAGAAATCTCTGTATTGTCACTTTCTGTGCTAAACCTGACAGTGCACTTTGTATCGAAGAGCTCAGTGAGCATAATAAGTGCTGATTTGGAGAAAATTCTAACTTAAGTCGTATTAAATTGCAGAATTTATTATATTCAGTTATTTTGGCAATTATTTTCACTAAATCACAGCTATAATTTCTTAGCTGCTAATACTTGTCTCAGTTGCAACTTGTGGATTAAATATTCTATGGTAGATGCAAATTTAAGTACTACCATCTGAAATACACAGAACAGGCTGTGATTACTAGAACAGTGGATTGTTTTTTATGAAATACATTTTAATAATCAGTCTTTTAAGTTTACTTTAGGATCTATTAAGTGAGGAGTACTGGTAGTGATAAATAAATGATAAATAAAGACTGCAGTCTTAATTGGTGCATTTCAAGATTACATTTCCAGCCTTGTTTTGAATTCGATTTGCAACTAATATTCTGCTTATCAGCTGTTAACAATTCTTCTTAGCCACTTTTATAGTCACTTAATTTAATGTTTTGTGATTTGTTCCTAACAAGTATAGGGTATTTTGGCAATACCAGCTGACTCGTAGCAGGCCAATTTGTCACATGAATGTCATTCAAACAAGAGGGAAACCTGTTTCTTCCAGCAGCTGTTTAGTTTCCTCTTACTGGTCGTTCCTTGCCTGCCAAAAATACATACTTCTTTACATTCCATAGCATTGTATGTTCATATGGGTACATAAAGAAGTATGTGCTCTGAGCAGGTACACACAGAGTTGCTCGTCTGCCTGTCAGATGAACCTGAAAAGTATTTTACTGAATTCTGTTGCTGTCATTAGATAAAACTCAGGCTGACAATTCTTTGGAAGAACTGTGATTAACTGATGATAGAAAATAAACTTACTTTGCTAACTGAACTTTGCAATGCAATTTACCTGCATAGTGTCTTAAAGCTGGTTGTAGTTCATTGTTTTGGGATGGCATGGGTGTCAGAAGTGCTTTTCCATATTTTTTCAGTCTCTTGCTGTTTGTTCTAAGTGTTCATGTTTAAGTGGAGAGGAGTTGAATGGCTGGTAGCTTTGCAACGTCTTTTCTTGGAATTTTTAGTTGTAGTCCAGTGTAAAAAGCTTCAGCTTCCTCCCAGGTCTTCTAGCAGATTTTCATGCTGGGGTACAGTTTACATCTTCAGTGTCCTGAAGGGAAGCATAGACTTGTCTAAAATGGCAGTTGTAAAACTTCTTTTCTTACCCCAAATCCCACTTTCATGCTTTTTGCATCCCATCCGGTATTCTGCAAACTCTATGCAGGTTTGTACTTAGTTACACTGTATTTCGGAGCGGTTTGAAAAAACAAAACAAACAGAAACCAAACACAAAAGCACATGTCACCATTGATCCTGCTTATCATAAAGATGATGACATTGAATTAAGAAAACAACCTCTAACTGCTGTGACAGGATTTGGATTGTTAGGCCGAAGGTCACATGTGAAAGTTAATACCTATTGAACACTTCTGCAAGCAGCTTTTCTCGTTTTTTAAAACTGGCACTCACCTGCTTCAATCACAGTCTCGTCCACACTTGAAATATTTATGACAAGTAAAGAAATTAACCCCAAACAAACAACTAAAAGAAACAAACTCCAAGTTTCATAAGATTCTGTGCAACTTGTTTTGGAATGGTAGTTAAATATTTGATGTACAGTATGGCTTTCACTTTTAAGGGATTGTTGGTTGTAGCTTATAGTTGCTTAATTTGTATTTCAGGAGCTGATTTGGGTTACAGTAAAGAGTAAGCTTTGTCTTTACAGCATTAGAAGGTAAACTTGAAATAAGCTTAAGAACTAGTTACTGTAATAGTCGTAAGGAAAGCTGAGAGCAGAAGAAGTAAGAATTTCTGCAGCTCATGACAAAAACCTAGTGCAGCTGATAGAGAGCAAATCAGAGTGTAGCAGTAGCTAGCACAGTACTACAAGGAGAATCAGCAATGCAGCATTAGAATCACAGCAGTCACATTCTAGTTTTTAAGTAGGTTGTTTTCATGTACATCTGAGATAAAGCACCTTGAAAATTTTGCTTAGACCTACTTGAGAACTCAGCTTTGCACTACCACACTGTTTATTAGGTTTTCTTTTTAAAGTTGATAATTTTTTTAGTTGTGCAAAGGAAGATAAGAATATATTTCACTGACATTAACAACCAGTTAATGGCGTTGCAGTTTATTAGTTTATCTTCTTTAAATGAATTCTACCTACCAAGCAAGTTGGGGTTTGTTTCTTTTTTTTCTTTTTTGCTATGAAATTTGGACTAACGTCGTTTTCTTTCAACCTCCTCTTTACACTACAAATGCTTGGTACTTTAACACACTCAAAATTAAGCTGTTCCCAGAGTAGAGGGATTAATATAACAATAAAAAAAACATTCTAGTAAATAAGATACACATGCAGAAAGTCATAGGCATCCTTTAAACGTGCAGAATAATGCAGGTCTCCTGATGTTCTGTTACCTGTAAGCTTAGTATCATGCAGCATTTGCAGTTGGAAGAGAGGTAATGACCTAGAGACACATCAGCAGCAGCCATCTCATCCTGAGTGCTCTCTCACTCTATTCGCTGAATCAGCTCTTCGTTACATGGGAGGGGGAGGCAAGGGGGGGCGAATGTCGGTGCATACAGTACCTCACCACCTTAAATAGATAAAACTTAAAAGGAAAAAAAAAAAAGGCATGAAGATGGGTGCCTAAGTGGCACCTTCTGCCTTTGTTTGAATGCTAAAATATGGATGATGTTGTATAGAAATTATACCTTATGTCTGCTGGACTGAGAGTTAAGACTCCAAGGATAGATGCTAGGAAGCCAAGGGAAGGTGAACTTAGCCC
Organism: Myiotriccus ornatus; assembly: GCA_036023395.1. Taxonomy (NCBI): domain Eukaryota; kingdom Metazoa; phylum Chordata; class Aves; order Passeriformes; family Tyrannidae; genus Myiotriccus; species Myiotriccus ornatus. Next base: position 104,504,325 of record JAYRBT010000082.1, read on the forward strand.
ACTGTCAGATGAAAATAATCACAGCCAAAAAGAAAAATAAAACCCCAACAAAAGACCAAAACCAAGCCCCCAAAAGTTGGAGTTGCTTCCAAAAGAAAAAATAAAAAAAGGCACCAAAAAAAAATAGCGATCGTCTCCCCCCTCCCCCGGCAAATATTGGTTTCTTCTAGTTCCTTAGATATTGCACTGCATCTTTTCTTGCTTGAGGTTATGTTTCCAGGCTTAACTGTAGGCAGGTCTTTGTTGAAGCTACTTTCCATCTTCAGAGGTCAAGTCTGCTAGCGAGGTCAGGGCTCCCGCAGACACACTACAGAAGACACTAACCGTATTTCCCACTTAGAGGGCACGAGCAAAACTGTTACGGCTTTATAGGCAGCTAAGCATTTGAAACATGCACTCCCAGGCAAACAGGCTCTCTTGTGCCTCTCTCTTCCCTGACCATATTTAGTCAACCATTGCAAAAAATAGTCTCTCAGCTGTCGATTGTCGATCCGGCAGCGAAGGGAGCCTCTATCCAGCTCTCTGCCTATTGATTGTGCAGCCTGCACTTCCACCGCCGCTTAGCCATTTGTCCCCAGGTTTTTTTAGCACTGCCAAATAAAGCTCTCTCTCGTGTTTCCAGTTAGATTTCCCAGGTTTTCACTGAGCTTGCGCTGCTACTAGTAAACCCTGATGAGGCTGTCACTATACTTAGAAACAGGGGTGGGGGGGGAGCAGAGGAAGAGAGGGGGAAAATAAAAAGGCAGCCCTGCTAGTAACAAGGCAAGGACTTCATGCAGATATAGAACAATAAATATCCTGTGCTGCCACAGCAGGTTGTGTAACCTGGTTTCTTGATCAGTGAAAAATACCGTGACTAACAACATGTCGATTAACTCGAGGTTTGAGCGGCCTCAATCTAAGTTTTCGGATGGAAATCATACAGTTATTTTTATAAATAAGAAGTCGGTGTCCATTTGTAGCCCTGAATTTCCGTATTCAAATAAAGTTATAAATTATTTTAAAAAACTTTAATTAGTAAATTCATATCATTACAAACCATTATGTTAAATAATTCCATAGTATTTTGTTTATAATGCTTGTCTATAGAATTACTTCTAAAGAAAGTAAATGCATGTGTAAATTAAGTGCTTCTTTCTTTGAAGAAAGTGAAATGTTTTAGAAGAAAAGAATTTAAAAAGAAATCAAGGAAACTGCTCACTGCATTAATCTGACTTTCATGTTTACAAAATTGGCTTGTGGCAAGACTAATAACTGCACATTCAAAATATGAGGAGGGATTTTCATATTTGTAGGGAATCTATGCAATGTTTTCTTTAAAGAAAAACAACTAAAATTTAGCCATTTAAATACATCAGTAAGCAATCCAAATACTTCAAGGATTCTTCTGTATTTTTCAGAAAAAATCCTTGCTTGGGAGAAGGAAGAATGAAAAAGCTGAAAATATCTCAATCTAAAATGGAACTGATTAAGTGGAAATATCATCTCAATGAATATTGATGTAATTAGTAGTTACGAAGTTCAGTACTGTAGGGTAGAGAGTGTATTGCAAAGTCCTGAGCAGACCACTGTCTTGGATTGATACTTCTCTTGCTTCCTCTTCTTGTGTTGATTTTGTCCTGTGCTTGGTAGCTGCTCACCCTGTAACTAGGATACTACACTCTTTTGCAGTGTAGTTTTCTGATAAAAGTCACATTTTTTCTTTTCTCTTTGATTTCATAATTATACACTGAAGACAAAATCATTGTGCAAGGTCTAAGCTAATGCAGAATACATTTTTTAATTCATATACCTCATCATTTTTTTAGTTTCATGGATATTGAAATTGATTTTTCAAAACTAAGAGATGCTTGAAAATCTGAAAATTTTCAAGAATAAGGAAACAGCCTCTCTACTTAAACTCTTACTAACTAGGCCATTGGTCAGATGTGCAATATTAAACTCTAATTTCAGGATACAACGTGCTCAGTAATACCAGTCTAAGGTATTAATCTATTCCTTGTTACTTGTTCCTGAGGGGGATAGATACTTCCTTTTTCTTTCTTCCAGTGTAACACTCTGTACTGCAAAGTGAGTGTGGTGTGAACCAAATCAGGGAACTGATTTGGCTTGAAGTCGTGTGCTGACGTGCTCTTACGGTCGTATCGTTGCCAAAAATAGCACTGTCCTGCTCCTGTGTTACTTCTTGCACTATGCTGGTACAAATATTTCTTTGGCTTCACAGTGAGCAGGCTTGGAGTACTATTCTGTATGAAAAATAATCCAACAGAAAGGGGTGACCTTTTAGATGCTGTGTTGGGATCACTTTTGGAGGGAGTTTTCTGAGCAGGACAAGAGTGGGATTAGTTAAAAGTAGTTTTGCTTCTGTTGTGTTGTAAAATAAATGTCAGACTATATAGCCCTAAAAGAAAACTTTGCCATAGAAGCTGTCTTTAAATCTTATCTGTTCCTTCAACTGTTTGAGGAGCTAACAGGAGGTGGGTGAACAAACTTTAGCTCAGCCAGGGTTGGGAGTCAGTGGAGAGGAGTATGTGGGGGTGAAGGATGGTGTATGTGTGTGGGGAATACTTCAAACCAGGATTGCTGTAAAATATATTATGAAAGCACATCGCACTGAGACAGTGGAAGCCTGACTTGGGGGAGGATAATGGCAGGGAAGTAGAGAAACCTGTAGTAGAAGGTGCACTGAATCATTACAACCCCTGGTGATGTGATTACTGATAAGTTTATGCTGATCTAAGACTTGCTCCTCAAAAGGGCTGTCTGCCCTCACTGCAACTCTGGCTTCATCATGTCCTTCCTCATACTCCTTCTAGTGCTCATGAAGTTGCAGGGTAAGTTGAATTATCTTGTTGATCTGTCTGAAAGCAAACTTGCCAATCAAGAGTCTGGCAGGTTGTTTTACTCACTAGAGAGTGGTGTGCCTGTGAAGCCAGCATAATGCAGGAATTGAAGTGCAGGGCAAAGTGGGATTGTGTCTTTCAGTAGCAATGTAAATTAAACATGCTTATAGAGATTGTGAAGTAGCCTTTCTAATTTTTTACACCTAATATCTATTCTTATAAAAAACCCAGAAGGCCAAACAAACCAACCCACCCCACCACCATCCAACAAACCCTCAACCTTCCCCATTTACATAATTCTGCAGTCAAATTGCAGTTGGTAGCAGAGAATATCTAGCTTTTCTTCATGGTTTTTTTTTTTTAAGCAGGGTGGAAGGGTGCCTTTGCAGTTAAGACTGCTAAATCTGGAATCATTTTTATACAATGAGGTGCTAGCTTCATCTTGCTTACAAGTACTTTCATCTTGTAGATTTTTCCAAATCTGTTACTGTATGTCACATTCTCAGGTAATGCTGATGAGCATCTGTAAAAATTCTGAGTAAAATACTGCGTAAAAAATTTATATGTAGGTTGATAATGAATAATATACCATATGCTAACTTCATCATAACAATTATTTTTTCTTTTTGTATATCTGATGGTGGTGACTGGTATTAAAACAAGTGCTCTGTGCAGCTGAAAATGAATTGGGATACTGTTCAGATCTGTGACGCTTTTTTTTTTTTATTGCAAATATACAATTCATGCTGTTGAATTTCCATGGCAAGAGTTGGAATGAGGTGATCTTTAAGGTCTCTTCCAACCCAAACCATTCTGTGTTAAGCTATGGTTCCAGACTCTCTAAAAACATGAATTTAAAAAGAAAAAAAAAAATTATTACTCGTGTAGCAAGGTCAAATTAAAGATGCATGCAACAGCAGCATTTGCTGTTCTTCTACATCTCAAATTAAATGTAGCACTGTATTAATGGGTGTTCCTTCTACCAAATCACTTGTTAGAGCCTGGGCTGTCATTTTATGGGGATGGATTATGTTGGGCTGTGTAAGTTACTGTACCCCCCACAATCTTTTTCAACTTCCTGCTAAACTGAAAATACTGCAGAACAACAAATGCCATAACTTACCTGCTACAAAGGTTTTTTCATTAGGGATGCTTTAGTAATAGTACATAAATAGCATAGTGATGGCATAATTTTAGTGCTTCAGTATGAGTTTTAACCATTTTACCAATAATCTTTGCAGCTACTCAGTCAGCCATGTAATCTGTAACAGCTGAATGCATTGAAGATGATAGTTTGAAAAGTTTTCTTCAGCTGCTTTCGTGATCAGGGCTACCATTAGATTTGCAGATTTCTTGATCTTTTCAGTACAGCTACAGTGAAAGTAGCCTGTGGTCTGTTTTAGTGTATACGAGATGAAATCAAGTTTTCAGGACCACAGCTGTGTTATGATCTGAAAAGCAGAGCAGTACAACCCAAATTCTTTAATGCTTCATGGGAAAAGTGAATCAAGAATTACTGTGCAATTGGCAACATTAATTCAACTAATGGAACTTTTTATGATACAATGCCTGTTCCAGTGAGTGCTGCTCTGAATGGTAGCCACTTAGCTGTCAAAATTTTGGCAGCAGCTCTAGAAAATCCTGCAAAAATTGAAAGAAACTACCTCTCAGCTAGTGAAGAAGAGGGTGCAGCCACTGAGCATCAAAAAGAATTTACTATTTTAGCATATTAATATCTTGAGAATTTTAAGGTGTCATTCCATGAAACAGTCCTTCTGTCCTACTGTCCAGTAATATAGCATGGTCTGGAAGAGAGATATGTAGACTTTTGCATAGATAGAAACAACTGAGTAGTTACTGTGATAAGGAAGATAAAAATCTGTTCCACCCAGAAACCATTTGTTTGTTTTGGTGGTCCTTCTGTTTTTCCAGTAAGACCAATTCATTTTAAAAGCTCCAGAAATGTAGCAGGCGTCTCATTTCTATGAAAGCAAGATACCCCCAAATGTTTTTCAGTCAAACTTAAGATGAAAATTTTCGTGGTATAGACAGCAAACTAAATAGGAAAAGATTTTAAAGAGGATCTGGTAAGGCTAGCAGTCATGCAAATACTAGAATGAGTGATTTTTTTTCATAGCATACAAAATATTGAGTCAATTAGTTTTTTATTTTCCTTTCCAAGATGAGAGGTGTTAAAGAAATGTCAGTAATGTTTCTGAAATATATTCGCTTCTTGAGGCATCTGTTAAAGTGTGTGAATATACTTTAAATTTTATTTTATTTATCTCTGGATTTGGCAATTTTCTTACTTCCTTACAGAAGAAAAGGATATAAAATATCGTCTGAGTTGGTTAGAACAGTACCTTGTTTAATGACTAGACAACTACTTTAGAGACAGGCTGTTTGTAATTAGATTTAATTGTTGATGCCTTCCCATAGCATTCCTCAAGTTGTAATTGTAGTTGTAAGAAAAATTTCTTGACCTTGGGCTTTTTCTTATGTTATTGGTGCCCCGTTTTTTTCCTGGTCACATACAGTGGTCATACTGCTTCTGTCAGTTTTTTTATTCTGTAAGGTATTTTTTTATTGTGTTTTTTTAGATGATCCACAGTAGGTACATTAGAGATTTATGGGGTCTATAGAAACACTGAGCCTGACAGGTGAAGATAAAGAGCTTCCCTGACAGGATGCCCTGTAGGAAGCCACTGTAGAAAGACATGTTGTGCTGCTGGTACCGTGTGCTCTGTATCATCACAGCACTCTGAAGAGCTGGTGAGGTGCTGTGCCCGGGTACAGTCCAGATACAAAGTGAACCACGGTGCTGCAGACTTACTCGCTCCCTAAGGCGGCTAAACACATAGATTTATATCTTAGCTTTGAAAATACTGCATCATTTCATTACAAAATAAATTATGTTTATTAGTGCAACTGATAGTGGTTTATTTTGCCACAGTTCATGAAGCTTTGGTAACTTGTGCTTTACTAAATTATATCCTTAATTTTGGAAATTCTTGCATAAATGGATCTCTCAAAGAATTAATGTTGCCAGTATTTGGTTTTTTTTTTCTCAAATATTTTAGTAGTTTTTTTTCCTAGCACATGAGAGAGCTGTAGAAGGTGTTATGAATGGAAGCTGAGCAATGTTTCACAATGAGCCATGTACAATCTGTTAAGTGTTGTTTTCTTATTTTGTTATGTTATAAGTAATTTGAACTGTGAGGAAGTGAGAAGTTTAGTTCTGCCAGGAAAACAAAAATCCTAAGAGATTGAGAATGATTTCTGTCCTCCCTGAGGAGGGCAAACCTCCAGAACAGCCTGGCTAGGGATTCTCCACATATCAGCTGGTCATGGTCTCCTGTGGGCCTGTGTGATCCTGTGGCCTGAAGATGGAGTTGCTTAGCTGGGGCTCCTTCAGACATTCGAATTCTAGGGAAAAAAGGAGTGTCACTTATACTGCAGCTGCCAGGATGATGGTGTATTAAGTGTGAAACTGAGGGTTTATGTTGCATACTCAGTGCAGTAGCCGGAGAACATGCTTATGCTTAATAAGTCAGGATCTGTTAGGATAGCATCGGAGCAGTGCACTCGAAGGAGTGCACTTTCTTACTGTTACAGAAGTCTACCTGATGGGCTCTTCTGCTTTCCAGGAGGGCTCATTAGAGTGAGCTGTCCCCAGAACCATTGCTAGTAGCTTGTTTTATAGGAAACTCGTTGGCTTGCTCTAAAAGAGAGCTTAGGAGTGAAAGCACTTAAGCAGTGTGGATGTTCAAGGTGACAGATTATTGCAATGAATTAGGAGCTCAGTTACTGCTTGACAGAGCAGTCATCTTATTCCTACCTGTTGAGAATATGTTCTAGTGAAAGCTGAGAGGCTCATTTTATGAGGCTATTTCTAAGGCTTTTTGAGATCCCATGGTTCCAATATCAGATTGCTAATGAAGAACTCTTTAATTCAGTTATATTCTCTTCCTTTCAAGGCATTGTGTGACCGTGTGGTTCCACTTGCATTAGCTAGTATTACTTGGATTTTAAAAGTTTGAATTTTGTGAAGAAGCTCTGTTTCTTCTGTAGAAAGCATGTAGCTTCAACAGTGGGGAAAAATCAGATGACAGAAGAGGTTTCTTGGCATAAGATTATAGCAGTTTCTAGTTTTCTTTTTGTCTTTGAGGAACTGTCGTAAGGGAGCTGCATATGCTGTTTATAAAGATAAGACAATAAGGGATTTAAGTTTGGTTGCTTACCTATTCCAAAAGCTCAGTGAAGACACATAAGTTTAAGAAAACTATATTTCTGAGAGAATACAAGATTGAGCAATTTGTTTATCTAGCACTGTGTTGGTAATACCCCTAACACTTCGGTCTTCAGACTTCATGGATTTTAGTCTGTAGTAATTGAGTTCCTTAACCTCACCCTACCGCTGACCTCTAGGCACTGCCATGGGGTGTTATACTCAGCCATTATCTGTTAAGAAAATATTGCACTCGTACTCACTTAATAGTTTCAGCATTTATTTTGTCTGTGGTTAAGAGATTTTACTACATTATTTTTCTCAGAAACTGAGTTTTAAGTGTTACAGCCCATAGCATCAGTTTATAAAGTGATGATCTTAAATCTAATGTAGTGGAACTTGGTCAGGAATTATGTAAGTAATGGATGCTATAAAGATTTTGAGAGAGAAAATTATTTTGTCAGAATTTGTTAGAATACTTTAAAGGTAATTTTTACTGCTAGCTAACGTCCTTCTGGAAAGCAAACCTGATTGTCACACTCTTTGTTTGGTTTGTTTGTGTGCTTTAATTAGAAGGAAGTGAGCATGAAATTATTGTGCTTTGAAACTGGTGATACAGCTTTTCACCCACTTTCTCTGAAAAAAGTACTAAAGTTATTTTAGTGACTTCTACATAGTTCTGAGAATTAATGTTGTTCAACTTTTGTTGTTGTTCAGTATGCATTATAGGTGTGTTTATGCCATCTCTGCATGCTTATTTCAGTGCCATGCGTGTACTGTTGTCCAAGTTGCCACGACCATGGATTGTTGACGAGAAAAAAGATGATGGTTACACTGCCTTGCATCTGGCAGCTCTCAATAATCATGTGGAAGTGGCTGAGCTTTTGGTGCATCAGGTAGGACTCTTTTTCTCAGGAGGATTTAAATGTTAAGCTTTGGTTAACCATCTGATGTGAAAATAGTTTGCTGCTTTACTCCTGCAGTCGCAATGCAGAAGCAGTGGAGCAGGGAAGGACATGTGTTGAGCTCTAAAGGTCAGACTTGCCTTTGAGATTGTTGCAATGGCCTAATGGTGCAGAGGGACTGAAAAACTTGATACCTCATTTCATTCAACAGATTAACATCTGTACAGTGAATAATTAAAAGTATTTAATCACTTCTGCTCTCAAATCCCCTAACCAGGAATCATATTCAGGGTCATATTCAGTGCCCTAATGGACTGCTTTGTCTGTAGATGAATTGCTGGGATGATAACGCTCTAATGGTTTAAATATCTTTCAGGGCAATGCTAACCTGGATATTCAGAATGTTAACCAGCAAACTGCTCTGCACCTTGCCGTTGAACGACAGCACACACAAATTGTTAGGGTAAGTATCTTATTTGCAGTAAGCCATATGGTTAATGGTACTTGTCTAAAGCCAGTGGCAGCTGTTAAGACATGGGTACTTCATGAACATTTAAAAAATTGTTTGACAACATGTAGCTCTTGCACGTTTGTGTGATGCATTTTGTTTAATTCAGAAGCCTGCCAGCTTGCACAGAAGGTCAGTCGGCAATATGAATGACACTTCAAGAATGCTAAATTTTTGTACATGTACATTATGGTTTCCTCTGCAGTTGCCAATTCCAGCATCCCTCCTTGTTGAAAAAGAAAGAATATGTTTCTCTGTTACTTGTCTGACTCTTGTGGTGCTGGTAATGGCACCTTCAAATAGCATTTTTGATAACTCTTGGTGCATGCGTAATTTTTCTTGCTCATAGTTACTGCAAGTGGTAGTTAAACAAAACATCTTTTTATGACCTTAACTACTTTTCTGTGTTAAGAACATTCCGTGTTCTTAGCTTGGGAGAGCCGTAAGCAGTAACAGTAGTACCTTACTGGAGAAAGGAATGCTATCCTTGTTTCTTTGCTTGCATGGTTGCAAAAGTTAATACTTAACAAAACTTTGTTACTGGCACAGGAAATGGGAGTCCGGCACTGCTTGCCCTCTTCTGGCCTGTGTGCCCTGTCCATGCAAGGACCTGTATGGCTCAGTGCTTGCCTTGCTAGTGTGGGCTTTTGAGGCTCAGAGAAAGCACTCACTGCTGTAGGAGATGTTCCTAAAGAGTGGATACATCAACCTAGCCTTGGCCCTTGTGTAATTCTTCTGTCTTTGCAGAGAGAGTCATCTTATATGAAAGAAATGTTTCTTATTCAGGCCTACAGAGAATTGTATCCCCTCTGCAGACCTGTATCTGCAGTTCTGTTTAGCATTTTCTTTTTGCTGTAAGGTTTCTCCCTCTCCAAGGGCTGATGGGTGTGATCCCATTACAGTGAAACATGTGATATGGCCCTATATCTGGAACTGCTTGCTACCAAAAGAATGGTTTCGTAGGGTCAGTGTCACTTGCATCTTGCAAGTTATTTGGCAGCTCTATTTGGTGAACTCTTGTGCCCTTCTGAAATGGCCACGGTACCTGGGAATACAATATTAACGTAGCAGATGAGCAGGAAGGTAGGCAAGTAAAACTAGTATGTGTATTTGATTTACGTGCTTACATCTGAGAATATTTAGGTGAATGACCCTGTAGACTTTCCGTACTTCAGATCTGGATTAACTTTGAGAAGTCCTAAAATAGCTCATGCAGCCTGGCAAAGAACATGTTGGCTCCATATTTCAAAATTAATTCCTACTGGATACCTTCCAGGGCTGGGTTTGTACCCTCAGGCATCTGTGGAATAGTGGTCAAAGGTAGCGGGGTTCTTTTAAAAGCCCTGCTGCCATGACAAAGGATAGTGGTTTGTCTTTTTTAATTTTTTTTTTTTTTAAACTTCTACAAAGGTTTTGAATTTCCATGGTAGTCAAGGATTCCTGGTTGCCCTGAAAAGAGCTCATTTACAGAATTTCTTCCAGGAGAAACTAAGCAGTAAAGAACTACTGGCAGACATATGAATATGAGAAAGAAATTGGGACAGAGTAAATCCATTTGAAGAGTCTAAAAAATTGGAAGGAGACTGTTTCAAATATTAGATGGTTTTCTTGGTTTCACTTGTAGACAAAAAGGTTAGGGAAAGTGGTAAACTGCAGATAATTGCAGGCATATGCTTCCTTGAAAATGAGGCTCTGAATTCTTTTTAAGCTATTTTGCTTTTAGCCTGTTCTGTAGTCTGAGATTGTTTGGTTTTGAGGTCTTTGAAAGGATGCAGGTTCCAAAGAGGAAGAACCCATTCATGTATTCCTGTTTCTAGACTATGCCTTTTGTCTCTAATGCTAATCCCAGTTTTGCAGAGTATCATGAGCTCAAAGCTAAAGTTAAAACCTCCGTTGCTACCTGCAAGATTTTGAATAGGGACAGTGATGGGATTTAATTTTTAGGGGAGGTTGTTATTTATTTGTCAGCATGTGTTGATTTGTTTTGTTTAACAACATATTTAAGAAGGTCCTGGTGCATTGAGTTATGGAAAGTCTGTATTCAAAGGCAATAGGAATAGGAGGGCCTGTGCAGCCTTATGCTTCCTTTTGTGTCACGTGACCAGGAACGTGTGTCTAAAATTAGCCTTAGAGATGAGTCTTACAGTTCATTACTTTTCAAAGTGTTGTGAGATAGTTTTTAAGGGTGTCACTGGTTTTTATGTCTTCTGCTGAATCAGGGTAAACCTAAGTACGTGCCTAACTACATTACTAATGGGAGAATGCTGTAAATTAAGCTGTAAAGTTTAGCATGGTGTGAAAGTGGTGGTTTTTCATTTACCTGATAGTAAAGAGTATATACATGTCTACAGCGTTGCCCACTAGTTCTGTTTCTGATATATTGCTGTAATATGTTACATTGTAGACTGTCTTGAAAGAATTAAAGTCTTAGTGGAAAGAATGCTTTTAAAATTATGTCTTTTGTAGAACACAGGCAAGCCTTAGGCTTCTGCTGAAATAACCTTGATATTTGGAACAGATAAATGTTTCAGTTGAGGGTTGAGCTTCAGGTTGGAGAAATAAATTTAAATAAACTCAACTGTGAATTGTGGCAAGATAAAAAAACAACCCTTTTGGACCTCCTAGAGCATCCTAAACTATAGTTTACTGAAATCAGTTTTAAAAGAAATAAATGGAGGGGTTTTTTCTGCTTTAATTTGAGTTCTTTTTCTTTTCAGCTCTTGGTCCGTGCAGGTGCTAAGCTGGATATTCAGGATAAAGATGGGGATACTCCCTTGCACGAAGCCCTGAGACACCATACCCTGTCACAGCTCCGCCAACTCCAAGACATGCAAGATGTGGGCAAGGTAGATACTGCTTGGGAGCCATCAAAGAACACAGTAAATAAAACATATTTATTTATTCTTTTTTTTTTTCAATATATTTGTCTCTTTGTCTAGTTTGTCTAGTTCTGTACTGTTGAACTGTTTTTTGGCAGTGTCAGTTTACGTAGACATTCTGCATTAAAATGCAGTGTAGGCAGAAATCACGTTGTTATATGTGGCTTCTCACATGTAGTCATTATTTTTGTTCCAGAAAAATAGGGTTATTTAGTTCAAAAATATTTTTGCAAATCTCTCTTCCATACTGAACATATATAGCTGCCAAAATCAAAAGTAGCTTTTTAGGAAAGAGAAATAAACAGTGTTACAGTACAGAATAAGACTGAAGTAATTTTCTATGATTCAGTGTCTTGCATGTCTTTAGTTGTTTAGTTGCTTCTATAACTTTCTGAAAGTATATTCTGTAAGAACAAGGCCTTCTTAGTTTTGTATGTTTATTTTTATATATCTTTCTGACACACCCAAAGAGCTGTGTGAACCCCATATGCAAAGGTGAAGTTTGTGGTTTACCTGAGAGGCAAAGGAGAAATAAAATTCTGGAGCAATTTGAATTGAGAAAAACAAGAATTTTTTTTTAAGATGCACAATATAATGGTAGGTCAGATCTGCTGAATCATTACATACCCGTGTCATAATATTTTTTCTAATTTTAGCTGAGGGTGATGTTTTTGCTTTTCATTAATAAACTCAGTGCATTTGTATTTTATTAGAAAGCCTTTGTTCAAAATAATAATTTCCCTGTACATCAAATGTTTTTCAAACTGGTTACTTAATCTCGCTGAAATACACTGCAATAAGCTTTGAAAGAAATTTAAAATTACTGGCATTTGTGAGAATATGATTGTGTCTTTTTAAGTGAGAGGAGGAGAGCAATTACAGCTCAGTTGTTTCCATGATCTGTTGACTCTATGAGAGGTGCCCAGAATACTTCATGCATGTGAATTTAATTGTGAAAGGAATGAATGGGAGATGAATTTTTTTTTTTTGCTCAGATTCAGCATTTCATAAACTGATTTCTCTGTTGCCCAATCTCATTAGTGACATCCACAGCGAAACTAGAGTTGTTGTGTTAATGAGAAGTGGAGTGTTTTTTCCATCACGTCTTTAAACATCACTTTGGTGGGGGGAATTTTATGTTTTAGGGAATTGAGTTCTTTTTCTAGTTTCATTTGAGAATTATCCTTGTTTTAAACCAATGGTGGAAGTAATAAGAAAAAAGGGAGGGGAAAGATACCACAAGAAACAAAAAAAAAATTCCCTGTTGATTTTATCTATGATCACCTAAAAGCATTTTAATGTTTATAAAAAAATCATGATTAGCCACTATGTCCTATATTAGCTTGATCAAACTGTTGGTCTTTTTTTTTGCACTTTGTTTAGCTGCAGAGAAAATTTTTCCTTAACTAAAAAATTTTGAGAGGTTTAAGTGGCATGGAGAAGATACGTGCCCTCAGAGAAGAGGTGAAAACTTGCTTATCTTTATTTTATGTGGCAACATGTCACTGGAATATAAAAGATGGAGTTAAACCTGGCTAAAATATACCTGAAAACTCTTTAAGATGGTCGAATGATCTTGAAAATCTCTTGTGAAAAAGTTACTGTAAAAATTCTATAAACTAGATTTGACCAGTAAACAGTTTTAAATATTAAACCATCTTTGGCCCAAAATTGTGTGTCAAAGACAGGATCTAAGCTGTGCAAATATGTGCAGGCATCTGGGCCTCTGAAGCTATCCAAAGACACATCAGTAATTTGTCTTGTGTGGAATTGCAAATATAGGTGATGGATAATAAAGGATAAATGGGATTAATAATTTAGTCTGAGAACTGGTAAGGCTTTAGTTTTGTAAATATGATAAATTGAAAGTGTGTTTTGGTTTGTTTATTATTCTTTATTAGTTCCTTTAAGAGTTGGGAAACATGTCAGATTTCATTAGTTTATGTGATAGCAAATCACCTATGTAAATATGTAGTACTTTTGACCTCATTTTTGCTTGGCTAAATTCTAATTAATTTTGGACTGCTGTCTTGGAGATTCCAACCTACTAAGACCTGTAAGGTGCTTCTTTGTAGTATAGTACATCAACAAATAATTATTTTATTTTAGTTTAGTTTCAGTTGAGAAAACTGAGAAAGAAAAATTGCACTTGCAAGATTTTAGGGTTTTTTTGTATTTGATAAAGTTGGTCCAACAGCAGCTTCATTGAAATTCTACAAGCTTTTACTTTTTACCTTGACCACTGTTTAAAATGTAAAACAATATTTTTTACTGATATCATGAACTTACTTTGTAAGTGGAAATATATAGAATGAAAATTTTAACATTGATTTTTTTTTTTTAGTAGTTCCTTCTGTTGGAACAACCTCCCCAGGGAAGTGGTCACAGCACCAAGCCTGCCAAGTTCAAAAAGTGTTTGGACAATGCTCTCAGGCTCATGGTGTAATTCTTGGGGTTGTCTCGTGCAGGGCCAGGAGCTGGACTTCCATGATCCTTGTGGATCTCCTCCAACTCAGGATATTCTATGTTAAATCACCACTAGCACAAATTAAAATCATTTGAGTTCCTTATTACAGATGCGGTATTCCTTGGTGTGGAGTAGTTTTTATCCCAAATAAATGTATTATTCCCAGGTGCATTTAATGTAATTTAGTTTAATATAGGTGTCTTTCAGACCTTTAAAATGTTTTTACATGATTCCACTGCCTAAATCCTAACTTAAAAGAAAAAACTCTAATGGGAGGTGTTTACAGCTTCCAAGGTAGCTCAGTAGCTACAGTTACTTAGATGATATTTATACTATTTGTTGGATTTCACAGAGACTTCTCCCTCACAGGTGAATTGGCTGGAACTGGCCTGTGTTGATGCATTTCAGGGCTGACCCCTTCCAGAGGAGGTTTTCTGCTGCTGTATTGTGCACTAAGGCATAATGGGGCTGGGTTTTTTTCTTTGTGGCTTTGTTTTGTGTTGTTGTTCTCATTTTGTGTGCATGAAAAGTTGTAGGTTCCTGAGGAGTGTCACAGGATGCAATATTGTCCTGGTGTTTTCAAACATGCAGAGGGACTTTAGGACCCAAAGTTTTCTAGGCTAATGTTGATGGCTGTTTCGTGATGACTGCCAGCCTCGGAGCAAATCAGCTTCACTGGGTGTTGTGCTGCCTTGGCTGAATTATTGATGTGGTTCAGAGTACCTGGAGTGAAGCTGGACAAAAATCTCTTCTTCACTTCAGCCAGTGCTGTAATTGAAGTGCATAAAAATGGTCTGAATTTGTAAACAAAAATTTTCTGTGATCTGAACACCACAAACCAATGTGTCTCCGTAACTTACTGATTTTCCTGGTGTGAAGTATTTCGAGCTGTACTTTTCTTACCTAATCATAAGGAAGAATGCAGGATGAGCATCTGTGAATTCGTAAAGTAACCTTCAAGAGTCTTGTAGCACCTCAGTGATACATATTGATGTAAGAGTTTTAGTTTAGGGTAGAAACTCTTAACTAAAAGAAATTAACATAAATTTCTTCCCTAGGAGATGGGGTGGCTGTATGATGAGAAGGATAACCTTGCAATTATCAAGGCAGGGTAGAGACTTCTCATACAATCTTCACATGCTGCAAGAAATGAACCCAAACCAAACCTTTTTCTTCATGAGTTACTTCTGAGGGATGGGATAAATAACTACAGGGGTTTTGAAAACTGTTTTCTTCATAGTTCAGGCTTCAAGATATGCAGCTGTTAGGGCTGGAGTGACAGGTATCTGGTGTTTTAAATTTATTCCTGTATGCTGTTGTGTCTAAAATAGCACACCTAGTCCTCTAAATACTAAATGGTTGTTAATCCAGACAGAATGACTTAATTTTTCAGGGGGCTTTTAGAAGACCAGCTACGGGGATAGATTGCACAAAATGAAAAATGGTGTAAAAATGTGTATATCAGTCAGTTGGGCACTTAAATAATGGGAAAGAAGTGCATACAAAATCCTGCCTCTATCCTACCTTTGAGGCTTTTGTAATTCCAGAATCCAGCACTTAAAACTCCCTGAATTGGAGCTGTCTGAGTTGTGCCAAAGCTGTTCCTTTGAATGTAGTGTAGTGTAGTTTGCTGAGGAATTCTTAGTGGGGCCAGCAGTTCCATTTTTTGTGTAGTCTGTGTTATACTTAATGCATTTTATCTGATCAAGCTGTAATACAATAAGATCTTGGGAGCAGGCCCAGAATGTCCTGGAGCAGGTGAATCCTCTTCTTGCTGGGCTGTGGTAGTGAGCCTTCTGTCTTTGTTTGTCTAGATGGCCCTGTGAATTGTGTGTAATAGGTACAGTAGTACAAAAATACAGTACTAGCTGTAAAAGGGCAAAGTCCTGTCCTGATTAGGACAGGAGTATTGAGTTTAAGTCCATCCAGGCTGAGAAAGACTCAAATTCGGTTGCTTTCTTGGGCAGGTACGTTATTCACTAGACTAAAAGTAGGTGTGCATTTATTTCTCTGCTTAGCTGTGTTTTCAGTCCAAGTGTGGCGTTGATGGCAGCATTTTGTCTGAACTCAGCAGTTTCAGTGTACTGAAGTGTGTTCTGAATATACCCACTGGAACTTTGCCCTTTACAGTGCTTACACAGAAGGACAGCCCCTTCACATGTGAGTGTAGGTGTGCAGGATGCTTAAACAGTCAAACTATTCTTTGCTGAATTTTAGTTCTTTAAAGGAAAATTGAGTATAGCTGACTAAAAATTAAGCAATTGCACAATTGTTTTAATTTTAGTTCTAGAGCTGCTTCCTTGAGCTTACAGGTTTATACAGGTGTGTACGTGCATGGGTGCATGTCAAATAGTTTTCCTTTAGCCAAACAATTCTTAACTGTTTAGAGAGTCTTTCAAGTTGCTTATGTATTTGTTTTCTTCCAGTTAATAATGGGACTTGGCACTCAAGGAGCAGAGAAGAAGAGCGCAGCATCTATTGCCTGCTTCCTGGCAGCCAACGGAGCTGATCTCAGCATCCGTAACAAGAAGGGTCAGTCTCCTCTTGACCTCTGCCCTGATCCGAGTCTCTGCAAAGCATTGGCTAAATGTCACAAAGAAAAAGTCAGGTTTGTATATTCATAAAATACACAGTTTCCAAATCTCTGCTTTCTATAGATTAACTTGCTTATTTAAAACATTGTGCCTTTATTAGCAATAGCGTTAAAACATGCAAGCTTTTTTATTTCAATTTATTCTTCATTTTCTATGATACATTGAATGCTATTTACAAATACATTAGTTGAAATTTACCCAAGTCTTACAGGACTTTCATGCATGTTAATATGGGAAGAAGGAGAATGGGAAGGTGACAATCTGCAGGTGGAGGTTAGTAGAGCTTCAGAAATAGCAGAGTGGGGGGAAGTCACTGGAAGAATAATTAGGCATTGTAGCAGGTTGACCTAGGAAGTTGTGAAATCTCTGTTCATACAAGTTTTAAAGGTTGAAATGGGTGAAGCCCAGTATAGCCTGGTGTAAATTTAGTGTTGAAGATGCTTTGAGCAGGTGGCCTGCTGAGTACCTGTCAACCTGAACAGTTGTATGATTCTGTAAAAAGAGGATAAAGAAGTGGGTCTGATGTCTTTAGGAATTACAATTTCAGTGAAACGTCATGTTACCAGGTGCATGCAGTATGAGATGATTCAGCTTGTCCTGGTTGTGTTCCCCCCGTGGTGTTTTAAATGATTCTCATCCTTAATTCCTGTGTGGAAATCAAAATGGTACTTTCAAAATGTCACAAAGAGAGGTTGTTTTTATTGATATTGCCCTGGTAAGCAGTAAGATGCTTATAATCTTTCAGAGCCTTTCTGCCTGTGTCCATCTCTCTGGGCCTCATCCCTTGGCTGTTCCCCCTGCTCCAGCTTTTACGGGCTGGTGAGGGCCGTGGGAGCGGCGCCCTCTGCTGGGGGAGCAGTAGCACAGCGCTCCGGCCCTTGCTGGGTGTTGAAAACGTGTTCAGGGTGAAGGCGTTCAGCTCTGCGGTTCTGAATCTGCAGGGCATGTCTCTATCAGTGAAGTAAACTCTTAGGATGAGAGGGAAGGAGTTTTTACAGCTTTTTACATACATTCTCATGACGTGCTGTTCTGACTCGTGTGTCCAGTGTCTCTACGATGTCTTATCTGAGCATGTGACCTTGCGCTTTGGTGTCAATTGTTCATTTGGGAAAAGGCGGTTCAGATTGCTTTATGAGGATACAGTGATGCATGAATGCATAGGAATATATAAACAGCCAATTGATGGGCATTTTAAATTAAGATTAATTTTTTTTTTTTAGTTCTTAAAAGTTTGACTGCAAGGTTTCTTTGTAGTGGTCAGGTTGGTTCCCGGAGTCCGTCTATGATCAACAATGATTCTGAAACCTTAGAAGAATGTATGGTGTGTTCAGACATGAAGAGGGATACACTGTTTGGCCCATGTGGACACATTGCCACTTGTTCTCTGTGCTCACCACGGGTGAAAAAATGCCTCATCTGTAAAGAACAAGTTCAGTCTAGGACAAAGGTAAAAACCTCCAAACTTCATTGGTTCTCTCTCTTTTTTAAAGGAAAAGAAAAAAAATAAAGAGGTCCAGGAAATAGATAATTTATTTTATGTGGTAGTTTGCCTTACATGTGTCTCACTGGATGGAATTAATTTTGCATTGTAATGATATCTTGTCCAAACGCTGTAGATTGCTCTTCTGTCTTTGCCTGAACCTCTCCCTGCCTTGCAATGCTTTTATGTTCAGGTCTTCAGAGCTCCTTATACAGTCACCTGAGGATACTTTATTGAAATAGATTATTTTCCTCCTCCACAGCGGTTTTTTTCTTCATGTTAAGATAAATTGCTGCTTTTTCTGAAGTATAATTTCCCTCAGTAATACGTAATTCTTCTGAGTTCTTTTATTCCTTAGGGCTACTTAAAAGATCATTTGCCTGTAAACTGAGTTAATTAATATGTGCTTGTTTTTGAAGTTAATAATTACTTTCAGTTTTCAGCTTTTCTTTCTTTGGAATCATAAGTTTCATTACGCTGTCTTTTTTCTTCAGAGTATCAACCAGTTGTGCCCTATTTTGGAGACCCAGTCTCAGTAGTTCTTTTGAAAACCCAAAGCTATTTTTAAATTTTTTTCCAAACATTTGACTAGTCTGCTGCTGCACTGTGTTGGGTTTTTTTTCTCTACTTCAGAGTAAATAGAAGAGTTGTAAATATAATATGAATATAACATAAAAAAAAACCCTAACCCAGAATATAAAAGTAGCTTATAAACGAATTTCATAGGATCGTAGAATGGTTTGGGTTGTAAGGGACCTTTCAAGTTAGTCATGTAACTAATATCTAACACCCTGCAATGAGCAGACATCTTCAACTAGATCAGGTTGCTCAGAGCCCCATCCAACCTGACCTTGAATGTTTCTAGGGACAGGGCATCTACCACCTCTCTTTGGGCAATCTTTTCCAGTCTTTCACCACCCTCATTAAAAAATATTTCTTTCTTATATCTAGTCCAAATCAACTCTCTCTTAGTTTAAAACCATTACCTATTGTCCTACTGCAACAGGCCCTGCTAAAATGTTTGTCCCCATCTTGCTTATAAACCCCCTAAAGTATAGAAAGGCTGCAATAATGTCTCCCCAGAGACCTCTTTTCTCCGGGCTGAATAACCCCAATTTAAGCATATATGATGTAATAAAGAAGAAGAGAAGATAAAGAAATGTATACTGTCCTAACTGCTTCTCTGTGCGTGTCAGTCTACTGAATGCATAAAAATTGCTAGAAAATATATCACCACAGAAGTTAGTGTGATAACTCGTTAAAGTTAGATTCTGAGGTGCTGAATTATTTTACAAAACCCACTAGATAAAGCTTCTTGAAGTCCTCGTGCCTTGCAAATTAATGTAGAGAGCAGGAGATAAACTTTTCTCGTATGTGTTTGTTGTTCTTTACAGATTGAAGAATGTGTAGTATGTTCAGACAAAAAGGCAGCGGTGCTTTTCCAGCCTTGTGGTCATATGTGTGCCTGTGAGAGTAAGTAACTTGATAGAAGCCCTTTCTGAAGTAATCATGAAACAGAGTATTTTTAGTAGTATTCCTAAAAGGTCATCAGTCATCTGATTTCATGTCCAATTTCTTTGATAGCCTGGTGTGATGGTCAGAATTTTGACATTATTTGGCATGCTGGTAATAATTGGAGGACAAAGTAGAGATTTTCAAAAACTGAGGTAGCAAGTGCTCTTCCAACAGAGATATTTATTACAAAAGCCTGCTGTATATCATTAAAACTTCTGGAGTGATTAGGATTAATTTTGTTGCTTTTTTGCAGCTTTTTTGGGCATTCAGATGTGCAAATGGTGTTTTAAAAGAATACTTTCAATATTTTTGGAGTATTTAGCATTTAGTATGCTTCATTACTAATCTACAGATTTGCACAAGGGTTGTATTTTTCTCTAAAAGACACGTCGTGTATCTTTGCAAAAAGCGCCAGTTGTGTTTCGCTTTAATTTATCCTGTGTAGGAAAAAAAATACCTAGGAGATTGGCAGAAATTCTCTGGTTTTGAGAATATGTGGATGAGAATGCAGCCATCACCTTGTCTCCAGGTATTTCAGGCCTTTGTTGAAGAGTGATTTGCCTGGAGAAGAGTGGTCCTTATTGATGAGGACCTACACAAGGGGGAGGGTAATCATTCCCATGAGTAACTGCTTGCTTGGTCTTGCTAAAGAAGGCTGGTTTCTTCCTCTGTTCTGGCTGAGGCAGCTGACATGGAATCACTGATTATAGTTATCCTGATCTGGCCTCTTTCACTGTCTGCAGTTGAAAGATGATGAGAAAAGTGGTTTTGATTTGTTTCCCACGAAAGAGGACAACAAAAAGATTGATTGCTGTGGTGAAGGATTTCAGCAATGCAATGCACATTACCAAGTGTAAGCTGTAACAGGGACAGCAAAAGGTTTAACAAATGCAGATGATTTTGTTACAGCTTTTTTCCTGGACATCTTGTTCAAACAGGATGATAGTCTCCAAATTTATGTAGTTTGTAACACCCATTCTATTAATTCATAGTAACCTTTCAGCATTTATGAGACATAATAATTTGCCTTTTCTAGAAGAATTGCAGCCTCCTTTCTAGGATTGTATCAAAAGCTGTAGGTTTATTCTCAAAGGTAAGGAGCAGCTCTTCTTTGCCCCTGGACCATTAGGACAGTTAGTGAGATTCTTTGCTCTAAAGGAAAAAGTGGGTAGTGAGTCATTCTTGGAAATTCTGATCTCAAATGTATGTAATTTTACTTTTTAACTTTTGCAATTTTAGTGGAATAGACATCCATCTGGAGAAAGAGGAAGCTGTTCACTTGAAATACTTTAAAAGGAGATAAAGGGAAGAAATTTACTTTGAATCCCAAACAGGACATTGTTTATTTGTGTGATTTGCAGAAAGCTTGTACAGAAAGTAGTTGTTTGTATTATAAGTATCTGTTCAGCAACTGCTGTATAGTTACTGTGATTAGACAAGCTCATGTATAGAAAAGAAGAAAAATTAGTAGCAGGATTCAGAGTTGATTTCTTTCTTTGTCTTACCAGATTGTGCAAGCTTGATGAAGAAGTGTGTACAGTGTCGGGCAGTGGTTGAGCGAAGAGTGCCTTTCATAATGTGCTGCGGAGGGAAAGGTACAGAAGATACCACTGATGATATTTGTGAGTGACTCCAAAGCCCATACTCTTTCACATTCCTCCACCAACTTCTTATTCTCGTTCTTCTAAATGACCTAAATACTTTCTTTCCTTTCTAAAGAATTAAGTTCAATAAAACCAGTGTTAACCCAGCTACTCATTTGCTGTTTGCACTACTTTCTACAGTGGCAGCAGCAGATGTGATAATAACACTGGTCATTATACTGGACCATTGCTTCCAGCATTCAGAGTAAAGCTGAGTGTGTGTGACAGTGTAGCCACTTAGTAATGTCCAATGAATCAAAAGCTGAAGATTGTCTTCAGTTGTGCAAATAAGCAAATAATGTTTGGTTTTTTTGTTTGTTTGGTTTTTTTTTACTTCTGGAACTCTGAAGGCATGTCAAATATTTTTATATTTTGCATCTAGGTACAAGCAACTTTCCTGACAGAATGTACAGTTTTACATCTCCTGCTTTGACTAGATTTTAAACTTCTGGTGACTTCTTTGAGTAATTTCTGTGGATTATGCACATTTACTCTGTGTGTGTATGTGTGATAGGCAGTATTTTTGTTGAATTTATGGGAATTGGAATGTTACTTCTTGTCACAGTGTTCTGAAATAGATAAGTGTAAGGATAATCAGTAAAATCATGTTTTCAATACGCTGGGAATTTAAGATACTTTACAGTTTTTCTGTTTCTTGTAATAACATTGCTTCCCAGGTCAGTCAGATAAAAGAATATTAATCAGAGCTTGTTCAAAGTCTGAACAAACTACTTCCAAGGCACTTGTGCAGTTTTGAACACCAAACAGAATCATCTGTGTAGATAAGTCTTTCAGTATGAAAGGATTTGGCTTTTTTTTTTAAACATGTACCCAAAAATATTTACTTCAGGAACTACTGGCAAATAAGAACTCCAAGAACATTAAGGGACTACAAGTATCGTTATTGTGGAAATATTTGTCAAAGTGTTGTCAATAATGTAAAGAAATTCTTTATTAATTGGGCTGCAGTGATGATGTAGTGAATTCAGTTAGATTGCCAAAGATGTTTGACTAACATTATTTCAGATAATTGACAAATTGTAGTTATGACACTGAAAATAATTATTCCCATTTCATTGGATTGCTGCATAATCATGTATCTCTATTTTCTTTACATTACAGCAAGTGGAAACATTCCAGTTTTGCAGAAAGACAAAGACAACACTAATGTCAATGCAGATGTACAGAAGCTGCAGCAACAGTTACAAGACATCAAGGAACAGGTAAAAGCGCTGAATGAAAATTTTATGGGCCACTAAACTAATTGGAGAAGCCAATGCATCCTCTGTTATTTAAAGGAAGATGATGTATTAAAGTGAATCAGCTCCTAAATTTTAGTTAAATGACCAATATTTTTTTGTGTGATGTGGCTTGTATGTCCTCTGTGTACAGGGTTAAAAGAAAAAAAAATCAAGTGGACAGATTGGATAATCCATCTGTTAGAGCATCTGTGTTGGTGTGACTAAAAAAGGGTGCTCTGCCCAGTCAGTGTATTCTCTGCCTGTTTAGCTGACCTGAGTGTGTAGGTACAGCAGAAGTTGTTTTCACAGAATGGTGAAAATTCTTCACTATTCTATACCTACCTGAATCTTTACTTGTTTGTTCATTAGCTGCCTTTGAAGAACAGCTGGGCTGTTACCTACCATATGATGGGTATAGTTCATGTATTCTTCAAAAGATTGTGTGGTTGCAAAGTTAAAACTTTGAAAGTACTATACAAATAACTTGACTATTTGTAATTTAAATGTTATGGTTTGTCATCTGTAACTATGTATAGTGTTTGCAGGAGGAAATTTATACAGATTAACAACAGATTGTATTGATTATTCATTGACTAAGTTACATGAAATTCAGAAACCTAATTAAAAGAAAAAACAATTTTTCAGTTACCTATTTAAATTTATGTTTCTAAGTCTAGTTCCATTGAAATGCTTAAAGTAGTTGTCCACACACTGAACTTTGTTTTGTTAAATTACTGTATTGTTTCATTGGTTTTCTGTCTGAGGGAAAGCTTGATTTTTAGATTTTTCGGTAGTAATGAACCTGAAGTATCTGATTATTGTATGAACTTACTCTCTTAGAACCCTAGTAATGGCTTCCCTATGTATAACCTAATTGGAAGGAACTTTTCACGGATACAGGAAATAGAGGTGTTCCAACTTGTCCTTTCCTCTTGTAGGCTTACAGCAGTCACTAATACTTTAGTGATGGTAGCATCACATCTAGTCCTGGTAGTTGTGACTTTGAGCTGTTCATGCATGTGAAAGCTAAGGCTATAGTGTTTAGATTGCCAGTTTTATGGCCCATATCTCTAAATGCCTTAAATTTGGGAGCTGATATGCTCAGTGGAATGTCTGTGAAGAGCTGTTCCTGTCATATGGTGACTGGGCCAGCACCCCAGTAATAGAAATTCAAAACAGATTCCTGTGTAGTTTTTGTCTGCAAAAGAACACACGGATGGAAAATTGTAATTTGAAAAATGCATGTCTGTCTTAACAGTAACATCTGGAATTTCTAGGTATCTCTGATGTCTTATATCTAGTCTTTAGCTTCTGCTTTACTTTTTAACATTGAATGGAAAGAATAAGGTTACTGCTTTGGCATTTAAAGTGATGTATGTAAAAATGCAGATGATGCACAAATGCAGGTTATCTATTTTCTTCAGATGTATTTTTTTTTCTGGTTACTTTAGGAGTTTATGAAAGATTTCTGTTTGGGTATGCTAATACTCTTATGTGTAGGCACATGAAAAGAAAACTGTATTACAGTTTTTCTTCTTGATTAGATGCAATCTCAGGTTTTTATCAGTTTTCCTTAGGTGCTCTTTTATTCTATACAATTTTGTCTTACCTGTGGGATTTGCTAGCCAGAAGCCAGAATTGTTCAATACCTCTGACTAGAAAGAAGTGGTTCTGGTCATTCTTGTGTGCATCTTTCATATTTTCCTTAGTGTCTTTTCTGGTTAGTTTTGTGATTGGGCAAGTTGATTGTCAGTAGCAAGCTGGATTTGATAAAAATTCATTATGTCATTTTTTAAATTTGTGCTTGAAGTGATGCACAGCAGTCCACTATAGTTGTGTATTCTTTTGATTTATGCTGTAACAATTCAGTGTTAAATTGATATTTTTCTACTTAAAATTAATTTGTTCTCTTTCAGCAGGTATAATCCTTTGTTTCAACTCATACCTTCAATGATAATCTAATATGTTAGTGCAGCAAGCTTTTAAAACCATTTCTGGTGGCAAGCAGAAGTGATGCTGATGTCAACAGAATCTCCCACATCTGATGACCACACCATTCTTCAGGGATTCCCTGAGTGTGAACCCTTTTGACTGTAATTGCAATACCTTCACTCCATTTCATATATGATCATCATCATCTGTCTAATATCTTATGTATGTTCCTTCACCATACTTACATCACTTTCTTCCTCCTTAAAAATAAATTTATTTTGTCACTGTGCACCTGTATATTGTTGGAAAAAACTGTTTTTAGTAAGGAGGAACTGATACTTCAAGCAGTTTAAAACACCTTGTTAGTGGTAAAATTTTTTTTTTAATTGCAAATGCAACTGAGGTGGCTGTGAGCACTTTTTCAGAGTACTTACCCAAAGAAGTAGTTCTCATAGAGAAACAGGCAATGGCTTTTTATAGCCCTTTTTCTTTCTTTTTCTTCAAAAGATGGGAGTCAAATCTTTCATGCAGAGGCTTTTCTAACGAACAGTGGTACAATAGAAACAGATACTGCTTATTCTGTAGAAGTACATATAAACTGATAGTTAAGTAAGAAATTCTTCTCCTTGGAAGCTGGAAAGCTCAGTTATCTGGGCTTCTATCCCACTGGGAAACTGCTGAGCTAATCGAGAAAACCCTGTGTAGCAAACAGGAAGATTGGTTGTCCTGCCAGCTGTTCTCCTATTGTGTGAAAGTAACTTAACATTTAAGTTAGTATTGAGAAATGTTGAGAAATTGAACAACTAATGTATTTTATATTCTCTGCTTTCATACTAAGCAGTAGAAATTGGGCAATTTGCTAACACTGCATGCAATTGCAGAAAATGTCTATAAGATGAACATGTTGGGAGTTCTGTGCTTCACTGATTGAAACAGTTAAAAGTAATGGTGTTTAAACAGATTTTCATTTTT
>JAYRBT010000082.1:104529631-104578384 GCA_036023395.1 Myiotriccus ornatus
GGATTTTTTTTAAACATAAATTGGCATAAGGTTTTATACTCCTGCTACTCTGTTATACTGGTATCTTGAAGATTAAAATAGGCATTTGGCCATATTCCATGCCAATTTAAACTCTGTACCAGCAGAATGATGGTGATTTGGGGTTTTTCTGGTCTTCAACTAAGCTACCCAAGGAAGTAATAAAGGCTGGAAGTGGCACTTAGTGCCGTGGTTTAGTTGACAAGGTGGTGTGATAGGTCTTAGGTTGAACTTTATGATCTCAGAGATCTTTTCCCACCTAGCTGATTCTGTGAATACCTCTTAATTCCACAGAAAGTGTGCTTTAAGGTTATACTGAATAAGGTTCCTGCTGTGGATTTCTCTCTTGAGATGAACAAATTGAAGTGAACACCCAATGATGAGTGTGTAAACAAGTCACAGGTGCAAGATGGTGATAAAATGAATTTGTATTTGAAATATGAACCCTCTCAGTATTTCATATTATGTACAAGATCAACATTTATAATTGTTAGATATGTATAGTGTGTCTCAGATCTGAGGACATCTTAGATTTGACTTGATGGACTCTAGAATGGTCTTAACAATTATCATGTCTTGTAACATCTATTCATTTACTAACCTTTGATCAACTGTTATAAATGAAATCCTAATATGGCTGCAATATGTTTATGGTGAAGGAACATGCCTTACCAACATTTCTGCATATGACAAAAGGTGAAGGACACTGTTCCCTAGTGGCTTGGTACAAAATGAATTTTACTGCTGAAGAACTTTTAGAGATCTTTTTTTGGGCATTGGCTGTCACTTTAACGTACAGCAATTAAAACTGATTTTAAAAGTTTGCTGTGCTACTGTTATGACTGAAGGTCACGTATTTATTAAACTATTCTTCATTTGAAACTTGAGGTGTTCTTTTGGTTGAAAATCTAGATAACTTCCATGAACAAAGTATTGAATCTTTATATATATTATTGATTATGCAGCATTTTTATTACTTCTGCATGTCTTCAGTGCTTGGTGTTTAAAGGTAAGTATATGAATGGCCAGATAATCTGAGAAGAAATTTGTAAATCATTACCCTAGCATTGCATATACAAAACTGTTTGTGGTGTTTGCTTCTTGGAAGATTACATGACATACAGGAGACTGTTTCTGAAGAATACCCCAGTTTGTAATATTAAGACAATGATATTGAAAATTTGATTTCAGCCTTCTACTGGATTGTCTTACTTAAAGGGATTATATTTGGAAAAAAGCTACGTAGTTGTTTGTGTTGGAAAAGCCCACATATTTTAACTCAATATCAATTAAAAATGGGATTAAAAAAAGCCCAAACCAATTTGGATTAGTGGCTGGGTTATGCTATGGCAGTTAACTTTTATGTTTAAGATGATGTATGTGTTGTTATATGCAACATATAAATAGTTGAAATTTTCAATACTGTATAACTGCTGCCATTGACTATGTAATCTGTCAAAATCTTTTACAGACTATGTGTCCTGTCTGTTTGGACCGTCTGAAGAATATGATCTTTCTCTGTGGCCATGGAACGTGTCAACTTTGTGGAGACCGAATGAGCGAATGCCCTATATGCCGCAAGGCTATTGAACGAAGGATTCTTTTGTATTAGATAGTGGAACCGGTGTCTTTTATGAGGTTGTGAAATATTAAGGTCATTTTGATGGTTTAAATCTCTGTAAGTTTAAGAGGCAGTAAAGGGTTCTAATGAAAACATTTCTAATACTGTAGCACAGGTTCATTACATGGTAATTGTTTAAAGACTGTGAACACACCAAATAAAAGAACAGTATTTGAACAGTCAGCTTTTAGCTTTACTCTTCTAAAACATCTAAGCCTGAAGCTAATTTAAAGCAGTCGTTTTTTCATTTTCTTTGTGTCTTCTTCCCCTTAAAGTTTAAAGGGACATTCTTGTTTTGGTTTTGTTCATATGTACCATATACGTATCAGATGTCAAGTGATGTAAGGGTTTTTTTTTTGTCAGTTCCTAGCAAACATAAATATTTAGGATTTTTTTGCTTTATGTTTTTCTGGAGAATGTTGACACATTTCCTGTGATAGTTCTGATTCACATTAATTTCTTGAAATACAAAATCATGAAAAATCAATACAAATGATATACAAACTAGTAATAAATATACCATTCCCATAAGATGAGGCCTCAGAATACAATGCTAAGGTAACTCTAACTTTATCATTCCCTTTGTTGCTGAGGATGGGGTGAGAAGGAAACAGTAACAAGAAAAATCTGTTTTAGAAACACTGTGTTCCCAGAACTGCAGTTTAGTCTAACAGATTGGAGCCAGCTAACTTAAACAGTGAACATTGTAATTCTGCTAGTCACATGACTTCATACAGAATTTCTTTATACCTGACTGGAAAGGAAAATGTTTGTGCAGTGGGTAGTTACCCATTTCAAATGAGTGAATTTGATCAGTTGTAGGGGAACATGCATGTGGAGCCTTTAAAAATTGTGGGTATATAAATAAGGAAAACTTAGAGGTTTTGCAACATTTCTTCTCTTTTTAAGTGGGTTTTATCATCTCCAGGCAAACAGGGTCAAGAGCAAAAGAGAAGATTTAATACTGCTTATTCATCTGAATTGGGTGTTAACACCAGAACTTAGCTGTGAGCATTGCTGGGTAATACTGCAAATGAAGATATTGCTGACAAAACGGTGAATTCTGTGAGCCTTGCCTAGGTGAAATGAATTTGGCTGAAGGAGTTTGCGGTCACTGACAGCAAAGAGCTGTTTCAGACCCCTTTGTGACAAAGAGCTGTTCCTGACCCCAAAAATGGTACTGTCAGCAACTGTAGACTATTAACATTTTGATAACAAATACATCCTTTCATCATTTTTGATGGTAGAAAATATGCTGATTTGAGGATCTCTTGTAGCTAAAAGGATTGTGTGATTCAACAGTTTTCTGAGTGCACAGTTCATGTAGCCCTTTGCCATTGTGCAGACTTCACTTGGATGTGCTCTTGCAGGACAGTAAAGAAATCCATGCTGGAGTCATTTAGGTGCCTTACTTGCAGCTAGGATTAATTTATCACTTAATTCTCATTGCATGTCAAAAATGTGGACAAAGAGATAGTTCAGGGAAAGATCCAAGTAAGGATAAAGGCATAAAATTGAGGTTTCTTCAGATAAATCAGTCTGTCTCTTGAAGCTTATGCTGATATGCCTGAATTGTGCAAACGTTGGCAAAAGTCTCAGAAGAATGGTACTAATAAACTGTAAAGACAGACAAACCTTTAAGCAATAAGATTTAAACACTGAATAGAGTTTTCCAGGAATCAACTACAGTGATTGATTGGAAAAATGTATGTAGAGTAGCTTTTAACATTGCAAAGTGATGTAATACACAGCCTCTCTATAGTCATCTTTAATCCTGCTCCAGCATTGCAAATGTTACTCATTGGACAAAATCACAGTCTGGAGTCATTATAGTAGTCTGGTTTGTTTTGTACATTAGTAGTCATCTGTTCTCAGATAATCTGCGTATTTATATTCTTGGCAAAATGAAATAGACTTCCTTTGTTGCTTCTTGGGTTCTTATTCTAAAATACCAGAATCTCAAGGAGCTTTGGAAAGTTTCTGACATAAGCCTTTTTTTTTTAGTTCAGATTTTGCTATCTCCACTTGAACTCTGAGTGCACCTGAGTGTTCACTGCAATTTTCATTTGACCAATGTGCATGTCACTAAGTTTGAGGATGGTTCTGGTTTGTTTTTTTTTTGGGGGGGGGGAGGGTGGTTTTCTTGTGGTTTGATTTGGGGTTTTTTTGGTAGCATGTTTTACAGCTGAACTTTCTATAGTAAGCTTCAGTTTCCTGTCAGGCTTCCCCTGGAAATACTTCTATAATAGGATGCCATTTGACAATTGGTTCTGAATTTTAGCCTGTACATCAGATCTGTACCTTGGTTTCCTCTGTCTCTGGTGGACATATTTTGAATATTGTGTTCTCTTTATTCTTCATGGGGACATCTACAAACTCTTGTCAGCACAAAGGCAGGGTGGATTTCTTCTTGATAGTGCAACTCAAAAATGAAACTTCAATATAGCAGTTGGCATTTTCTTAATTCTTTTTTAGTGGAACAAGCCAGAATTACTTGAAAGTATTCCAGCTTATCATGAATTGAAAAACTGATCTGAGTAAGAACTGATCTAAAACATCCTGGGTAGGAAACTGGAGTTGAATGTTAAATACTAGTTGACTGCAGAAGGCACATAACGTAACATAGATAGGTGAGTTCTCTGTTAGGCTTGTACTTTTCAACAGAGAAGCTTTAGGCTACTTTATAACACTCTCAGTACTTGAATGCCATCACAGTCCTATGGAAACAGAGACAATGAAGGTATTGCTCGAGGAGCTGACTTAGTCTTCTGTACTGGAATTACAGCAGATGTATGTGCTTGCATAGGAGTTTGTGACTGGACTCACTTGGCAGTGTTGTGTGCCAGTTGAAACTCGAGTATGTCAACTTGACGCTGTTATAGTGCTACGAGAAACAGCTGAATTAGGAAAACTAGATAAGTTTACCAACAGCTATATAATAGTTCAACTAACAGTTGAACAGCTGAACTATTAGTATAGGCCTCTTATTGAAAGGTGGAAGAGCGGTATCTTGTCTTGGGAAGGCTGCAAAGTGTTTGCCTTTCAAAAACCTAATGAGGAAAAATGTTTGCAAATCCAGTATAATTTCTTGAAATAGATATTTATATTGACACATTGGATTATGATGTAGAAGGTGAATTAGTGTTGTTGAGGAACCTAGTAAGTTTGTTCACTCTCTCTCTGGTATCATCTATGCAATTTGCATAGACTAAAAATGTTTAACTGGGTAACACATAGTAGGAGGATGAAAAACAGAAGTTCAGCTGGAAGCCAAAGGGTATTATAACAAATAGGAGAGTTGAGGATGTATGTCACTGTGCCTCTGTCTTCAGCAAAAGATTAGCGTGTAAATCTCACTTGAGCAAAGTAAAAATGAGAAAAATCAGTAAGGTGTTTAATATACTGTAAAATAATAAAATGTGAGAGTTGCAAGGTTTATTATGATTATCCCCCAGTATATAATTGCAGTTTTGAAATTAAATGGAATGAAATATCTCTATTTGTCTCTTGAAACAAGAAGGCACCTAATAATACGTATGGTTCAGATGTGAGGTGTGCTCAGATGCTTAAGTAAAATACTTTCTTTTCCTTTTAGTAAAATACATAAATACTGTCACATCAGTACACAGTGATTTAAAGTAGAAAGACAACCTAAGAGGCTAACAGATTACGCTAAATAGTTGTAGCTGTTAACTTTTGTATAACTATGTTTTGACTTCTTTCCCCTCCCAAACCTTCTTATCACTTACTGTTCCCCAAGCTCACTTCTCAAAATTTTGGGTGTTACTCCAATCCCTTTTTCCTGAAGTAGATACTGAAAACTACCCTGGCAAAATAGTAAACAAGTTACTTTGTACATTTGTAAATTGCATTAGAAGGTGTTGTTCTTAACTTGGACTGGGTGTGGATATAGCAGAATTGCACAAGTATTTGTGCCTTGTTAGCATAGTCTTACAATTGGTATTTTAGCCTCTTTTAAAGACGTGAAATGGTCTTTCAAAAATAATCTAAGTACTTATTGTGTAGATATTTTCTAGAGATTAAGGTTTATGTATGTGTAATTATCTTTAGCAGTATTAATTGCAGTGTGTGTCAACACTAAATTGTTTGAAGAAGCTGCTTTAAGCTAGTGATCTGAGCTTCCTCTACAAAATTAAATGTACCAGAAATTTATTTTACTCTTCCAGTAGCAGCTGATGAACCGAAGAGCCTATCCTGTTCTTTGTGCTGCTTAGGTCAACTTTTCACTTAAAATTGCCCAACAACACTTATAGCCTAACCTTTAGCAGTGCTACCTCCTTTCTGTCAAAGTGCTGAATTCTTCTCTAGCTGTTCTTTGTCTTTAGGAAGGGATGGGGAACACATCAGTTTTGTTTTGCTTCATCAGTTTTGATGTCTGAATACATTTTCAAGGTTTTTTACTGACTGTATAAATTACATACAATAGCAGTGTGTGATTTGCCACAATGTACATTGTATAGCTTTCTTGCATAAGTTTGCTGGAATTCATACTGTTGTCTTTTGGTGCATTTCATAACTTTTTTGTTTTGACAAAGCAGAACTGTTATCTGCAGAAGTTTTAGTATGTGCCATTTTTATAGCTAACCCTGTGGTAAATACGCAAGTTCTGACTCAGGGCTTTTCAACAACTTAAACACGTTCACAGTATTCTTCAGCACATCTTGGAGAATACTAGAGATTTAATGACTGTATAGTGCCTTGATAGAACTATTGAAGGGGCATCAGCCATAGAGTCTTTACAGAATGCAAGTCTCTTTTGAATTCAGTTAATGAGTTGATGTTAATATAATTGTAATAGCCCTGCCATGGGTTTATAAACTTGTATATACTTTCTGTAAAGGAAAATCAGCAAACTTAGGTATTTTTAGGCTTTCTGAAACCTGTTTGTTTGTTTGATTGTGGTCATGGGGGTCTAAAGGGCATAATATTGAAATTTACAGAAGCAGCTTTTGTGTCAAAGATGTGATAAAATGTTCTGTATGGGACATCTTTAGTGTGTGAGAGAGGTCACTGTCTAAACAAACATGTAAAAGTACCTGCCTAACTCTGATCCTGTAAGTTTTTTATAAGAGAGAGAAACAACTGACAACAAATCAGTATGTTTGCATGCCATTTCATAGTTAGAAAACTGTTTTGGTCTCATTTTGAGCTTTTAGGAAATACTTGCTTTGTCCCAAGCTTAGTGTCTTTATGAATGCAAACTACTAACGATAGAAAACAGGTTTTACTGAATGACAGGAACATTTTTGCTTTTGTTAAAATCAACTTTGTATTTTCAGGAAATTGTAGATTTTGTGATGACTCTTTATTTGAGAACTTTAAGGTTGCCTGTAAGGATTTCTGTATGCAGATAGCATTATATAATTGCTTCCTTTAAAACTGCTTAGCAAGGTCTAACTTTTTGAAAGAAAATGCTGATGGTTAATAAAACTTGTCATATAAGATGTATACTGACTATTTCAGAAGCTTTGACTTTCAAGTGTAATTGGACTGAATTAATACTGATTTTTGTGCACACAGCATTGGGAAAGGAGTGGTGAGTCATTTGCCTTCCTCCTTATAAGTTGTAATGATGTTAGATGTCACCATGGAATTAGAAAATTGTATGCTTGAAGGAATGTTTTCAAACTCAGTTACTTGTTGGCGTACAGTGTTTAAAAGTGCATCAGACTTTACTGAGAAAGTTTGCAGTCCAAACTTTTAAAAAAGAACTGATTCTCTTTTATCTCTGAAGAGTTTATAAAAGCATCAGAAGTGCTACGTGCCTTTGAGTCTCCCATATACTCAGACATTGTTGAAGCAGCACAGTAGAAGTACGAGGGGTGGATTATGTTGTAACAACAAAAAAGTTGATTTAAAATTTCTACGTATGACATATGTGCAAGTTTTTTTGTGAATATGCAGTTCACAGTACTGACTAGAGCTGCTGTTAAGTGTGTGTTAGACTCTGTGTTTACTTATAATTGAATGGCCTTTCCAGATCTGGCTACGTGAATGTGATCGTTTAAACATCTGCCAGATACAGAAACTTCCATATTCTGAGACAACAGATGCTGCATCACAGTTTATACTTCTAGGATTCAGTTTAATGGATGCATTTAAAAGAAAAGTGTATGTAATCAAAGGCAACAAAACCAACCTGACTTAAACGACTTAGTGTTTTAATTTATCATAGTGTACAGGTGAAAAAATGAACTGACCGAATAAAAACTTTGTTGCTCTCTTTCTCAGTTTCTTTTCATTTTTCAAGATTCCTTCAACCTTGGTTTATATGACAGGTACATATGAAAAGATAGTATTTTTAGATACTTTTGAAAAAACTTAGTTTTAAAATAGTTGATGCAAATTGTTAAAATATGTTTTCAGTAGCCACTTGTTCTTTGCTTTGGGATTTACAAGCTGCTCACGTACTTCTCCATACCTGTTCATTGAATGTGATGGGAGCAGTGTTGGCATTGGGTTAAGACTTGTTCTCTGTGGTCTGTAGGCTTTCAGCCCCTGCTGTTGGTTGCAGTGGAAGCTGCAGGTTTTGCCAGTGTTTGATATTGATGGGTTTAGATTTTGAGAAAGCTGCTTCATACTGTACTATATAAATAATAATTATTACATTATACAGTTATTATAATTTAAGTACTGTGTAATATAATTAATCTCTGTATGATGTGCTTTGCTGTTCTGACTCATTCCAGCTATATCCCATATGCAGCCATGTGTGACAGGGATGTTGAAAGTCCATGGAGATTTCCGTTGAATTTGACATGTAATGAAATGCAGAGGGTGGTTCCTCATGGGTCCACTCTGTTTTATTTAGGGAAGAAAGGTTAGCAGTAGTATTTGAATAAGAAGCAATAGCCTTCCTTTTCAGACTTGGTTTTCCACCATATGGAAAGGTAATTTCAGTTTTCAGAAACAAAATTGTTGGAGATCTTGTTGTTGTGCTTTGTGCAGCCCTGTTCATGGCAACACAGTAGCATGCATTGGAAAACTTTTACTTTTAAGAATTAATCATATCAACTTTTCTTAAAGGTTTTGGCTGAAAAATACTTTAGGAATCTAAATACTTTGTTCCCTTTTCAGTGATGAGAGTAGTATGTCCTTGCTTTCCAGGAGATAAGTTTTTTGAGGTTTTTTAAAAATCAGTCTTTAGGGAGTGATGCTGTGATGGATTAAAATAGTTTAAATTACATTAAAAATTGAGAGCTCTGCCTTCTGGTAATGTATAAATTTTAGTCTTCAACAATGCAAGACTTTAAAAGTCAGTGCAGTATCTATTATGATTAGGGTTTGTTGACGCTTACTTGAATGGCCTACAGAAGCTAGTAAAAAATGTGCATTTCTGCAAAATTGCCTAAAGTCAGGAGAATACATTTGTGACACGATAACACTGTTTCACTTTTTTCTTAAAAATAAATGTGTGGGAGGAGACAAACTTAATTCTGAGCCTGTTTCCCCAGTTACATTTGTGCATCCTAAGATGTAAGAGTATTTCTCCCACAAGGGGTCAGTAGCGCCTTCCGTTTGAGACAGGTTTTTATTACAGTTGCAGCACAAAGTAAACAAGGGATAAGGATAATGATGATTGCATTAATAAGTGGGTGGACCAGACCTCACTTGTCCCCTTCTTCAAGCAGGCTAAGTATAATTAGCTTATTTGCTGACTTCAGTAAGCACCATATTCTATCCTCTGACTCTCATGTGACATGAACATTGCTACTATTGATTAGGGCAAAGTTCCAGTGGAGTGTTTGCCTTTAGCTCTAGTTGAAAGTATTCATTTAGTCTAGCTTTTTTTCGAAGGCATGCAGTGCGAGCAGATAAATTATATGAGAGAGCTTGTCCAGCAGGCAGGGGAAAAGAATTCTTGTACGAGTGTCCCACATATTCTTAATGATAACCACACTCTCCCTAGATGGCTAGAACTGATTAATGTTTTTCACCCTATAGTAACACAGCTTATATTTAAATATGCTTTGAAGCCTATCAGTCTGCTCAGTGGAAGGAATGTCCAGCTTCTCAAGGCTTCCCGGAGTATGCAAGTTACTTGAAGGCAGAAGTTTGAAGTAACTCATTATCTTTGTGCCAAGAGGCTGAACAGACAGACAGCTATTCCTTTCAACAAAAACCTCCAGCCCTTGTACTGAAGTCATGTTTCACACATAGGCATCTGAGGTGGTCAGTATTGTTCAGGTTGGCACAGGTTCTTGTACTTGCTGAATTAGCAAGGGGCCTTCCTTACCATTGTGTTTGCAAGTCGTTATTCTCTGTTTCTCATCTGTTGTGGGTTTTGCATTTCATGTCCTCAGAGCTTCTGTCCTCACTACTCAAATCCTCCATTTCAATTCTTTCTATGTCTGCATTTTTGATAGCAGAACTGTGTCCCTTCCTCCTTGGTATGTCCCTTCTGAATGTTATTCTGTCCTCGTTTACACTGGGGTTAGCACAGTGCTTTGGCATAAGCACAGTGGGGACCTGTCCTTGTATCTGACTCAACTCTTAAATTCATGTACTGATAGGAGGAATTCCTGAACTTGGTCATAAGAAAATTTCACATTAATTTATTGACATACCTTATTTCTCTTTATTGGCATAAGAAAGAGATTTTGGCCACTACCTGAGGAGAGGGTGGGGATACTTCTTTTGGTCTAGTTACAATTGTCCTCAGTCACACGAGGAAATTCAGAAACATGTTTCAGGGTTGTTTGGTTTTGTCTTTTTTTCCCATAGACTTCCTGAAATTTTCATTTTTATTGTATCTTGGACTCAGGTTTTGGTGACAACTTACTGAACATTTCAGAGAAAGTCACTCTAAATGGAAGTTACTGTCTTCCAGTCACAGGCATCTTGCCCGCTTACACTGACCGGAGGAGGTTCCGTAGGATCACTTGCAAAGAGAAGGGGTCTGGTTTGGAGCTTCTTGCTGCCTCCATAAAGAA
Organism: Myiotriccus ornatus; assembly: GCA_036023395.1. Taxonomy (NCBI): domain Eukaryota; kingdom Metazoa; phylum Chordata; class Aves; order Passeriformes; family Tyrannidae; genus Myiotriccus; species Myiotriccus ornatus. Next base: position 104,540,225 of record JAYRBT010000082.1, read on the forward strand.
GAAGGGAAAAAATTCTGCCTCTTTGAATTAAGTTAATCTGAAACCACATTCTAAGTAATGCTTTTCTACTAAGATTCCATAATACCTCCTGTGCATATACGTTTCATTTTTAAGGTCTCATGATGTTGTATATGAAAGCTATATAAAATAAATAGCAGTTATACAGTCTTTATTTCCCAATGGGCATGACATATAGTTTGAAGTACAATACTATTATTCTTCATTTCTTTTGTCTTTGTGAAAGACCTGTAAAATAAAGACTACTTCAGGTCTATTTAGATGAGGCTGCTCTTCCTAACACAAAGGCCTTGGGTTGTTGTAGCTTTAAAATTCAAAGCATCATGGTCAAGGGTTTTGACTGTGTTTTTCCATTCTATAGCATATGGCACTTAAAGCACCTAATTCATATTAGTCTTGGGTTTTAGTCAGGTAATTTTGATTCTGTGTAAGGCTGAGGAAGTCTTCATGTCATTATTGTCCTCTGAAATATTGTCCCACCACTTCATGTGGAGGAGATAGTCTGGAAGCAGTTCACACCTTTTTGTTGGGATAGAAAAGTGTATTAGAGTAAGGGCATGGGGAAACCTAAAGCTGAAATAGGCCCAGTTCTTCTGAATTTTTTCAGGTGAGAAACTTAGATGACAAATTTGACTGGGAGGAGAGTCTATTAAAGTTAAGGAATTTTAAATTCTTCTGTTCTCTCTTCTGAGACGTGGTAGCATGGATACATTAAGCCCGGTTCTAATTAACCGTGCCGTCTCCTGCATTTTGTACATCCTACAACCCTGGCTATGTCCCTCCACCTCAAATCTCCCTGGAGTAATATGTTCTGTGGTTAAACTGGAACTATTCCACACATGGATGAGGAGGGGCATGGGAGTTATAAGCCAGTCCCTGATGCAGAAGTTATGGATCTATTGTTCTGGTTGCAACAGCTCTCTTCCCGTGACACACAGAGAGGATGTAATGGGGTAAGTGATCTTGACTTGGATTTTCTGTGAACTGTGGCTGTCTGCACACAGGCAGCAGCATAAAAAAAGCTACTGCAAATCAACTACTCACTAATGAGCTGTGTGAGGTGCTTGCCCTGCAGCAGGCAGAAGTTGGGAGCCACTTACATTTTAAAGTGTTGCAGCCAAGTAGGGTTGAGTGGGCCAAGCCCTCTGGGCACCTACCTGTCCTGAGCTGACATTGCTTTACTGGTAAGTGGCATGGAAATGAATTAGATATGAAAAGCATATCTTCATTAACAAGATTGGGATACCAGACATTTAATTTTAGGCTTTATCTGCTATGCTGAATCAAATGGTGATGCCAAGATTTGGCAAGCAGTTGTTGAGCACTCCAGGAAAAGTTAGTCATTGGCTGATTTCATAGTTTTGCTTTTGCAGGAGTTTCTCAACTTGGAGGACATAGTCAAATAATCTTCAGGAAAGAAAAAAAGCATCTAGACAGTATTTCAGAAGAGAAGTATCCTTTTCTATTTTTTTGAGCTCACTGTACAGGATGGGAACTGTGCCTAGTTTTTAATTTCTCTCGCCAATTCTCATTTAGCCAGAAATGCTGCTGTAACTGCTACTTGCTCTCTGGATTAGCCAAAATCAAACATATATCCCATGTGTCTGTGCCATCTGTTTCTGACCACCACACTACCTCTCCCCAGAACATCCTTCCACAGGGTGTGAGTATGCACTTGTGGGGTTATAGGAGAGCTAGCATTACCCTCTGAACTCCTTGTCCTCCAGGACAAGGAAAGGAGTTTAATGTTGATTTGATCTGACCTTTTTCTTTCTGACCATCTTCAAATATCAAATGCCGTCCCTTATTCCAGGTGGCATGGAATTTTTAGAGGAAGTAAATGGCATCATTGCTTTGTCTGGAATTCTTGGCTTTGGCATGTCCTTTCCTAAAAAATGAAGTCTGATTGTTTTATCAGCTACAGGTGTTTAACCAATAAAGTAGCCAGCTCTGCTTATAGGAATATTAATTTTTCTAGGGAGCGTAGGTAAGGGCTTAGCACATCCTAGGTTAAGCTCTTCCCTGTCATGGCCAGATGCTAACTTGGGCAATGCTGTGTGACTTGCAGGGTGGGTGTACCTACCCCTGAAGGGTAGGTATAGCTTAAGGCATCTTGATGGCACAGCAGTGACAGCAGAAGTGCAGTGCACCCATGATAACATAAGATTTTTCAGGAGTTGGTACATCTGGCCGTTCTGGAAGGGTAGCCTGAGGTGAGGTCAGTAGGTACCACACAGAACCTGGACAATAGCCCACTGCGTAGTGCTCGGTACACTTAATTCAAAACTCCAGAACAAGATTGGTAAGCAGCAGTGTGTATCCTTGGATTGGTTGTTAGTGGATTAGAAACACGAGTAATTAAAAGGCACCAGCTTTCCATGTTCAAGTGAAAGTGTCCCTCCTTGTGCTTTATTAATTTAATTCCTCCTGATACAGAAAGAGTGAAGGGAAGTTAACAAGCCTAGCTTATTTTGCTGCAAACTCTGTATATCCAGCACTGAAGATCTCTGTAGATAGCTTTGGGTATGGATAGGAAAAAAAGGGGGAGGGGGGAGGGGAGAGAGGTCTTTAATGATGTGTTATGTTATTGATGGAATTTCTAACCTGGAGCAGAACTGCCTGCCTCAGAGCTGTGGGTAGTGTTACCCACAGTAACTGCTTGCTTGTGCATAGTTCGTTTTTATTTTTTTCTTCAGGAAAGATAAGCTGGTGGCTCCATGAAGCGTAGTGACTAGTGGGAAGAGCAGTGTGGTTCTGCTGAGCACAGCTGCCAAAACTGGAGCAAGCCAAAGGAGAGTGGTTCTTTTGTCAGGGACAGAAATGTGGTCTGACACAGCTTTCTTATCAAAGGGAAGGATTTTTCACTTCAGGAGGAAGTTTGGCTGGGAAGGCATTGGATAACATTTTTTTTTCAGCTTAGCGGGAAGTCCTGTATAAATGTGTTTTCCATGAATGTAATAGTTCTGCGTGTGACTCTCTGGAGAGAACATTAGTGACTGTAGATGCAGAAAATAACATAAAGTTGACTAAAATATTTTTGATCTGAGTAAGTCAGCAAACACACCTTGCGTGCTCACAGCCAAAAGCCATTTGTTCTTGGCTCGTGCCATGGGGCAGGCAAAAATAATTCTCTTTTTTTCTAGTTTTTTTTATCCTAAGTATTTCTGAAAGTTCCCTTGATCCTTTCCAAGCCGTTGCGTTGCAGTTAAAACCTAGCCTTTTCTTCTGGTGAATATCTTGTGTAACAGGAGTGATTTGTTTGTGTTTCAGCCTAAACTTGGATAATTTTGTTTAAACATTAAGAACCTATGTGTGATATAGAGAAATTTCTGTAATAGAGTTGAAGAAACAAGTTGTCTTCTAATTGAGGCCATTAGATTGTGATTTGTTAGATTTGGTTTCCTCGGTTTTCGTCTGAGTCCTTACTCAAGTTACTTAGTTCTGTGTTTCCCCTCGTTATGAAGTGTGAAACAAAACATTACTGCTTGGGGGTACTAAAAGAAATCTGGTGGTGGATGCAGGGAAGCCTGCAAAAGCACTAATCAGTTCCTGAGTAGCTAAAATGCCTCCCCTGCCAGCCAGTCACACAGTGGTGTACCAGCTCAGTTTAGTGTTATCCTGATGAAAAACTGAACCCTGGTACTAGTGCTACTTCACAGTCTTGCCAAAGAGCAAATAGGCATAAAATGAACTAATGTCTTCCACCACCCAAGCAATGGGAGTTATTAATTAACTAGTAATTATATACAAATACATATTTTATTAGACTTAACAAGTAACCGTTGGATCATTATTTCCTTATTAAAGCTATTAATGAAAAAGAGCTGTATTGAATACAGGTGCTGAGTTATAACATTAAGTGAATGATAAAATGCCAGCTTTTGGGTGGCAACGTTTTTCTGAGGTTCTGTCAGTTCGTGATCTTGCCAGTGTGCTGAATCATTTTAGTAAGTACACTCTGAAACTCGACTTCCCACAGCCAGTGGGTGTCACTGCAAGCATTGAAGTGACAGAAGAACAATTTTGGGTAGAAAGAATAAAAGTTCAAGTGTATGTTTTATTTTTTTTTTTAAGTTAGAAATAAATGCAGGAGAAGAGGTAAATCCTTACTTGCTAACTTTGCAATTTGCCAAAATGTTTCTTGGAGATGCTTGAAAAGGGTTTGAAATGCTTCATTTTTGAATTTTTTTATTTTTTTTTTAATAAGTATCCCAGGTGGCCAAGGCCAGATCCTCTGACAGAAGTCACGGTACTGCGAACTTCCATAACCATGCTGGCCCCAAGTGCCTACTTGCTTCCTAGTGCTGAATGTTATGCACAGATGATGTTGGGTTTAAAAAAAACCCCAAACTGACCACCAAAGAAGCCCAAAAAGCCTTTCCTTGAATCCTTTAAAACCACTTATATGGCATTCTTGGTGTTTGCAGACCGAAGTGCTAAAGGTCACTCTGACTCCAAGTGCCCAGCTTCCCCAGGCAGCTGGCCGCCCCCAAAACCAGACTGGTTCTGAAACAAGGGCCCTTCCAGGCTGGTGCCATGACGAGGTGTGCGTGTACCCTCCTGGGCAGCCCTCCACCTCCCACCGCCCCACAAGCAGACCGGCCGTGCAAGCTTTGGACTGTTTACATGATATACATTACCTAGCGGAGCCTGCACTTTGGGAAGGGCCTCTCTCGCACAGGTCGTTGCTAAGGCCCACGTTGTCTCTGCCCATGTTATCGCGAGGATGACAGTTTAAACAGGCCTTATCACTGTGTATTCAATCAAGGTTTATGAGGGCTGATAAAGATGTCACCTTGTTGCTTTGTGTGTTCATTAAAACCCTATTCCCCTGTAAGGCTTTGCTGTATTACATTCGTTTTATTCTTTCTTTCTTTCTTTGGTGATCTTTAGGTATCTTCTGAAGAAAGAGGTATGTGTTGGAAGGGAAGGCATCATGCTTACTTGAATAGTTCTAATATTTCTGCAGGGTAGAATTAAAACCAAAACCCACCAAAATTAGTAGCTTGGTTGACACAGCCCTATCTGTATTTAATATCTTACATTGTCATAATCACTTATTTAATGGTTCAGTAAACTTTCCTAAGTTTAGCTTACACACGGCAGTAAAGCGACTTGTGTGCTCTTACCTGCTGCGTTGTGTGGCTGCAGAAGGTGGCTTGGGAGGGGCTTGGTGTTACTCAGTTATGATATAGTAGGTTGAGCTCCCATTGCCCATTGCAGCTTTTCCTGATAGCTAGAGCACATTTGCAACACAGAAATGTAAGCCTCATTGACTTAGTGTTCTGGTTGTATGTCAGAGCTGAAGAAATGATTGCAATAAATAGGTAGTCATACAAAATGTATCCCTAATTTTCAGATTATCTGTCTGTGGACAGTAACAGAAAGTAGGCAAAGATTGAGTCTGTCTTGTCCTGTAAACTTCTTCATTGCATTGTAGTGTTTTTTTTTCAACCCATGTCCTTTCCCTAACTATTGTTTAAAATACATACATTTTCTTAATCATATCTGATGCCATGTCCAATTCGACCAGTCTTCAGAAAAATCTCATTTCTACAGTGAGCAGAAGTTGTTCAGTTGCATTTTTGTTGGTTAAGTAAAATTTGTTTTAAAGCAAAACAGAGATACAAAACCATAATGAAATATGATTAGTTGCAGCTGCTTAAAGTATTATAAAAGAGAGAAATGTTAGAGGCATCTAGTGGCTGAAAAGATTTGAAAATATATAACCGACTCAAGATCCTAGTTCAGGCACAAATGGAGATTAAGCGTGTATGTTTAGGCTCTTTTGAAAAATGGGAAGAAACTGAATATTCAATTGATTCCTTAGATCCCCAGGTCATAGTAAATTCCTGTTATTTACACTGTAGCATATTGGCTCTCTGCATCCTATAAACTTCGTGAATACTGATGGCTGTTGGCATTTTAGGAATGATTCTTTCACTTTGTTTACAATTTTGCTGCTCCTGGCAAACATTGGACTATCAAAGGCTTTAATGCTGTGCATGTGCATTTCATAATAGAATGCTATTATATGAGGATAATAACACTTACTAGAGATCAGTAATAAAATGAAAAACAGAGCCTCTCCACCATCACTTGTTAACACTTCTAATGATTGTTTGCCTATTAACACTAATTGGTTATATGCTTCCATTTTAGCCCTGTGCTGGCTGGCGTAAGCATGAGGCACTTGTGTATACATAGTACTTATGAATAGCTGTGCTGGCCTACGGATCTCTGCAATAAAAGTTACTGTAGCATGATCTGGTCTGCATTTTTGTGAAATGTTTTATATCAGAACCAGTAGTTGACCTCTGTCTTTATCAATTCACTCTATCTATTTGCCTTTAAACAGTAGTCACGGTACTCTCTAGAATATTTGCCTGGTGCAGTGGTGTCCATTTAGCCTTGACCATGGAATACTCTCTGGTCATCCTGCAGTTACAGTATTTTTTGAAGCTTACCTTAAAGCTAGAATTCATTCTTACGCTTTCATTTTGCTGAAAACAGTTGACTGGGGGCACTCAAAATCCAGAATTGATTTGCCATTTGGTAGTCTTTGAGTTAAGATGGAAAATTTCATGGTTCCAGCCAGTCACTGAGTTCTGGAAACCCCATTCACGCAGCGAACAATTTTGACAGGGTGTGGAAGGGGAATCTGAAGTATGGCAACAAAAGATACCTTTGGAAGGGTTTCCAGTTTCTGTGCCCAAGTCTCACCCCGGATACATGTGCTTACATGCTAAATTTCCAGAACATGGTTGCCATCCAAAAACTCAATTGACTTTGAATGTATATTGATTTCTCTTTCCTTATTTAAATCCAAAAGGTTTATGTCAGCAGAATATTAGGCTGAAAACCTGGTGATAATTCAGTATAAAAATAAAGTGGTTTAAATATTAACAGTACCAAGAGATCCCTGATATGTTTCTAGCTAGCTGAATGGGAAAGCATTCTCAGCAGAGTAGTTGACTTTTACTCTTGGTTGGACCAGGCAATATATTTGGTTGTATTCGTACAGCACTCATTTCGGCTATGGCTGGTAGTTGCCCCACCAGTACTATCAAACCTTGAACGTTGAGCTGAACAAAAACTATACTTCACTACAGATTTTGGCGTCAGCAGCTGTCTTCACAGACCTAAGGCTGCCATCACCAGCCTTTTGAGGAGTGCCAAGAGGTATCAGAGGGCTGTGGTCGCTTCTCCGCTTCCATATTGAGAGGGGAAACTTGGCAAATCAGAAAAAAAGAGGGGCCCTGTTGTGGGAAGAGCCATGAATAATCGTGTGTGCCAACACCGCCACCCTCCCAGGGCACGGTGCTGCCTCGTGAAGGGAGGTGGTGCGTGCAACACCGATAAAGCACGGTGATGGTGCCAGGGGTGCCACTGCTTTGCTGTGGTGTGTTGTGTTGTAGCCATGGCACCTGGTGATAGATGAATGTCTGCAGGCTGTTGCTATGTTGAGGTATGGTTATGTATTTATTGCTAACAGCCACGCTAGTCCAATGTAAAAGATGACTGAGGCCTCTGCAGATCTGTTGAGAAAACTTAGGTGCAAGTTGTGGCATCTGTATATAGGTCAGCGTTTACAGACACTTGAATGCTCACCAGTGGTCAGCCTGGTTAGTCCAGCTCCTGTGGAGAGGTTAGTAACTCCACACACTGGGATATTGCCAGCCTCTGTCCATGAGGATGAGATAATCGATTTTCTCAGTTGAGTAAGAAGAGGAAAATATTTTCTCTTCATCTGTCATTCTAGAGCAATTGCTTACAGTATTATGTGATTTGTTCTTTCCTGCCCGCCAGAATTATTCAGAGGTATACAGTGAATGTAAGCTTAGGGAATAGGCTTGTTTCTTCCTAAGATATCTTTTGCAGCTCTTCAAAGCAGACCTCAAAGACTGATGATTGAAAACCATTACTCTTGAGAGTAGAATGGCTAAATCCAATAAAAGAATTTATCCCACAGGTATTTGTGTACCTCCCTCAAAGTCATGAAAATGTCAATAGCGCTGAGTAATTAACTAGAAACTTTTCATTTTTTCTAATTAGTGAAATTACAGTGCAACAAAGTTCTGTTGTTATAACCCTTATCCATCTTCCCTGCAATGTTGCTTCTACTTGTGCTAATCTAAATGTAAATCATAAGTCCTGTGGGAAAGAGTCTGTCCTTTGCACTCTCTCCCTTCCTTTTGTGTGTTTTTAATTTAATTTAATTTTATTTCATGTTTGTGCACAATCCTCAGAGCAGAATGCCTATCACTTGCCTTCATGATTCCTAAATTCATGTACTCAGTCGAGACCACTCGTGGCCTCTGATTCATGGTTGAAAAGAGTATCTGTAATAAGCCTGCAGCACAGAATGTATTTTAAGATCTAACAACATGTCCCACTGGAGCCTCCTCATTTCCCCCATGACCAGGAAAAATGAATTGCCTGTGTGAGATGCCTGATCAACAAACTAGAATTGTTAGGGAAAAGAAAAAGAAATGCATGGGAGGAAGGAGTTACAAAAAGCCAGAGAACACCCTGCAGTTTCTTCTCCCCCTCTTACAAATGGAGATCCTGCTCCTGCACAGCTGTGGTGGTGGAGCCCGGGCTGGGAGAAGGCTTTGGGATGTGTAGGCCCCCAGCCATAGAGGGGTTTACGGGTCAAAATCAATACCTGTATGTTAGTCCATGTAAATAAATCATATGCCTGTAAAATACATGCTGTAGTTTGCTGCTCGGTCCTAGGGGAGAAGGAAAATAATTTAGCACAGCTGGATGCTTGTTCGCCTTCCAAACTGTTTTTATGGTTTAAAAGAATAGCTTCCTAAATCGCCGTCTTATAGAGAAGGGGGGTGTGGGGCTGCACCAGAGCGCAAATATACTGGTGTCACTTTAATTAAAAAATCTGCTCTCTCATTTACCTTCCAAAACATCCCTGTTCCCTCTAACGAAGGAATTTTTACCTAATCCGAGTGAGCAGCTGTTGTCTGCCAAATGGCCAGTCTGTGCTCCTGGCGGAGTTCACTGTGCTGAGCGTTCCCCTCTCCCATGCTGCAAACAGCTCTGTGTGAAACCGCTTCCCTCAACTTGAACTCCAGTGAGCAGTCCCTGCAGCACGTGGAGACCGAACTAGTCGTTGCAGCAATAAGCGCTCATTTTCAAGGCTCCCAAAGACACTGTAAGCACCCAACAAAAGCAACCCAAGCTGAGGATCCGTTGGAGATGTTGGGATGCCAAGAAGCGCTGTGTTAGTGCTAACCTCTGTGCTTAATGAACCAAGTAATTCCTTCACCACTACCCTTGTCAGTGAAAAAAAACCAGGCTTTTGTGAGCCAGGGGGAAGCTGTATGCATTAGCTGAGGGACTTGAAGACTGTAAGCCTGGAATCAGTGCTAATTACAGAGGTGCTTCATCCTAAGGCTTCATTGCTTTGGTGCCTGCAATCCATGTAAGGGAGCAACCTGCCATAGGCTGGGTGCTGCAGCCCGTGACCTTAGAAACTAGAATGGGCTGTAAATATCTGTGCATTCAGCTCAGCTCTTTGAGGAAAAGTGGGAAACCAGTTCTGGTGCTTGATCTCCATGGCTAGCAGGCAAAAGATGCAGGAATGCCGGCCAGACGAACAAAATGTGAGCAGAAGCGGTGCCAAAGTTTTGGGTTCTCCTCGATTTCTGGTCTAGAAAATGCTCTGGTAGATTCTGGCAGTGGGGAGTTGAAAGGAAATGGTGTGGCCCAGGGTACATGGAGAACGTGGGCCCTTGTCAGATATATGTCCCCTTTTAAAAATGCAAATTGATAAATAAACACTTAAACAATAGGGCTCTGCTAATCCTTTTACAAAGGGTAAATTGCTAATCTAACTCCCCAGCCAGGATGGCTGCTTCACCTTAACAATAGCTGCATTTATACCTTATGTTTTACTTGTAAACTGACATGTAGTGAATTGGAAAGGGTTTCGGCTCACCTGCTTGGTGGGGGAGGGCGGCTAATCCCTTCATGCCCTTCACACTCGGTGAGCAGTGCTGCCATTTGATCACGCTGAAGCAAAAAGGCCAGCCAAATTTTCAGCCAGTTTAGCCGCGGTTGTGCTTGTGCTTTAACAATGCTGCCAGTGTCTCCGGTAAGGGCAGAGAGAAAGGTCTATTCATGGCGCAGCGAGTACCCGAGGGCCCGATCTTCAGAGGCGCTGGGCACCCCCCAGGAAAGGATGCTGAGCACGCTGACATTCCACAAACCCGGTTTTCCTGGCATTGCAATGCGAGTTGAGTCCTTGCTAATGAGTCTTGGCAGCAGAGCACACGTGTGCCCACCTTCAGCGGCCTGCTCCTGGGTGACGAGGCCATCGTGGAAAAACAGCAGGAATGAAGAAGGGGCTGAGCTCCCTGGCCCATCACATTGCCATGATAGGAGACTGGGAGCCTGAAACACAGGCTGTGTGGTGGGTTACCAGAGAGGTGGGTTGGTGCCAGTGAGTTGACTGGTCAGTTGTGTGACTCTTTGCCTTGCCTGGCATTTATGCAGATGTTACTAGTTTAACAGAACTGCTTGTGGTAATATTGGGTAAGTCCTGACTTGGAGTTTTGTCCTCAGCTGCTGCAGCTTCTTGTTCTTTCCTATCTTTTTTTTTTTTACCCCCCTTTTCTTTTATATTGGTCTCCAGCATTAGATCTGATCCAAAGAGACGGAAATAAGATTTTTCTTGCTGTATTTGGTCACTAAGGTGTTTCCAAACCCATAAGCCTGTTTGGGAATTAAGGAAACCTGGACAATTCATAGCTGTAGAGTGACCAATTTAGGGCAGTTTGATGCAGAAGGGTGATTGAACAAAATAATTTGGTAGGTAAGACCTATGGGGTGCTCTCTTCCATGTAGCCAGCTTTTTATGATAGAAGAGGAAAATCAGGATGTTTTCTATTTTTTCATCCCTGAAGGAAATATATTTGTAATCTCCCAATGTCATGTGAGATTAACATCAACTTCTGTGTTTTTCAAGAGAAATTGTATCAGGCATCTGGCAAAGCAATTCGTATCGCTTATATTTAAGGGATTCTTTGGAGAGGGAGGCAAAAGCAATTGTGGACCAAATGTGCCAGAAAGACTGTGTCAAGGACTTGGAGGATCTTGGCTAGACATTGCTCGTCTGAGATCTTCTCCTCACTACCAGGAGAGGAGTGTTGATGCAGCATCAGCTCAAAGTAGAGTCTAGCCAAGTAAAGGATGCTGTAGGTTTTATATCTGTTAGCCCATTAAATTAAAGACTGTAGGAACTGGGTTATTAGAACTTTAAACCTACTAACTCATAAAGGCTTGCAAGTTTGATTACTTTTAACACAGATTTTTACTCAGATAGCTCTAATTAAGAGTGCCTGTTCCTTTTGCTTATTTAATGAAGACAGAGCTAGCACATGTAACACTAGTAGAAGATTTATAGAAAACGTTTTTCCATTTCCATCTCACAAAGCTAAAAAAACCTCACATTAAATTATTGGTCATGATTTTTACTTGAACTTTGACTCAAATTATTGAATTTGGGAATTCAGTGTATTGTTAATGAACAAGAAATCTAAGTACCTTTAATAAAGAAGGCAGTATTAGGAGATTTTAATGCCTACCCCCTTGTCAATCCAGCCTCAAATACTAAAAAATATTCACTACAGACTTTGAAGGAAAGAGTTATTAAATACATGCAGGCAAGTGACCAAAAGAACAAAAAAAAGAGCAAAAAGTACTCGTGACAGACTACCAGGGTTGTTTCCTTTTGTAATGGATCTTTATTTATAGATAGGAAATACACATATTTTCATCTTTCAAAACTTTATTAAAATTTTTAAACATTTTTATTTCTGTTATAAAGTTTGGATTCTGCTAAAATTATTATTTGACATGGATAAGGAACTGGCTACTAAGGCAACAACAGTGACTTACCTAGGAGAAAGAAATAAGAGATTGTAGGGAGTTTTCATGGCAGAGTTTCATAAAATTACAGCTGACAACTAATTTCCACTAATATTTTCACCAAGTGTCTATGTAGGAATATACTGATGATCTGGAGTTGGGAAGCATTTTCCATGGAATGGGATTTGGATCTTCACAAGGAGAATGAAATATCACAGTAGCAAAAGTGGTGTGAAATGTAACACTGCAGAAGATAAGATCTCGCAGGGAGAAATAATAAGCATTTTGGCAGTGAACTGGAGCTGAAGGGTTCAGAGGAGGTGAAAGCCGGGGTGCCATACTGTCACAGGAAGTTTTAGTTGGATGGGGTGTCAGTGCAACCCTCTCCAGGAAAGAGGGGAGCTTTGTAGCCCTACTGCTGAGCCAGGTGCTGGGGAGCGACGACACACAAAATGCTGCATGTGGCTCTGCACAGCTGCCTTCGTAGGAAGAACTGGAAACAAGGAACAGTCCATGCTGCAAGTAAGTGCAGCATATGGCTAGCAGAACAACCAGGAGGCTGGAAAAACTGTCTTGTGAAAAGCTAAACCAGCTTCACTCACAAGGTACAGAAGGGGAAAGGTGCAAAGAAGAGGAGCTGGAACTGAAGAACGCTGAGTGTAAGAAAACATTAGTGTAAGTAAATATAAGGAGCGTACATGAGCATAAAACAGTAGAGAGAGCCATGAAGTGTAGATTTACAAGTACAGACTGCAGATTTAAGAGGAAATTCCCGTCATTTGAGCAGTGAGGTTCTGGATGAGCCTTCCAGGATGAGTAGCTTGGACAACCTGATGAATGTTCGAAGTGTTTAGTAGATGCATTATCAGATGAGTGAAGACAGGTGATCAAGCCAGCAGCAGGCAGGGCAATATTCATTACAATGGCCTAGTTTGAGGGAACCTTAGGAAAGAAGAGCAGGAGCAGTCCAGAGCCAAACAAACTGTGCTGGAAAGACAGAAAAGATGTGGAGGCTTTAGGTCAGATAACACTTGCCTGATGTCTTGTCTTCTTTGCCAGCAGAGTGGTATTAAGCAGCTCAGAACAAATGTATTCAAGTCTATTAGATGGTAAGTGCTTAACTTGGTGAGAAGAGACTCTTGTGAGAAGTGATGAAGGAGGACCGCTGAGTTTGTTTCTATATTATTTCTATATTATTTTATATGCACACACACACATATATATGTAGTTTTCATGAAAAGCCATGATATGTCTGGACTAGGAAGGTATTCCTGCTTAATAATGCTGCCTTTAATATCTTATAGCCATTCTTTCTTGTAATAGGCAGGGGCAGGAGTGAGCTCTTTTAGCTGATGAGAGCAACAGCCCCTGCGCAGTCTGCTGGGAGGTGTAAATGTCTGTGTGGAGTAAGGTGACCAAGCAATGGTTGAGCTTCCAGCTCTGAGACTCAGAATCTGCCCAGCTAAGTCCCCTTTTGGACTGGAAGCACAACTATGTTGAAACCTGCTATGAGACCCTCAAGACTCCTGCTAATAAAGCAACTGGACAAAGGTCAAACCCCCCTCCCCCCCAGCAACAAGAAACTAAAACCTGTGGGAACAATCATAGAAGTAGAGGAAGGATGTTTCCTGGAAAATAAAGAACCTCACTGAGCTTTAAATCTAGCCCAGACACCCAGAGTCAGCCCTGCTATGTTAGAAAAGCTTAATCCAGCAAAAAACAGGGAAGGAGAAAAAAAAGAAAGAAGTTAAAATGCTGGAGGAGTAAATGACAACAAGTTGCTCTTGTGTCATAGTCCTTCACATCCTTAGTGTTCTGCACACCACAGAGGGATGCTTTGTGCATTCCTGTGCCCGGGTAGCTTTGCTTCTAGATAGGAAAAGAGAAGGGAAATGTGTCCAGGGAGCTCAAGTGTGCTGTTCTGGATCGTCCAGAAGGGGAGGAATGTCACTCTGAACATGCAGCTGAAACTGGCATACAAAATGCTGCATGGGAGAACCCCCACTATGCAAACCTAAGCACACACTGCGCAAAAGTTAAAGGCAAGCATAAGAGAATTTTAATGCCATATTAAATGTTGATTCATGTATGGCTGGAGCCACAGTGACCTGAAGGGCTGGTGTTTGATCCAGCTCCGAAGTGATAAATTGATCTGTAACTTATGCCGGTTTCCGTGCGTGGTAAGAGTCATCTGATAGGGACCAGCAGTGAAGGGTGTGACTGGGAGCCAGAGCCAGGAGCTGTGTCCTGCCGGAGTGGGTGTGCACCTGGCAGCCTGAGTCACTAATTGCCCTTGGGAATAGCCCTCTGCACAGGAATGTTATCATCACCTACCCTGCCGAGGCAGACCTCAGTAGCACCGATGGTCATTAACTGCCTGGAGTAAGGGCCATTGTGTTCAGTTTCTTCTGCTTGAGAAAGGAGCAGCTGAAGGGCTTTAGCAAAGAATTGCTCCCAGTCTGGTCCACACCAGTGGTAAACAGCTTTTGCCTCTGATCACAAATGCCATCAAAAAAGACTACCTTATTGCCTTTTTTTTACTGTTGTCGTTTGGTTTTGATCACTCAAAAAATAAGGACTATTTCTTAGGAAATAGATGGAATTTTAAATATATATCAGATGTTTAGGCCAGATGCTTATTAAGTCAATGAATCATTCGCAATTGAGAAATATTTGCTCTTTCCACATGTTACGGACATCAGGAGTGCTTTTTTTATGGAGCATATGGAGGCACAAGTCACTCTCTGAGCAATGGAGTGAACTGGATCAGATTTTCGTCAGCTTTGCTAGAGGGGATTCTTCAAGCTTCAGCTGTTCCATGAGTGAACCATGCTGGTCTCTCCAGATCCTCTCTCTCTCTCTCTCCCCCCGCTTCTCTTTCCTGGTTGGTTCTTCCCTTTATGCAGTTGTATATTTTTCTCAAGCTTTGTTGAACTTATTAACTTTGAGTTCAATTTGTCAAATCTGGCTTGGCCAAGATTCAGTTTCATAGGATGCTGAGCTAAATACAAAATGGTCTACATCTTGCAGCCAATTTGTGATCATTTACATAAATAAAGGGGATTGTCTTGAAGTGTGTGAACACTGATGAGAACTGGGACATCTCTGCCATCTCCTCACCAGGAACATTTCTTGGGAGTATCCAGTAATCCCTGTCTGCCTTGTTTTCCCATAACTCTTAATCAAGGACAACATCTACAGAAACAGTGAGTTATATTATAAAATATCTTCAGGTAAACAGTTGTACTTCATGAATATATTATTATTGTCCTAGCCAGGGCTGCAGAGAAAATGAACAATTTTGGAAATACTTAGATAGCAGTCCTTGTTGCAAATTAATGTTGGATATTGAGACAGTAAAAAGTCTTAAAATAAACCATGTGTGGAGTAATGGGTTGTCCACATAGGTTTGAAATGCCATCATTCCCCTGAGATGCAAATATACTTATGTGCTGCATCCTAGATGGAATAAAATTATACTTTTTTATTTCTGATTTATTTTTTGATTGGTATTGTGCATATGTATATATATATAGTTGTATACTGATGGGCTTTGGGAGTAATTAGGTTCACTGTTCTATTGTGTCACCTATCTAATTGAAATTAGCTGTAAAGTTTTGGCCAAAATATGAGTTTGGATTATCAAGAATCCAACAGCCTTTAGGACTGTGGCAGGGAAGAGGGTGACAAGGGTTGCATTTATCTAACTTGCTTATTTAGTTCAGTGCATAGTTCCTTGATGTTATTTGGGCAGTAGGTCATATCAGCATTTCTTTAGAGCTATCTGCCCAACAGGAAATCATGAAAGCATTAGACATGTGCCAGCTGAAAATCCCCTTGCTGAAATGCTGTGGATTTTGCTACGTTTCTGCAGTAGGTGCTTTTCTCTGTGCTCGTGCATTAAGAAACCTCCCAGACTGGAGCTAGACCAGAAAGGAGAAGCTAGACAATGTGGCAAAGTTGACGTTTTGAAACTATTTCCACTTATTTAAACAAATCTATTACCTGTTTGAATACCTGGAAGTACTCCAGCACTTCAACAGTTTATAATTTTCTCTTGTCTAAATTCCCTTGGTTTATTTTCCCAGGCCTAGTAGCTGCTGTCTTGAAATGTTCTCACTGAGAAGGCAGCGAGGTCCCTGTTTTCACACTGTCTTCATCCCTGCAAGTGCAGGACTTGGTATTACAGTGCTGCTGCATTTCACCTCCATCCTAAAAGTCTAGCAATGCTGGATAGTAATGAAATCTCCAGGCTAGTGGTGAGCAGTGGCAAGGGTCCTCATCTTGAGGAAAGGCTTTAAAATCTGATTACAGTGGGTGGTTCTCAGCACAAGGGACTACAAAAGCTGAGCTGCCTTCCTGGGACAGGGGAATAAGCAGCTGTTCGAGGAGTCTCTGGACTTTTAGAATGGATAAAACCCAAGGCTTTCTTAAGCAGTGGCTGGGCACGCTATGGCTGTGGTCACAGGGGGAAGTCACCGAGGTGTGTCATGTTTAAGAGGATCTAAAAGCAGCTTCATATATATACACAAGTGCTCTGTGGCATAAGCAGCAATATTCATCTAATACATTAAAAAAAAACCAAAACCCACTGCAAGGGTTGACAGTTCCCCTTTCTTTGGGCTAGAAACCAATTTCTTGTTGTATTTTTAATTCTTCTCTCAATAAAAAATGTGGCCAGGTGCAATGTCAGAAAGCAGTCCCTGTCAAGCAAAGGCATTGGCCAGTTTCCATGGGACTTTATTAAATAATAGAGTACCACAGCAAAATATGACAGAAGTCCACCATTACTGACCGCAAATAAATAAAACACCAGACTTTGACCACAGGGAGAAACTGGAGTTATTTTGCACACAAATCTCTGGCCCTTGAAGAGGCTGGGGGAAGGGAAATACAGTGCCTTTCATAACGTTAACCAGACCTGCCTCCTAGTCAGCACTGAGCTTGCCATTTTCTATGTTTGGAACTGTTTTCCTGAAAGTGGGAAGTGGGAATTCCAGCTGCAGGGATCTAATCTGCGATGGAGCACAGAAGGAAACACTTTTCTTCCAGCTTTCAGTATTTAGGGTTTGCTCTCTTTTCCCTTTTGCTCAGTTGCTGCCTATATTTCCCATACCTTTAGCTCAAAGCTTAGCAACAAAATCCTGTGCCCTGTCTTTTCCAATCTTTCTAGATTAATTAAATTACTTTTGACATGCTTTCCTTCTCAAGTCGCTTTACTAATGATGCCTCTCATATCTCCTACCAGGTGGAAATGGCTTTGTCATTTTTTTGTTTTCTTGGATTTTTCGGGTTTTTTTGTTTGGGAAGAAGGAATCAAGTGTGTGGGAGGGGTAGATGTTTCCAAAGAAACCAGTGGTTTGGATTAGCTCTTTGCTAATGTATCAAGGTAGGTATTTTGCAAAAGATTATTCGGCTGCTCACATGGAGGGGGCAGGGGGGCAGAGGTGCTTCAATGAACTCTAATGAAATTAAAAACCAAAATTACCTCCTGCTTTTGAATGACGACTGTAGGAGAATGGCTGGATTATACTGTTGGAAGTCCTAATTCCCACTCTACCTTCCACCTCCATGTCAAACTGATTTCTGGAGGGTTTTGCACCTACATATATTCTATAATTTGTGTTCTTGAGTTTACACCTTGCAGTGGCAGAAAAAGTCTCATCTGTGCCTTAGGAATACTTTTCTATTGCATTTTAGCTTGTCATTCCTCATCTCAGCACGTTCTTTCATCTAATTTTTGTGAATAAGAAGACATATTCACGCAGAGGAACATCTTCCACTTTGAACACAGCTCCATTTGGGAGATATTGGCAGACCAGTACAGCTATTTTCTTTCCCTTTCTGTTCATTATATGACAGTATAAACCCAGTCTCATTCATGCTTCTGATGTGCTTGCCTGCTCCACTTTTCTTGTCCCTGCTTTCACAGTCCTTGAAGAATAACAGGTCACCATTTGTCACTGCAAATGTAGTCTCCATGGATCCCTGTTTCTTGATGTCCGTTTGCATTCTTGCTCTTTATTTAAGATAAAATGTCCATAACACATAAAGGAATTGAGCATTTCTGGCAAATACAGTCTTTATCACATGCCCTTACCCACATCAGAGGCTGAAGGAAGTTTCTTGGTGCATGAGGTGTGTGGAAGGAGTTAACTGATTGCAAAATAGATGGAGACCTTACAGCATAACCAGAAAACAGTTCCTGACAATATCAGAGTTTGCTTTTCCTTCTAAAGACTCTATTCCCTTTCCTTTCTAAGCCACTCGGCTATGGCTCTTGAACTTCTCTTCCTGACCAGTCATTTAGAACTCGTAAAGGTTTGTAGAGGCCATACTGGAGAAGAAATCCTGTTCTGTTTGAAAACCACTTTTATTTGCATTTTCTTTTGAATGGTATGTAGAAAATTAGTCAGTCATGTGTGAGGAGAAAAGCTAACATCCCTTGTAACTAAGCAGTTGAATGGTCTATATACCTGGGCAAACAGGTTGTAGAAACTTCAATTAACCACCTTTGACTGTATAGTAACTTCAAGTTTTCAACTTTCATGGCCACTTGCTGGTGTTTGCAGAGCATTCCTATGGCATATGGTAACCTTTAGTCCAGCACAGGCCTTCAGGAATAAATGCAAAATCTCTGTCAATCCCCTGTGGGGCATATGGTTATTATTACACTATGGCTCAGCTCTTGTTTGTTTGTTTGCTTTTACTATGAGTACATCTGAGTTCATCAGCTCCAGTTCACTATCAGCTTTAGGGCTGCCTGAAAGACTATGCTGATGCTGAAATACGAAGCATCTCATTTGCAAGACAGTCACTCATAGGGTCCTCATTATTTCGGAGGCTGCACAAACATTTTAAAAGAAGTATTTCCTGCCTTCCTGCCCTGCGATGTGCTCACCATCTAAAGAAAGGTAACAGCAAAAGAGTCAGGACACAGAGGCACAAAGTAATCCTGCAGTGACTCAGGCAAGATGACACATGTGGCAACTGATGGGGCTAGGACTAGGACCCAGAAATCCTCAGCTGTATTGCCTCCCTTGCCCACTATGTTCCCAGGGTGGATTGTTGTTTTAAATATGTTTATGAAACATCTGCATGTATAAAAGAAAAAATTGTAAACCAGTTGTAGTTTTCTGCTTTTCTATTCTGTCAGAAACATTGTTTTAGGATCATGGAAGAGGGACAGAAAGATCTGTTCAGCAACATCCCACAAGAAATATAAATCTCCTGAGAAAATAATGCAGCCTCTTCATTCTATCTGATTTCTGAAAGGCTTTCGTCCCTTGTAGGACAGTATATGCTTGGTGTCCCGACATATTCCCAAGGAGAAATGCTGTGCTGAGCAGGCGGCAGAGCCCAGCTGGGATCCTGGCAGAGCATGAGAGGAGGGGTGAAAAACCGTGGGTGTCCTAGCTGGCTTGCTAGCATTTGGACACTGTCACTTCTTTTCCTGCTGCTTAAAGGAGAAAAGGGTAGCTGTAGGGAAATTTGAGGTTCTCTCTCATCTCCTCAGCCTTGAATGGGGGTGTTGCCATACCCGTGCCTCCTTATTTAAATTGTTGACTTCACATCATGTTTCGCCTTAGTGTCTGACAACTGTTTTTGCTGTTCTGTGTGGCTTGAATACAGCATGGGGGTGCTCAGACAGCCAGTGCTATACAAGACCCAGACCAGGCATAGTCCTTCATCCAGGATAGGACATCCATTCAGAATAGGACAGACGCAGGAAGGCTGGGGACAAAGTGATCACAGTGGCGGAGGAATGCAAAGGGCTCCAGCTTGTGCCTTGGGAGGGAAAGTGCTCGGATGGCCAAAGCTGCTGATGGTGCCTGCTCTACCCATTTCCCCGAGGTGCTGCTTCCAGCAGGGGCAGAGGCAGAGCTGTATCTCAGTCAAAGCAGTTCACAGCTTGCTGTACTGGAGCAGCCCTCGTTTTGTCATCAGCTGGAGCCAACAGGAATGTTGCTGAGATGGGAGAGCTCATGTGCTCCTGCTGTTGTCCTGGGCCCAGCAACCTCTGGGCCAGGGGAGGTGACAGCAGCAGATGATTGTGCTCTGAAGTGCAATCTGTCTGTTTAAATACTTGGACAGGACCTTCTGTCTGCAGGTTTCTCAGCTCCCTGGGAGCACAAGTGACCTAATCCCCAGGGAGTTCCCACCCACCCAGTACATTTTGTCCCTGCCTGACACAAGTGGGAGCTCTGGACACCTTAGACAGTCAAGCCACATGCTTTCAAAATTATGCACCCAAACAGTAGATGACTCAAATCTAAAAACCTCTTTTTAAAATTAAAATTCTAACAACACTCCCCACAGCTACAGCAAGCCAGTGGGAAGTCACACTGCTTGGTTGTGCCTGAAAACAGGTGGTTAGGTGCAGTTAGAAGAAAAGTCAGTCCCTCCACTCCCTCCCTGCAACAATTTTAGCATTGAAAAATTGATTGGTTTGAAAAATACATGTCCAAAAATGTTTCCTGCATCATTCAAGGGTGACAGCTCTTCAAGTGCAGATTGAAGAACTGTTGGGAGAAGTACTGTAAAAATCAGGCCATCTTCTTTCCCTCTCCTCCCCTCCAGGGACTGTTTAGGTTAGGATAAAAGCTGAGTCCAGATCACCTTTTCTGGGACGTTTTTCTGTGAAGACAGAGATACGAAAGAGGGGTAAATGGTGGGGAAGTACATAATCTGAGAGATTGTTAAAGGGACTGAGGTGTGGAGAAGGAAGACAAACTGTCAGTGACTGATGAATTTTTTGGTAATTTCTAAGTCATGGGGAACACAAGGGTCTGCCTGACTGTGGCCATGCACTAATATAAAATATTAAGATGAATCGTTAAAAAATGTGTGCCTAAAACTAAAGCCTTTAAAATCCAAAGTTAAGCATTTAAGTAGAGAGGCTGCTGAAGTCTAGGGAAGTCCCAGTTAAAACATATTTCCATTTCCTTAAAGTGCTGAATTATGGACTTAAGAACCCAACTCCAGACACCATTTTTGTCTGTGTGAAAGATCTGGTTACAAGTATAATATAATAAATTGTGCTAAAATAGATTTACGGCTTTTTTTCCTTTTTATGCTTGTGAATAGATGGAAAAAATAATTTATTTTTTTTTTTAAGTTTCTCAGTCAGTGGGGATTGTACTGGGAATTGTGCTAGGAGCTCTTGCCTCCAAAGCTATTCTCTGAACAAGGCTGTTTTCCCTGAACCAGCTGGGCTGGTGGGCCTGATCAAGCATAGGCACTTCTGGCTCAGAGCACCCACTGAGGATGCACAGGAGCCTGATGCTCCGTGCCAGCAGGAAGTGGTGACGAACTATCCCAGCCCTTTGAGATGACGGAAATTTTTGAAATCTCCCTCCTCATACCCTTTTCTTTTCGGTTTTCAATCTTTCCCGTCCAAACTGTGCCCGGAGCGCCTCAGCTTTGCCCGCAATGAATACCATTTGAGAAAAAAAAAGACAAAATGCAGAAAAAAAGCCCATGGCCATGGCAGATCTGTAAAATCTTAAAGCAACTTTTCTGACAGTAAAAATTCTGCAACTTCAGCAAGCAGCTCTGGTCCCTCTGCCTGGAGAGCCATGTTTTGCTATTCCTAATCAATAGCAGGTAGAGAGACCCTGTAGATGCCAAAGCGCTTCTTCTTCCGACACATCCTCCCACTCCTCGCTTTCTCCTGCATGCCACTTTGTCCCACCTTTTGTCACCATCTGTACATGGTTAGCTGGAGAATGTTTATTATATAATTTAGTTAACTTTCGAGCTGCGAGCCTTCTCGTTTGATGTGCCCTCCTGTTAATGCAAAGCACACCATTACTAGTTAATGATCATGAACTGTCATCACAGTCACTTTGAAAAGGTGACAGTGATGAATGGAGCCGGTGGCTCCCAGGGAGGTTGATCACTGAATGGACAGTAAAGTTTATTTAAGCCTTGGCCTGATAATGGCTCTGCATATTTCAGATGGGTTGTTTCCACTCAGTTCTGGGATAGCAGACATTCCCGAAATGATGCGTCCTGCTGCCGCCCCTGCCCCCCTCGTCCTGCTCTCCTGTGGTAAAAAAAAATTAAATCTCCCCGTTTTTGCATCTGCTGCCCTAACTGCCTCCTGGTCTGTAGTGCAGTTCCAAAAGAGAGGAAACCCCTGTGCAAAATTTCCTCCAAGCTTTGAAGAAAAGAAAAGCCCCTCTCTGAGTCATTTCCCGAGTGAATGCCTACAGCTGCTCTGCAGGCTGGGGAAGGGGCTCACACTCCAATTTAACTTAACAGGGCTTTTCTAGCAGGATTGAAGCCACTTGCCCAGCATGAGGTTGTGTGGATGGGACTAAAAATAAAATCTGCCTCTCGCTGGGCATTTCTAATGGGGGCTGGCAGCCAGCACTGGCAGGCCTTGGAGCTGGGAGTCAGCCCGGTGCTTTCGGGTTGGGAGGCTCCAGGTCCCAAGATAAACAAATCTGCTGGTGAGAGTGACCAGTGTTAGGTCAGGCTAAGGGTCACCCGAAGGTCAAGCTGCCCCGCAGCTTGGATATTTTGGTTGTGTATTTACCTTCCCAAAATGCATGGTGCGCTGCAAGGCTCGCCGCTCTGGGTCGTGGAGCTGGGATCAATCTGCCAGTGGGTCCTGGGAGGGGATATCCCAGGGATGTCCTTAGGGAAAGACCCCCGGGAGAACAGGGTCTTGGTGGTGTTACAGGGGAGAGGGAAGGAGAGGGCCTCTGAAGGGCCACAGGTCTTGGGGTAGGCAAGGTCTCTATGAGCAGGCAGGAGGTTCACAGGGTGATTTATGTCAGCACAGCCTCTTGGCTTTCATTTTAATATATGCTGTGTGAGGAACACTAGTGGTAAAAAAACAGACACTGATTTCTCAAGCTATGTAAAACCTGGAGCTTCATCACCTGACAGGAGCTCAGGCCGCAGCTATTGCGCTGCCAGAGCTTCACACATGCAGGAGTCAGGTCTGGCTTAAGGAGGTGGAGACTCTTGCAAACCTGAAGAAACAGAGAAAAATCCAAGACACTCCTGATTTTTCTCTTTCTGGCTTTTGAATCTTTGGAAGATCTGTCTGTCAAGATTTGCTGTGCAGTCAGGAAGACTTAGAAATGTTAGAAATGTATTTTTCATTTTCCCAAGGCATAACAGTAGAGACCCTTTTCAAAAGACTCTCTTAAAAGTTTCAGAAAAGACATATCAGTTCACATTTCAGGACCTCACCCTTATTAGAAGGATGAGAAGGAGCCTGTCACCCAACAGTAGCTTCTGGATGACCTGCTGGTGTACAGTACTCATACAGCATGATCAAAAACAAGAGATGTGATGTCTCAGCTGCACGAGAAAATTGTATTAATTTACATAAGTAATGATTTGTCTAAGGTTTAAATACTATCAAGCTTTACTGTCAAAGCAAAATAAGGACACTGCCACAAGGGAGCCACATTAACCAGCCTGTTTATAAACTGACATGGCTTTTCCTGGTAGACAAGTCTATAAAACACTTGCTGGTATCTCAAATGGCAAGTTATCATGCACATTTAGGGGGTAACAATGGGCTTTTAGGAAAAATAAATCAATGGGTGGAATTAATAATCGCTTTCATTGTCAAAATAAATGTTTTAAGTGAGCCGCAGAAAGGGAGGCAAATTATTCTCATGAAGTTCTGAGGTTTGGGGAAGATGCCAGCGAGCTGCTGGTGGCAGGGGGGCTGTCAAGCCCAGGCAGCGTGGATGTTTGCAGCAGTATTCCAAAGCAGAGTCATGTCCTTTAGAGAAAGAGCTCCCCGCCGGTGCAAGGCGAGGGGAGGGCGGGAGGCCGAGCATCAGCAGGAGCGCTGAGCTTCACCGCCTGGAGACGCCTTTTTCCGACCTTCCCAGCACAGGGACAGGGAAGAAGGAAAGGCACCCTCATCTCCCTGCTGCCTCTCCCGCCCCACGCACCGCGGGGAGGTGACTGTCCTTATAAATTTGGGTTGAGACATTTTACCCCAGCGTCTGCAAACATTTAGACACAGAACTGCTGCTGTTAACTGCCAGCCCATTGTCTGCCGGTGACAGTTTTCTCTGAAAGTCACTTACCAGGGGGTGAATGTTGATTGAGCAAATGAACACAAAGCGGCCTAAGCCGCTGGCTGCGAATTGTGCTGCTGTTAGTTTAAACAACTGGAATAGAAATGCCATTATCCGTGTGAGTTGAGGGAGCCGGGTACAGTATTCACAGAGAGAAAAATTTGCCAGCAGTGACTAGCACAGTGAGATGGATGGGGTGTTTGGCCTTGATTGAGATGTCACCCTGGGTCTAGCTTATTGTACCCATGCTTCCCTCCTTCCACTGGGATTTAATCTGAGGCTTCTCCCTCCCAGTGTTCATTGCTCCGCAGCATTGAACCTGTGCTGCTTCTTACCAGCACAGCCCTGCCAAACCACACACAGCCAGTGGATCTGCTCCAGTCCCAGCCTGTACATTTCCATGTCTGCCTCTTTATTCCCTATTCCATTCTACGTGTTGGTTTGTGCCCTCTGTGGTTGGTGTGCAGGCCAGCACAGCTGGCTGGTCAGAGGAGCTTGCAGGGCTCTAGCAAAGCTGGGGTAGAAGTTCCAGCTCAAATGTGGCTGGAGGGAGGGCATTCTCTCAGTGGTGTGTAACACCCAAAAAACTGCCTTCAAAATGGGGTTTGAAGGGTCTCTGCTCCATGCAAACTACTCAGTGAACCCCTCTGGCTGATGGAAGGGCCTTGGGGATGGGGAAAGAATATCCAGTGCCCATGCCACAGCTTGGATTCTGACATGGCACAGGGAACCGTCGCTCAGGTAAGAGGAATCTCCAAGGTCTGACTCACTATGCCATTAGTGTTACAGACTTCATATGAGAGCGGCTTTGCCTTAGTGATGTTTGCCACATCCTTTTCCCAAGGCCTTTTCCAGTCTCTGCCACCACCACATCACTGCCATGTGGGAAGCAGCATCCTTAGGGCATAGAGGTTTGTCCCCACAGAGGGTAGGGGGACTCAACTCAGACAGAACAGCAGTGCCCAGATTGGGCAAACTCTATGACAAATTCGAAGAGAAGAATGAAAGCCCTGAGCCTTCAAAGAGGTTGAAAGATGTCACTGTTGTCTAACCCAACAGCACTGAAATGAACATTTAAGAGAGATGAAACACATGATAAATTAACATTTCTGTTAAATGGGATCTGGTCTGATTTGCATGGCTGGGTTATTTGTGAGTGTGAGGCATTGCAGCTGCAGATAGAGCCAAGCAGGACACATTATTCAGATTATTTTCTCACTTGAATTTGCTCAGGAGATGGGGGATTTTCCTGCCTTTCAGCCTCATGGGAGTAGCAATGTTGATTTCCTGGTGTCTGAGGTTCACAGGGAGCAGGATATTTGATTATGGGATGCAGACATTGATAGCTGATGTTATTAGTGCTCTTTTCCCAAGCTGGTGTGAATGCAGTGATGCAAATATGTATAAAAGTGAAAGTCTTCAGTGCTTCCTACCTGGAGGGCACATTAGTTTGGCTTGCTGTGGGAAGAATGTAGCATCCCACAGTTTGTACCAGCTCTGTACCAGCAGTAACAGGAGCTGCTGAGCTACTTGTGGCATATCAGAAGTGGATCATATCTCAGGCACAGTAAGGTGTAGCCACCAAGACCCTGAAGCCCTGGTTTGAATTAATTACTCCCCTCCCTTTGCTCTGCCATGCACAGACCCACACCAGAACCATCACATGGCCAGGTTTTCGGTGAGCAGTCAGGGTACTGGGGCAAGGGACAGGGAACCAGCAATATTTTTCTTCCTCTCCATGGGTGCTGCTGGGAAGCCTCATCTGAGAAGAGCAGGTCTGCTCGCCAGGTGGGGTGGGGAGGAGAAATTCTTCATGCTGGGATAACAGATATCACCAGGGACACCTAGTAAGCCCCCTGGGGTGCTCAGGGAGACTGCCATTTGTTTCAGCAGCACAGCATAGCCACAGGGCACAGCCTGCTGAGGCTTCATGTGAGTCCAGGTAAAATACTGATGCTTGTTAACACCTCCCTGCCAAGTATCGGCACCAATCCTGAAACCAGGGGGTTGCCAGTCTTCAAGAAGTTGTGCTGCCCCCTCTACTAGCTCTGAGCCCGGTGTTCCCCGCAGCATGGTCCCAGTGCCCAGCTGATGGAGGGATTCTGGCCCTCTGCCTTGCACTGAAGTAGTTTACAGACCAAGGTGATCTTTCCAGCACCAGCCTTGTCTCTTGTGGCTGGTACAATGAGGTGTCAGGGTAGCAGAGACTGCCTGAGTGGGAGTGATGATCTGTGTGCTTTGGCTGGTGGGCCTGGACATGGAAAGCATCAGTACAGGGCAGCTTAGGGAGCACCGAGTCACCCACACACAAAGGATCAAAAAAAGGAAAGAGGATTCCATGTCACCAGCAACATCTATGCCAATAAATTAAATGAGGCCAGGATGTAGCTGTTCTGTATCACTGAACTGTTTAGCATTGCATCTGCGTGGTTTTGGCTCATGCCAGTTACCACCTCCCTGAGTTTCTGCTGCTATGTCACTCTCCATCATCTCTGAAAAATCACGGAGAACAGGAGAGGTGCCCAGTGATTAGAGACAAGCCAGTATTACCCCCATCTTCAACAAGGGCAAGAAGGAGGATCCAGGAAACTAACAGCCAGTCAGCCTCACCTCTATCTCTGGAAATGTTATGGAACAGATTGTTCTGGAGGTCATCCCCAAGCATGTAGAATAAAAGATGTTCATCACAAGTAGTGAGCATGGGTTCATAAAGGGAAAATAATGCTTGACCAATCTGATTGGTCGTGCCATCTATGGTGGCATGGCAGGATGGGTTGACAAGCATGCTGTTTACCTGGTCAGGAATAACCCCAAATATCAGTATACGTTGGGGGCTGACCTACTAGAGAGCAGCTCTGCTGAGAAAGACCTGGAAATCTTGGTGGATGACAAACTGACCATTAGCTGCCAGTGTGCCTTTGATACCAGGATGGCCAATGGGTTCCTGGGGTGCATCGGGAAGAGTGTGGACAGCAGGTAGAGAGAGGTGATCCTCCCCCTCTACTTGGCCCCAGTGAGGCCACATCTGGAGTGCTGTGTCGAGCTGAGTGCTGAGCCAGTTCTGGGCCCCTCAGTATGAGAAAGACAAGGAGCTACTGGAGAGGGTCCAGCCAAGGGCCACCAAGATTATGAAGGGTCTGGAGCATCTCTCTTATGAGGACACACTGAGGGAGCTGGACCTATTTAGTCTAAAGAGAAGACTGAGAGGGGATCTCATTAATGCATATAAATATCTCAAAAGCAAGAGGTGACAAGAGGATAGTGCCAGACTCTTTTCAGTGGTGTCCAGCAATGGAGCAATGGCCATAAACTAAAACACAGGATGTTCCACCTGAACATGAGGAAGATCTTTACGTTGAGGGTGGCAGAGCACTGGAACAGGCCCAGGGAGGTCATGGAATCTTCCTCTCTGGAGACATTCAAAACCCACCTGGATGCATTCCTGTGTCACCTGCTCTAGGTGACCCTGCCTTGGCAGGCAGGTTGAACTGGGTGATCTCCAGAGGTCCCTTCCAACCCCAACTGTTCTGTGACTCTGTGATTAGAGTGTTTAAGGAATGTGCAGCAGCTGTGACAACTGAGCACACTGGTTGTGGCAAGTCTGTTTTAGAGGTATGAGAACTGGCCACATGGCTGCAAACAGCACTGGGCTGGCAGGCTTCGGGACCAGGGGACAGCCCTGGAGCATTTAATTTACTTCCCTGCTGCAGTGTGCAGCACTAGGCAGAGCCTGGTCCTTGGGGTGATCCCGCAGCAGGTAGGCAGCACAGCTTGGAAGAGAGCCCTGGATTCAGGGCAACTCTTTTGGGGCTCTACACCCTTTGTTTTTGCACTGTGTTGTGTATTACCCCTTTGCTGCTCCATCATTTTTCCAGAGCAGTCTCCTCTCTCTGCACTGCCTGCTGCAGTGCCTCTGTGCTGCCCATGTCCTGGGAGCTGGTGCTCAAACCTTCCAGTGCCTGTGCTCCCCTCTCCCGCACTCCCACACGTCATCCTTCTCCTGACCGACTGTCCACACCCACTCCTGTATCACCTCTTTATGAAAACACATCCCCTGCACTGCTTTTCTCCTCACGAGAGCCACACACAGAGTCATGTCGCCGCACGCATCGGCTGGCACGACCACACTGACACTGCCCGGGCAGGGGGACGGCCAGGGGACACACGCTGACATGGAGGTGTCACCCTGTCGCTGTCCACACTGAGACAGACAACACAAAGCGAGCTTAATGCTGTTTTCGTGGCAAGGTCTTCATTTACACCTCTGCTGGTATAAATGAAGCCGCGTTTTAGCAGTCAATTGAATCCTTTTACTTCTGGTGTGAAAGAATGTGTGCTCGACGGCTGGGACTGCCCCACACAGACCCATCCTCAGTCTCCTCCTTTTCTTCTGGAGGTAAAAAGTTCAGCCGGACTAGGTGTGTAGAAAGGTTTTCAGCATACCCAGCTCGCCGGGGAAACAGCCAGTGTGCAGCAAAGCATCCTCAGGCACAGGGATGCGAGCGCGCCTGCCCCGGGCTGGGCGGGTGTGGGCTATACATAGCTCAGGTCCTGGACCGGCAAACAAAGGGAGCCTGTAAGGCTGCTGGGATTTGCGGTTATCAGCGGCCACGGCAGGAAACGTCCCACACCACAATAACCCCAGCTCCACCTTATGTCAGCAAGCCCCGCAAACAGAAGGACCCAGCCGCGGGCTTTTGCTCAGGCTGGTACCGTACACCGGAGCTGGCTTACATGGTGAACGAGCGGAAAAACAACATGACTGGCCTGTTCTGATGGCAAGCAGATAAAACCGTCGCTCCACTCAGACGGGTATTGTTTCCTTCCCACAGGCCTCCTTGCTGCCACCACCGAGCACACGATAAAGCTCTGGCTTTTTATAGGGCTTCTGTTTGAGTTTGTGCTGATTTCAATGAAGTCATTCAACGTGGACATGCTTGGTGAATTGTTAATTCAAGTGTCCTGGAACACAACAGTGAGGAAAAATGTAAAGATTATTATTAACCAGTTAATTCTGGGCAAAAATTCCCACCACTGCTTGCACTAGAGTTAGAGCTTCTTCAGCTTTCTACAGCAGTCATCTTCAGAGCCAGTGCTGGCAAGGAATGGAGGGAATATGAGCAGATGTCAAGAGCTGTATTTTTTTGTTCTAAGGCCACAATTTTGGTCAAACTCTACCAATATTGCTGTTTTCCTGTCTGCCACCCGAGGTCATTTCTCTCGCCTGGATTCCAGCAGAAATGAAACCAGACATTCACATAGGCTCTGTCAGATACTGCATCCCAGTGCATCCGCATATGGCTAGAGACAGGAAAGACCTTTCAGACCTGAGTCCTCATGTTTCTTATTCCTTAAGGTACTGACGATGAGTTGAGATGTTTTCTCCAATACATGGTGCGTTAGGGCAGCACACTGGAATCACTGTCCTTGGCCATCTGCTCATATTCTCTCCCCATGCTGCAGCACCCAGCTGGCAGCCACACACACGGGCATGCTCAGGAAGGAGGGAAGGTGGGAAAATGTCCAGTGCGCTTGGGCAGGAGTTCGAGTTTTTAGCTGGATGGTTTAACACACCAGCTTTTGGGAGAAAACATAGTGCAGGTACTCTAACTGCTGACAGCCCATTACCTTGCATTGCAGGAGTGTGGGTGTTTGCCTTAATCAGTGTTTCCTACACTATTTGAAGGTTGAATGCTCTTTCAGGAAAAATAAATGGATAACAGGCTCTCTGCAACACAAGCAGGAATTATTAAATGCTCCTCTCCCATGTGAAGCCCATCCATAGCTCTTTTCCTCAATATGTCCTCCATACCCTTGTCCCTCACACACTGGAAAACAGAGTCTTCCTTTAAATATTTCCTGAGAAGCTGAAGTGACTTCTGGCACTACCATGGTAACATCTGGCCCGTATGTACCTAGAATGATGTGGCTTTCTAATCCTTCAGACCACTTTGGGGTTTCTTCTGTCATGTACTGCACAGGCTGTTGTATCTTTTTTTTCCAGCTCAGGTAGCTCTCTGAAGCTGGTCCGTATTTTTTTGGACTGGATTATCTGCATCACCTTTTTATGTTTTCTCTGTTTGTGAATTGATTTGTTTCTGCTCTATTCCTCCTTGCCTCATTCGCCATGCTCCCTGTAATTCTACCCACACTAAATCTTCATCTCCTGCGAAGAGATAAATTTTGCTTGACTGAAATATGCAATGGGGACATGGGAGAATCGCCCATGTCCTTGTAAGTCACGTGTTTCTCCTCTTTTCCAAAGCCAAACAATACAATTGGACAAGACACAACAGACTGGGCTCTGATGCGGTACAAAGTCTCCGCTCTGTCGACAGAGTCAGCAGCAGTGCTTGTTGACATCCAGAGTGCCCAAAGGTTTGGTTCGCTGTTGCTGCTCCTGCTGCCACTGCTCGGAGTGGGGAAGCAACAAAGCTTCACTGCCCCAGGAATATGCAAAACCCAAGTAAGAAACAATCCCTGGCCTGAGAAGCTTGCAGATGGTGGAAGGGAGAGGAGGCACAGGGAAGATGGGCGCTAGAGTGAGAACTAATTAAATCCAGGTTTCTGCTCATGAAGGACTTTCCAGGGCTCCAAGTTGCCCATCAAATTAGACACCAATTCTAAATAGACTTTTATAGCCCCTTTTACTTGATCAGTGAATATTCTAATCGTTACAACTTTTATTTTATGCTTTGTGTTTCTGGTAAGTTGGGTTTTTTTGTTTGAGTTTTGGTGTTTAGTTTCTTTTCCTTTTCCTTTTCCTTTTCCTTTTCCTTGTCCTTTTCCTTTTCCTTTTTCTTTTTTTTTCTTTTTTTTTCCCCTGCAATACTAACTTAATAAGCAGGTAATTTCAAGCTCATCTGCTGTCTCCCTTGTAAGGTCTTTCTTTGGATACACTGTGATCCTCCCAAGGGAAGGCTTTTGTCTGGTGTCATCTGAAGCTCTCAGGCTGGCATATGGAGCTTGTGAAAGATGCCAAGAGTCTTTTCCTTAAGAGACTAATAAAATTAAACACTGTGGCAATTTCTGTGGTCAGGGCAACATCTGCTTCCTCTGACATATCACAAGTGTGGAACATACCAGGCTAGAAGGGACAGAACTGGGGAAGAAAAAACCCTAAAAAAATAAAAAGAAAATACCCTTCAGCAGCTATAGTGCATCAGTGGTATGTTCTGGCACTGAGGCTGGACCGGTGGTGGGCATGTGTGTCCCTGTGTGCCAGGAATGCTGCCCTGGCTGGTGCCGAGCTCCCAGGAGCCGCACGTCATCCCTGTGGACCCAGTTGCTGCCTCACATCCTTGCCACCATGGGGGGTCTCCCCAGGATGGTGGGGCAGAAGGAACCCCAGCCAAAGAGAGACTCCTTATGCCTTGGGTTATCTCTAGTCATACCAACCTCATGTGTGTGTGTGGCAGGACCCGAAGCGCAGGGACTGTGAACAGCAACACAGAAACCTGGGATTATTTTTGTTATGGCTGTATGGGCATATATATGCTGACATAAGTGCATGCAGGCTCCAGTCTCCTGCTGGATTAACTCCATAAAGTAAATTTGGATTCTCTGGCTATTTCTGTATCTCTTGGATTTTTGTTGCCCTCTGTAGGAGGCCCACCATGACTCCAATCCTCCTAGATGTCCAGTCCTTCCCCCTGCCACAGGAAAGAAACGTTAGGAAAGTTTCAGCCAGATTCTCCTCCTCCTCCTTGTTAAATTTAGCACAAGCTGGTGAAGTGCCACCAGGAACAGCAATTCAGGAGCTGTACGTTTTGGTTCATGGTTATCTGCAAGGTCAGAGAGAAGTACAGGCTGTGTTAGTGAAGGTTCTTCAGTTCTCATACTGTTTAAACATAGAGGCACATGACTCTCAAAAACCTAAGCCCCTTCCTAACTGTCTCCTGCCCTCCCAAATTGCTCCTTCCATTTGCAATACTGATAAAACATAATCAGCTACACTTAATGGAAGTTCACTCTGTTGAAGGCCAGGAGAGTCAATGAACAACGTGACACTGTGCAGGACTCACAAAATATGGATCTCTCCGGGGATCTTCAAGCTAAGGGGATCCCATCTGATGGAGAATGAGGCCAGGGGATTTCCATACTAAGAGTGTTCTATTATCCTTTGTTCTTTTCTTTCCTCTTCTTCTTTTTCATCTTTTCCTCTCCCCTTCTCCTGCCACCCACCCAGCATCACCCTCCCTTTGCTTTCAGTCCTTTCCCAAGCTCTGTATGCACTGCTGTGTGTACTCTCCCAACTTTTCAAGTTCCCTCCTTTTCCATACCAGATCGCCTTCACCCTGACTGTCTAGGCTCCCTTTGGTCTCTCCATCTTCCTCCTGCCCTCACCCTGGTGCCCCTGTCCCTTATGCCAGGTCTGCAACACTGCTGGGGGACATCCCAGTGGGTGTTCCCTCTTTTACTGCCGTACTGGTGGCACCACAAGCAGGAAGCATGGCAAGAACAAACATTTGCCACAGTGTGAGAAGGGGGAGCAGGATGGAGCACGAGTGACGTTACTCAGCACCCCTGGGGATGGCAAACACCTCCCTCAGGCTCAGCCTGGCTTTGACTTGCCATGGGCAGCCCTCCAGCCTTCGTGCCACCTCATTCCCTCTTCCCTCTCCCTTTCTCTCTTCCCCTGCCTTATTCCACGTCACTTCCACTGCAACCAGAATGCGCCTGCTCTTTCTTTTCTTTAATGAGCCCCAGTCTGAAAAGTGTCTGAGCGGTATTTTTAGCAGAAAGTTTGGCAGCCTGGCAGTCCTGGGCGTTTTGCCACCTTTAGTGAAAAATGTGTATCAGCCCGATAAGAATTACAATGGGGTGCTCAGGGGCCGCGAGTGGGGAGCGCCCTGACGACTGACTACCTGCTCCGTGGGGCGAGGGAGGGTGGCTGTGGGGCTGCCCCTGCCTGCACTTGCCCTCCATCCTGCACCCTGCCGTGCATCCCTCACCGGCCTTTAATACATGTTTGAAGGTATAAAAGGAGAGGTTCCTTGGGGAAGCCATGCGAGTTAAGTGGAAGAAAGCCATCCTATGGCTGGAATAGCGGTATTTTCTGGCCACAGCATTGCTGCGGGTGGTGTGAACACAGCACCTTGCACCAAAAAGTTGCCTTGATGAATGTGGCGGCCAAGTAACGATGGGGACAGATAACGCTCCCAATATCATAGCCTTAGGGTCTCTCTGTTCCCTCTCCTTCGTCCCTTTGGCAGTGCTGGGGGTGAGGTGGTGACACCCTCACAGGCACAGGGCGAGATCTGGGAGCAGGCACTGTTTGTCCCAGTGTTGTGGCTGGCACAGCTTGCTTGGAGCTGTTGTTCCCTGACGTGTCAGGCAAAATATTTGCAAGTGGGAACGGCCTGCCGTGGTGACTTCCAGCTGCAATCAATAAGGTGCTGCGCTGCGGGTTTTTCATTTGAAAAATAAATATCATGTCTGGCTTGTTTTTTAATTCTAGCTTCTCCCTCACAGTTCAAGGGTTTATATCTTCTGTGGAGAAATGGCAACAAAGTGATTAAATGCCCTGTGAAATGTATGCAAAAATGCCACTTTTTGCAAGCACTGCATTTTGGGGAAGAGGGAGATCATATAAGCCAATGCACTTAGTTTGCTTATCTAGCCTCCTGATCATCCTAGCTACCTCTATAGTGGAGGAAGGGAGAGAAACTCCCTCAGGAAGTATTTTCGAGGGTAACACAGATGCTCTAAATACTCTTCAAATAGGCCTATCTTTCCTATCAATGCCCCAAGGGAGTAGCGGGCTGGTCAGTCAGAGACCCTCAGCTGTGACAACTTCTTCCAATCCACACCGCTCTGAGCAGACCTGCACAGACCAGTCCAGGCAAGCGCAATCTCTGCCTTCAGACAAATGGCTTCATCATCCTTCTGTGGAAAGTGGAATAATTTCAAAGGGAGCCAGGCCTGAAGGCCGGTGGTGAGGATGTTTATTTGGCACTGGGTAGGTATGGGAGACCGCCTGCCTGCAGGTGAGTGATCCTGTGTCTGGAGTACAAAAATGGATGGAGGGATTGGAAGGGACCTCCAGAAGCATCCCTCTGCCCAAGAAGGGACCAACTACACACACACACTGCGTTGTGAAAGGTGTTCTTACGTTATTCTTAAGGGTCCCCCTCACCATTATTAAGGTTTTTCTCCCTGTCAATTAAGAACAGGGGAGCAGACATTTCCCGTCTTCATCTGTGAGCTGCTCTGTGTAGCTGAGGATTGTTACTGCATCCCCCTCAGTTGTTTGTTTCTGACCTAGGCTGCCCACTTCTTTCAGCCTTCCCATGCAGGTTGCATTTCCCAGACCTCTGCTGTTTCCGAACTCTCTCCAAAAGGTCCACATCTTTCCTGAAATGCATTGCCCCAGAGTGGCCACCCTATAACAGCAGTAGCATATACCATGGCTGCACTGAGCAAAAAGGCCATTTCTTTGTATGGGCAATGTTGCTTGTTATTCCCTTCCAAAGTGATGTTTGCTTTATTGTTTTTGGTTTTGGAAATAGTGTGATTTAGACTCTTTTATGCTGAACTGCTTCTTAACCAGCCATTTCAGCTGGGACTGTGGAGGTTTGGTTTAGGCACCTATGCCTGTTTGCTGACACCAGCTCTCACAGTGCAGCTCTCCCTGTTAGGCCAAAGGGCACAAACTCACATCAAACTGAAATGTTTTAGTAGATTATGTTCATGTGTTTGGAGATGGTGCACTGTGTGAGAAAGGCTCCCAGCGTTCATGAACTGACACTTCTGTTTTGTAAAACTTCTCTGTCCAGGAAGATACTGCATACTGGGAACTTTTATCCCAACTTACTGATGAGAACAAATACCCAGGTGCTGGAAAGGGCTGCAGCTTACAAGACCACAACTCCTGAGCAGCTGCTGGATTTAAGTTACCCAAGAGTGGCTTGTATTAAAAGCCAGGGGGTTGCTCCACGAGCCAGGAGTCTGAGTTACTGTGAAAGCCGCACCTCACCTTCCCCTCACCCCTTCCCAGTATCAAAACCTTGAAGAGCTGCAGCACACACAACAAAGGAGAAAGCAATAGGAGAGCCGCAAGGTCACACATCTGCTGCTTTCCACACTTCCTTATCTCTGACATCACGGGCCTCAAGGTCTTTCTTCTCATTAAAACAGCTGAATAATTGCAAACTGTACACAAACTGACTAAACCTGTGGCCTTCTGCCTTAGTCATAATATGGGATGTCTGGCTAGGGAGGATGTTTCTTGGTGAGGCAGGGTGATGGGGCTGAAGAAATAAGCATCTCTGTGTGAACGCAGCGGGAAGCTTCTGCCACTGTCCCTTGGTCTGACAAACTGCAGGACATCCAGCCAGGGAAGCATGACATCATCGATGGTGCTACTGAAAGCACCAGGATGTGACCCCATCCCACCCTCAGGAAATGCAGGGCCAGCACCAAACTGACTTTTTGGGGGGCTAACTTGCAATGATCCCACCAATGCTGCCTCTGCTTGAAGTTTACTTCATACACAGTGGAGAAGTAACAGGCCAGGGATGGAAAGGGGAACTACGGACTGAGAGAACTGGGGAAAAATCAAAGGATAAGGCATATTATGGGTGAAGAGGCCTTAAAAAACAACGGCAGAAAAGGAGGGAAAACCACTCTAAATCAACAAGTCTTTTGTACAGCTTGGATTTGTTCAAGCAATGTCAGCCTAAACTGACCTCAGGCCGCTCTGTCTCTTGCATCTCTTCATGTCTCCGTCTTTCAGACAAACTCTTCTCAGGTCTGACCATTGCAGGCACTCTTGCTAATGTCTCTGTGCTGCTGGACCTCAAACAACTGCTGCTGGGATTTCTGAAAACCACACCTGCAACCCCCACCCTGCTAGTCCTGATGAAATTCATCAATAGCAAGTCATTTGTCATCACATAATGTAGGATGTAAAAGATCTATTTTTGGTGGTCGTACATGCCTCCCTGCTTGGTGATTAGTGTTAGCATCTGGGAATGAAACAATCTGGGAAAACTGAGGGATTAGCAAGTGGATGGGGGTGGTCTCCCCCGTGAAAAACTATATGTGCACTGAAGTAAGTGGATAAAGATGCTTTTGAGGTTCCAAACATTTTCCTACAGAAATAGAAATGATTGTGAAAGATGAAAAAATTGTGTAACACATGGCTACTGACAGGAGCAGATAAAAACAAGTGTTAGTGGGTTTAGTCCTTCCTATGTTGTTTGTGACGGCTGGAAGGCACCAGAGCACAGTTCTATTGGTCTCCCACCTCATGCTGTCCACACAGTTCCTCCCTGCATTTCATCCCTCTGCTGAGCCTGGCAGCTTGTTGGCATTCTGCTCATGCTTCACTGGGAAGAATGTAGGTCTTATTTCTCACAGCACTTTTTTTTTTTTTTTTTTTTTTTTTTAATCTGGCTCCAACTTCCAGCTCTTACTGTCTTTCCCCACCAAAACTGAGTGGGGTGTACTACATGATGCCATTTCTTTCTGAATGAATTTGTACCATCAGCAAGACAACTCAGCCTTCTTTTAAAAGGCAGAACACTGACTGAGAGATGCTGCCTTTGATCTGTATTTTCACACACATTCTCCTTTTTTTTTTTTTTTTCTGTTTTTGGAAGTGTGGACACCAGACCAAGAGCCATAATCCACTAGCACTGTTTTCACTCTCCTGCCCCTTCTTGGGTGAGAGCCCATTACACCCTTACCATTCTACCAGAAGCAGTAGGGGCAGAGGCAGAGCTCTTTCTTGTAACAGGAATTCTCCAGGTGCATTATGGGTTTATTTTCTTTCCTTTCACTAGGTCTTGACTGGTGCTGGAAGGAGATTGCCAAGTTTCAAACTGATCAAGTTTTTCTTGGAAATAAGCTGTCTAACAAATTTTCCCTTTGTGACAGGTTCTTAGATCAACATGCTGCTTATCTGATAAAAGACTTATCAGAGACAACTTGTGGCACGTTGCCCTGGTACCACGGTGCAGTCTCTCTATCTTTACTCAATTGCTTGAAGACAGTAGAAGAGCAAATGCTGCCTGTGTGTAGGTGTCTTCAGAGTATCATTCCACAGTTTGAACAAACACCCTGTCAAATATGTACTGAAAAACAAGCAAAAGTTGCCAGGAATTAATGGTCCTCTGGAATAACGATATGCTGTGGGAGTACTGTGAAGCATCCTGACAGTGAGAGCTGGACTGCTGTGGCAAAATTTATGGTTTCTCCTAGACAGAGATAGTTTATTCATGGATTACTAAGTCTTTTGAATGATCTGGGCCCTGCCTCTTGGCTAATGCTCATAGGCAAAGTAAAAAGAGAATAAAAAGTATGCAAACTAGCAACAGTGATGCTTGGCATAACTTCAGGATATATTAAATCCTGAATGGAATAGTTACTCCTTCTGAAATTTCTAAACATTTCATACAGAAAGAATTCCAGTTCCGATGGGACTGAATACGTTGAAACAAATCACTAAGTCTTCTGCATTTCATGAAGAGGATGAAATTAAAATCTGTTATTTCAGTATTTTGCTCTAAGTAGCTCTAGGTTCTATTCAACTACGGAGTCACCATCTGTGGTAGAGTGAAGTTTCCTGGAATTATCCCAACAAAGCTCTCCAAAATATTTGCTCTGTAATTTAAAATAAGGTAGTAATTGAGGCTTACACTTTGGTGTCATAATGGTACAAAATTCTGCAATGGTACAATAATCTGCAGAATAGAAATGATCATTTCTACTTACTACTAATGAGAAAGAACAATAATTCAAATCTGTAAGAGCTGTTACACACAGAATATCCCTTAGATAACCCTATGGCTAATGTGTATCTGCTGATATGGGTACAGACACGTCTCTATACATAAGTATAGCTTCAAACCTGTGGAGGCAAAATCACCCTGGTGTGACTCCTCTTAGTCTCCTTTTCTTCCTTCCTCTTCACATTCTTCCAAACTCAAAAGCTGGAAAAATACAGCCAGAGCCAGCATAAGAATGTCAGGGATAAATAACTCTAGGAGTATAAACTCACTGGTAGTCTTCCCTGATTATCAAACTGGGACTCCCACAAAGGTTTGAAAGGTGTGCCCCATGCTCAGACCATCCACGTTTGCCAAGGCTGCCCCAATGCCTGGTCTAAAGGACTCAGACCTGGGTTCGATTCCTGGTCAGGGCCACTCCCCGGGCAGATGGAGCCCGTTAGCCCTATAAGGCAATCCATCTA
>JAYRBT010000082.1:104579118-104684102 GCA_036023395.1 Myiotriccus ornatus
ACCTAAAAAATCCAATGCGCAGGCTGGAAGGTGTAAAGACCTTCCCCGGTTCTTCGTTCGCGAAGACTGGCCATTAGTTTTAGTTTAGAATGCACTGCCCTGCCACCCTCAGACAGTTCTTCCTCACAGCTGAGCGTGCTGGTGTTGTTTAGCCTGGAGAAAAGGAGGCTCAGGGGGGATCTTATCACTCTACAACTACCTGAAAAGTGGTTGTAGCAAGATGGGAGTCAGCCTCTCCTCCCAGGTTACAAGTGATAGGACAAGAGGACATCATAGCCTCAAGCTGTGCCAGGGGAGGTTCAGATTGGACACCAGGAGGAATTTCTTCACAGAAGGTGTTGTTAAACTTTGAATTGGACTGCCCAGGGAGGTGGTGAAGTCACTATCCCTGGAGGTGTTCAAGAAACGACTGGGTGTGGCACTTAGTCCTGTGGCTAATTAACAAGGTGGTGTTCCGGCAAAGGTTGTACTCTGTGATCTCAGAGGTCTTTTCCAACTTAATTGATTCTGTAAATCTGTGATATGTTCCTGATCCAAGGATTCATCTATGTGCTCCGTGGGCAGTAAGTGGTACAGTATTTACATTCTTCCAAAGAGAACTGAACCCTAACCTGTAACTATAATTATGGACCTTATTTAACTGGTGCAACCTCTACTAACCATATGCTGCATTTTATAATGATTTAAACTGAGAAAGTAACTCCGTGGTCCTCTGCAGACCATTCTAATAATCCACTCCAGGGCTAGGCATGTTTAGCAGGGGTTTGCACCTTGGACCCAAGGTGGCTTGGACTCCTCCTGGAGTCAAGAGGTTCATATCAGTCAGCTGTGGGATCTCTGCTCTGCGGTCTCCTGTGCTTTGGGGTCTAAGTTTGGAAGTCACTACAGCTCAGATGTAAAATAACCACGTCTAAGAAATTTCAATACATGCTAAGTGTAGCCTTTCCATGCAGGAGAGTTTTTTCCAAGCAAAATATTCCTGATGAACAACTCAGCTTCCAGGACAGCAGATCCCTTGATAAAGTAATGTAAGCTGCTTTAGAGCTGACCCCAAAGTTTTCTGCGTACAGTACCTCATCTATAAGATGAGTGGCCACAGAGGAGTCCTAATTATGTGTGTCTTTAATTATTTATTTATTCAGATCACACATTCATTCACATTGTATTCACTGAGCTTTGGTCAAATCCCAAGCCATTGTCTGCCTGCGCACAAGTATTTACCTAAAGGTATGGGTTTAAACTGATTAACTCACACTGGAGCAAGAGCCTATGTAGGCACTGATATTGGCTTAATACCTTACTCAGAAGTGCTCTGAAGTTGGCTAAGGTCTTGTACAGATCCTCTTCTTTGAGAGTAAAGTGTTTGCACAGTGGCAGGACTCGGCTTTACTGGATTGTACAATGGCTGAGTAGAACTGATACCAGGCTGACTGAGGTGTATGAAAGCAGTGTGTCTGGAAGTGGGCTGCTGGAGATCTGGAGATGGAGGACCTCAACTGCATTCCTGGTAGTGGAGACTGACTTTGTTCTTTCAAAGCTTCCAACAAGATAATGGTATTTTAGATCAATGTGAGCAAGAGCTGCCTGTACCTTCCCCTAGTGTGATGTGTCCTTGCCCTGTCCTGGAGCAAACTCATTTGCTTTGCAAAGCATTCACAGATACCTGAAAGTGGAAAGGGATACAAACCCACCCCTTCTGACCCAGCTCCATTCCTAATGAAGCACAAACACGTTTTCTGCCACTGGGGTTGCCTTCTCACTTGGGTGGATTGGGGCTGCCTTCTGATCAGTTTAATCCTTCCCATCCAGGAGAGAGACCAGAGAAGTAGAAGAAGCACCTGGTTTTATCAGACCCATTTCTTCCTTCAGCTTACCAGCAACCGAACTCCTAGTTGGCTTTGTTTGCCTTCTGGGGTTTATTGGATTTGTTGCTTCCTTTCTTCATTTTCATATTAAAGGCTAAGGTTGGCTGTGATTCTGCTTACTGTAGCCTCCAGCTCTTGAGCTGATACTACCAGCTCTAATTGCTCAGCTGCCTGATGTAATTACCAGTACCTATATTGTGTATGTGGCTGCAGGCAGTTCATATTTTCTCCCCAGCCAGATGAAAAAAAAAAAGAAGAAGAAGAAGAAAAAAAACGGAGTGAATTGGCTCTAGGTCTGTCAATAGTGACTAATCAGGTGCTGTACAATTAATTATGAAGGGGTGTCATTTTAAAACAATTCTGAGGTGGGAAAGAACAGGCCTGGGCCCTTTACCTGCTGGCACTGTTTGTGTTGCTAAGCCAATCCAGGCTGCGTCCTCTATTTCATTTACCTTTTAAACTATTGCCCCCGCATAAGTAAACACTTTCTATAAAGTGTGTGTGTGTGTGTGCATGCATGTGTGTAAGTGGGCGGAGGGTGATCTGGGAAGCTCTCCACCCTAGAAAAGAAATTAATGATGGAGAGGAAAAAAAAAAAAGCGCAGCATAATTTGGCAGCAATTTCTGAAGAACAGCAGAAGATAATAGCAGGTGGATGAAACAGGAATAGCATGAAACAGTCTAGGGCTGAGTCCCAGTAAACCAGGATTGCTATGAGATATGGGGATGGAGGTGAGAGATGTTGCTGCAGTGGAAAGGCAAGCCCACCCTGAGCAAGGAGCCTGGGCTACCCATGCTGGGCTCCCCAGCCACGTGCCAACATGCGTCAAGGGGGCAAATCCCTGTCCCACCTAAACTGGCTCTCCCAGGCTCTGCTCCCAGCAGTGGCCAACACATCTCCCACCCACTCCCCAGGGAATGCAGCTGCCAAGACCAGGATGGCTCTCCTCCTCTTCACCCCGCTGGCAAAATTATATTGTCCCTTGCAAAGCAAAACTCATTTTTCAAAGAGGATGGCAAAGGAACTGTTACTGTCCAGTGCCATGCTTAGGGCACTGACTGGTGAAATTAGTGTGTGTGTGTATGTGTGTGTGTGTGTGTGTAGGGGAAAGAAATGCATTCAGGGAAATGACAATATCTTTTTTTCAATAGCTTAGTAGAAACAAAGTGACAGTGTTAAATGACTAAGGTCAGTCCATTTCCTGAGCTCTCACTCACTGAGATGATGTCTAGTGCTTGGGGTGACAGAAGACATGGGCTGGGAAGGCAGAACAGAGGATGCTGAGGGAAAGCCTCTGATGGGACCACCTCCTTGAAGTTGCTGACAGCAAGAGATCTTCTGGAATGGGGCAAAGGGAAAGTGTCATGGTGTCTAGTTAAGGAAAATTAGAAATACCAATTCAAATTATTTACCTTTCTAATGCAAAACTCTAAAACACCCCTTGGTCAAAAACTCGGCCTGCAGCACTTGCAGTTCTGTTCCATGGGGGAAAAAAACCCAGTATATTCCTGTGTGAGGGTGTATAATTGATAACATTGCTTTTTATTGTAATAAATGTAGAATTAGATGGATTATTCTGGATAACAATTTATTTACTAGCAAATGTATTTTAGGAGCAAAATGCCAGGACACAAGAAGTTCTGTTTTGAACTTTTCTAAATCAGTTTTCTTGTCTTTGTTCCCCAAAATTAGTGTTATTCACTTTATTTGTTAACATTTTAAGTGAAAAAAAAAAAACATTAAAAGTAGGAGAAAACATTTGATCAAAATGCACATGTATTTCATCTAGTTAGAAGACTTGTGAAACCTTATTCGAAGTTATTTTCACAGCTTTGCATGTATCTCAGGATCACTGCTGGCACAGCCCTCCTTTTCCCTAGTCTTCAAAAAAGCACATTACATTCGCTTTGTTAGGAGTGAAACATTTGGTACCCTTAACCTCAGTTTCTATCAGCATTTTGATGACGGCACCTACTGGATCCCGGCCACAGCAATTCCTTGCTGTAATGAAATGCGGTGGCTGGAGCTGTGTATGTGTCAGAGGACTTTGAAATACGACATGAGGAGGTTCAGTTTGTTGGGGCTGCACAAGGTAGGGGTTGCCAGCCTGGTCTAGGTCACGAGTCTGTTCAGTCCTATGTCCTGGTTTTGAAGCCTCAGCAAGTCTTGCACCAAGAGGGGAAATATATTGCCCAGAGGAAGGGCTTTCCCCTGAATCATCCCGGAACCGGGTCCATCCCTCTAGAAGGGCACCCATGGCACCGTGCAGTGGCTTACACGGTGTTACAGAGCAAACCAGAATTAACAGACGCAAAAGTGGAGGTTACGACATGAACATACACTCAGATACTGGTGTAATGAACATAGTGTAAATATTTAGATGTATTCCTACATTTAATTCTTAGACTCATCATTCTTATGTCAAATGGTTTACAAAAGGCAAAACTAAATTTCAGTTACAGGCATGGCTTCATAATTCTTCAGGTTAATTAAGGCATCCAAATGTGCTTCATGACTGTCGCCTCTGCTTTGTAAATGGCGCAAACCTGTAGATAATTAGAAGCTTTTCATATCAGTGACAGTAATGGCAGTTTAGGCGTCTACAGCACATCTGTAGCTGAATCTCCAGCCTAGGAGAAAAGAAGCAGCTATGAGTGTTGTTTCTACACCTCCTATAAACAGATTGTTGCTTGTGTGCGGTGTGCAGACACCACATACGGGAAGAATGGATCACGGTTTGGGATTTCTTTATATCACTTAAGTGTAAGTAAGTGCGTGAGCTGATCTCAAAGTGCTGCTGTTTAGGCACAGGTCACACCAACGCAGTGCTCAGGTGTCCCTGGCACCCAGTCTGTGACTGCTTCTTCAGCCTGGAGCTGCTCCATGCAGTGGGGACAAGGACAGTGAATTTCCCCAGGCTCAGTTGCTGGCATGGCAGAGAAGTGCACCATCCCTGGGGAGGGTCCCCATGCTGATGCAGATGCTGGTGGTGCCCATTGTTGTGTTGATGAGCATCCAGGGGCACAGGGGTGCCTCTGCTGGCCACGGCCATGGTGTCAGTGTCTGAGCGAGGGGCCTGTGGGTCCCACTTTCCCAGTATAGCTTCTGTACTGTGCAGCTGGCATTGGCAACACTTATTGTTCTGTTTCCTTCTGTGTCTGGTGCTTTTGTGCAAAAACTGCATAA
Source organism: Myiotriccus ornatus (assembly GCA_036023395.1). Taxonomy (NCBI): domain Eukaryota; kingdom Metazoa; phylum Chordata; class Aves; order Passeriformes; family Tyrannidae; genus Myiotriccus; species Myiotriccus ornatus. The sequence continues at coordinate 104,584,171 of JAYRBT010000082.1, forward strand.
CTGACTGCCCAGGCAAGGGAGGAGAGGGGTGGCCTGTTTGCAGTTGGGGTGTCCCCTTGCAAAGGCGACAGGGTGAGCAGGTGCCTGGGTGCCACCCACAAAAGAGAGGGCATCATAGGGGGTCTCCCCAAGGGCCTGAGGCTGGGCTGCCTGTGGTGGTCCCACAGCCTCATTGGCAACTGGGATCTTCTTGGTACTAGGCGGGGAATCCCCCTTTACCAGGGGAATCCCTACCTGGCCACTTCATAGTGTTTTTAAGGACAGCAAGAAACCTTATCACATCTCCACATCGGGCCCAGATGCTTTACATTCCAGCGTTGCTCCGCAAATGCTCTGAACCCTACAGCACCTCTCCAAAGAGGGCTCACTTCTTGCCATTTCGAGGGCTGTCAGCTTCCTGCATGCACCCAAACCAGGGGAAGAACCCTGCGGCCCTGCTCTCAAGGATGTCCCTGCAAAGTTGACAGTGGGTGACACAGCCCTGCCCCTCACCTGTGTCAGCAGGACCGTGTGTGGCATCAGGTGCTGTGTGTGCAGGAAGGCTGGACTGCATGCAGCCAAAGTTCAGGCAAACAGTGGAGAGGAGAAATAGTTTCCAAACCAGTGGCCACTTTGGCCACCTTTGGGTTCCACCTTGAACCGTAGCCAGAGCCCAAGCCGCCACTGGCACTGCTGCCTGTGCATCAGCAGGCTTGCAATGGGATATGGCTCTTGGGGAACCCTCTGCTCCCAGAAGAGGAAATAGTGATAAACACCTCCCATAACATCTTCCACAATGCTGACGCCTGTCAGTCCCAAGCCAAACCCCAGGGCTTCACCACCTCATTGCCTTGTGGAGCATGCCTTGTCCTCCATCTCTCTCCCTCTATCTCTCATGTCTGCGCTGTTTTGGGGCTTCTTTCTCTTTAAGAGGAAACTCAGCGGAAGCCGAGCTATTCAATATTGTTTCATATTATTTGGTTGTGAAACAATTTAATTTGTTTATGGCTCTAAAGGTCAGATTTGATTGTTGCCCAAATTTCTAAAGAATAAAGAATGCATCAGCCTGAATAAGACTTTGTGGCATGATCGACTGGAGAAAGAGAAGGGGGCTAGTGGGAATATTTAACTGGAACAGCAAGGCAAACTTACCTTCAGCTCAGGTTTAAAAGCCTAGTCAATCATTACACATTTTTTATTATTTACCTGGTACAAAATCCCCCTGGGAGAAGAAGTAGAAAAACTCACAGGGCAGAATCTTTCAAATTTTTAGTAGCTTGCTCAGCATTTTTTCCCCCTGTCTCAGGACAATTGGAGTGATATGGATTGTGTTGGTGCCTGTGGATAGATGAGAAATAAAGTGGAAGCACATTGTGATTGTAGCTCCGAGCAGGGATGTTTGTAACAGTGGAGACACCAGGGCCAGCCAGGGACTTTGAGAAGGAAGGTAATTCTCACACAGTCATCAGAAGACAAAGGTTGCATTTACACCTGGCCAGAAGGTTTAATCATCTACTATTTCCAAACATTGCAGGCTCACAATCTGTTGTGTCTGAGATCATAAAACGTATCACAAACTGGAGACAAGAGACCTGGGACTTGATTGACCAGAGCTTATCTTTTCTTTTTCTTCCTTCTTATTTTTCACTCAATTTTCTACCTTCTTGGGAAGGGGGGGGGGGAGGGAGGGGGGAAAGGTGTTTTGAAAATGAATTGCTTTGGTCAGAAAATTCTTGATGCAAAAAAATTCTGAAACCCAAAGACTAATGGGCAATTTTCATTCTTTTCTGTCTTACTGTATCAAGAGCTTTTGGGAGACAGATCACCTACTTGCTAAAATCTCCCTCTCAGGCTTGCAGGGAAAAGAAATTGTGGAAAAGGGACCAAAAAGAGAGGAGTAGAAACCTCTCACAGGTTAGTTTTCCAGATCCTACCACAAAAATAACTGATATTCAACCACCTGAAACACTGAGTGTAGGTGGCTTTCATCTGTCTTTGGGGGAAGGGTTGAATTATGGTAAAATTGAATCTGGCTGTGATGGGCGGGTTTCTGGGTAATGTTAGGCAAATTTTTGCAATTTGAGACTGTAGTTGGTTTCCTCCTGTGCCTGTAAGGTTGGTAAGGAGGTCTATCAAGCAAGATCAGGGACTCTTATGACAGTTTGGGGGAACATCACTTCTGTTTCTTTCACCCCATTGCGTCTGCAGGGTCATCAGTCTTTACTGTCTGCCCATGGCCAGGCTGCGGAGAGGAGCCAGGACTGACTGAGAGTGGTGTTTCTTACCTGATACTCCTGATGGTTTATAGGAGAAAGGGTGGAGGAGCCATGTCCCAGCTCTGGCTCCAGCCTGGCTCAAAAGGGCTGTGCCTGCCTCAGGGAGGGACCCGGGAAGAGTTGATGTTGCTTTGCACCTCGTTTAGGTGTTACAGTGTGGATTCATCAAAGGGCTTAGTACTGAGAGGAAGAACTGGCCCTGTTCAGGTGAAGGGTTACCGTTTCTGATTTCAAAGGGGGATGAATTTAACCCTTTGACTTCAGTGGGGTTTAAACTCCTGGTTGGAGTTATGCTGTTTCTGGGTTGGGACCTTCCTCTTTCCATTTGGAAGAGGAAATAAACAGATTCAGTTGATTTGAAGTATATCATCATCTACATGATGATGCCTCTCTGTGCTTTTTGACTGCCAGCTCTATAACTTCCCCCTTCAAAAACACAGCGATGGAGCAATAACAGCTTCCCCAAGAGAAATTCATTAAACAAGGCAGGCTGGAGAGCCATCTGCACCTGGCACTGCTGGCAGCCCTCAGGGTGTCCCTCTCCTGGCTAGGGCTGCCTGCCACCTGATGAAAGTGGCATCTTTCATGTTGTCTAGGGCAGCAGTCATACCCAATTGCATAATCAAGGTCACTGGAAAATTACACAAAACTTTGCCCAGGTCTATTGGGAAAAAAAAAAAGAAAGAAAAGTAAAGCACTTGCAAAAAAAAGCCCAAGCACCCAAACTTCTGCTCATGCTACCAACTTGCTACTCTCTGTGAATGCCATGTACAGTGCCAAGCTGTCGCCTTATACTTTCCTGGAAACACTGATGAAAAAATAATATTATCCACATAAAGGCAATTGAACATTTTCTCTGGTAGCCACATGAAATCAGTCCTGTGGTTTTCCCTGTCTCTCCTTCAGCTACAGTTTCAAGTAGATAACAATGATCTGCAAATACAAGAAGTAATAGTCTCATGCTTTGCCTTGCTGAGTGCTGTCCTTCTGAGGATTTTAAGTCTCAGGACAGTGAGTTTGGTTTCACATGCCCTTAGGAGCTATCAAGTCTTTCCAAGGCTACTTTACAGATATAGAAAACAGTCAGCTTGAAAATCTATAAATGAAAATAAAGAGAAGAAATTTCAGAATTTGTCTTCAGAAAAAAAAGAATTCTTGGAGAATTTTCTATTATTCTTCTGACATTTTTACACTTCCATTTGTCAGAAAAAGAAAGTCGTGGAGAAAGTCTTCTTTGAGAATAAGAACTTGTAGAGTGAGAGAAGCCAGGGCTAGATAGTGAGGCAAGGAAGAAGTAATGAAAAATTGAAACATTTTCTTTTTTTAAAGAAAAAACTGAAAAAAAGAGCCTCTGAATGCCTTGCTGGGTAGATGCTGGGTGGCAGGGAGGGTAGAGGTCCATCCTTGTTTGCCCAGCTGGACTAGCCAGGGCCATGTTTCCTGGTTGCCCCCGAGCATTACTGCCCCCTGCTTATTCTGTGGGGACATCCTGGCATCAGGACAGGGCTTTCTGCAACACCCAGCTCTCTGTATTGCTTTGTTGGAGAGGATGCCCTGGTTTTGCACCACCAAAATCTACATGCTGCCAAGGTCCAGGTGGTGGTGTGCAAGGCATCATGACGACCCTTTGAAAATCTCATGCCTTTAACCCCAAATTTACATTTCTGACTTGCCCCTCTTGCAGCCAAGTAATTTCTGGGTAATTTGAGTGTGTCTCCTTCCAATTTCTGTTCTGTAAAAGCTCTTCTTCTTTAAACCATTCCCAGCTTCCTGGGGGTGGTTTGACAACTGTCAGTATTTCCGGTCATGAGAATATTGTTGGCAGAACTTTTAAGCTTTTCTTTCCATAGATCCTGGTAGATTAATAGTTTGGAATCTCCATTTCTTCATAATTCCTAGAATTCAGGTGTGCTAGAAACAAAGTCATCTTTCTCCCCAAAGTGGAAGGGTCTCTCTTTCCATTCTTCACATCATACATGGAACAATGGGTTGTGTCTGTCTTCCTAACTTTAGGAGGTTGAAAGTTTAATGAACACTTTTTTTCCATTTTTATTTGTGAGGAAGCTGTTAATAAACACCCCCATCACTTTCCTAGACAATGTCACATCACTTAAAAGACAAATCGACCCCCTTAATCATATCCTTATACCAGAGGAATGAAGTGCAGCATAGGAGTTGAAGTGAGGGCACAGTCCATCCTACTGAGTTTGCCTCTTGCTTTTGTTTTGCTTTTTGATGTGGTGGATATAGATCCTTATGCTCAGGACACTGAAATTAATAGGTTTGTACTGCTTATATAATCACTGATGGACACTTTCTTGTGTCTTAAGTTAGTTTAAGTTGCCATCATCTAATTGCATGCTTCAGAAAAAAAAAGATTCATCCTGGATCGCTCCTAAATGCCTGTAGCCATTTTCCCACAGCTGGCAGGTGAGCAGCCAGGTATTCCACTTGATGTCAGCTAACAGTGCTTCTGTCATCAAAATAGAGTCACTTTCCAGTTTGTTAAGGAATAAAACTTCCTTTAGGATGTAATAGGTCAGTCTCTCCGAGAACTTACTGTTCCTCACTCAAGAATTCGATCCAAGTTAAAGCTAAGGGTGGAAAGCAGATAGGAGCTAGCACGTGGAGATCTTCTCCTTTCAGTAAGAGAAACTGCAGCAGGCCCAAGGAAACGCCTAGTTTAGCACTTGTTTCCTTCAAAGGCTGTCACTTGTGGTTAACTCTTGGAGGCTTTCCTGTGCCCTCATGGGAAGGGGTGGTTTTGGTGGTAGGTAGCTGGGAGGTACACAGAGCCAGCCATACCTCCCTGCGCCCGTTCCATCCACAGAGCGCCTTTTCGGTGGGAATTTGCGGGAATATGGCTAAACCCCCACCCACTGGGGTAAAGGAGCAGCCCTGGGCCCACGGGCAAGGCAGGGGCCGGGGAAGCCAATAAATTCAGGAACTCTGCTTGTTTGGCTGCTTTGTGTAGAGATGTAACAGTACCAGCTGGGATATACCCCTCTCACACATACCTTGAGCGTTTACTGTCATCCCCACATCATTTCCTGGATTAGCAGAATGGCTCTTCAGCTATAATTTTTGTTGAAATATCTTGATTTAAACCTAGAGATCACCAATGAAGGCCTCAAATCTGTAAATCAGCTGCACTTTGGAAAACAAATCATTGTGGTGGAGTTTAGCCAAGCTGATTTTCTGGGCTCATTCATTATTTAGTTTTCACTTTATGACCTGATTTAAACTGACTATGCTCCAACTGTACCAGTTGCATCCAAGATATGAGCCTGATTTACACTTTGAAAATGTGAACTGCTCCCTGGCTGCATTTTCAGGAGGAAGAAGTGCTACAAACAGAGGTTGTTCAGCAACACCCGTAGACCCCATAGACCAGAGCTTGCAGGTTGCCTCTGCATACCTGCTTGAGCTGGTTGGATGTTATTACTGAAGGAAAAGCTGAGATCTTCCCATGAGATACAGTAAAAGTGGTGTCTTCCAGGGAGAAAATTACTTGACAGCTCCAACTGTGATTGCCCAGTGGCAACCTAGAAGATTAGAAGATACAGTGGAATAAGGCTCTACCAAAGTAAAGTGGCACTTGGAAGAAGGGGTAACAGAGGAGACATGATGGAGATGTGACATTAACATCTACAGTCAGTGAAATGACAGAGATGGAGAGGCAGGGTCTAGGGCTTGTGAGAAGAATGGGAAGAAAAAAATGGAAAATTTGATATTTATTTAATTGTTCACATAGAACTCACCTCAACAAAACTGTGCCTTCACCCAGGACGTCTGAAGGGCCAGTGTGGGATCATGTGGTTATTATAATAATGTTGTATTTTCGTGTTAAAAAGTATAATTTCTAAGGGCACTCAATTATTTACACATATCATAAAGCTTATTTTTAAAGAAGAGCTTTTCTTCAAAGGGAAAATGGGCTGCGTTGGTATTAATATTGCAGTGTTGTTGTTTGCCAATCTTGGCGGACAAACAATATCACCGTACAGGGAATAGTCTTATGTATGGAAATAAAAAATCCAGGATTGATGTATGTGCATGACTGAAAAAAAAAAAAAAAGAAGCTGGATTTGTAAAATTCTCTGATTTCACATTTGTCCAGTCATAGGATTAAGGAGATTAAAAAAGATGAAAAAAATCACATAAGAACAATAGCTATAGCTTCTAACAGAATGGTATCATTGATATCCTCTTTAAAATGGTTTATACTGCCAAAAGCAGAATGAAGAAGCCTTTGTGTAGAATCTTATTAAATCACCTGTGCTAGGACTGTGTAAAGTGCCTGGAAGGGCAGCTGCTGGAGTTAATGGGACCCTGTGTATTCCAGCTTCTGTGAAATTCCAAGTGCGTTTCTCCAACTGTGAATAGCGAGAATGGATCCCCTTTGCAAGCTTTTTTATGTGGATAACAGTTAGTAATAGCAATTATCCCACTTGTTAATCTGAGTAATAATCACATTGACCCATCTGTGATGTTCCTACTAGTACTGCAATTCCCATTCATGTAGTCAGAAGCACGTGTCCTATCATCATCTTTCTGTGGAGGTGATCACAATCCCCAATTTGGGTATGTCCTTTCTCCAGATGGATCCCTGGAGAGACTGCGATCTGCATTTCAATGCCTCCTTCCTCCTTGCAGGTGTAAGCATCTTGAGCTATATCTTCCTAGCATCTTCCTTGCTTTTACTGTTTCCAAGAAGTCATCCTGGTGAGATATCCAGGAACTGAATGTGATGCCAGGACTGTTGTGAGTTCCCCAGTAAGACGAGGGACTGCATTTTACAAGGGAACAGTTGTGCAAGGATGGGCAGGACAGATGGCTGAACTTGCAGAACTAGTTTCAGCCATAAATGCTCTGAACACCGTAAACGTTCTGTAGCTTTTCTTTTTTTCTTTTTGAAAGCTGAAATATATTTGGGAAGTACTTGTTCAAACTACAGACTCAGTCAAATATTAACAAGTGGAAACTGAGCGGGGGGGGGAAAGATACTTTGAAGGGCTCAAGCATGTGTGGGTTCTTGCTGTATTTGCCTAACTATAATCACTGGGGCCACACTTGCGACAGGCTAAAATGTTGCTGTGAATAGAAAGTATACCATAAGGGTTCTCAAATATGAAAGTGGGGCTGGAACAAAGAGCAGGCACCAGACAGACTTCCCCTGTTAACGATTACTGGCCTGTCGCCCTGGTGCCAGCAGTCTCAGAAATCCCGTCAGGAGCAGGCGGCAGTATCTCGCCCAGTGTGATGGCGCTGCTTTGAAAACCTGCCCACAGCCTCGCTGTATTCCTTGCTACTGCCTTGTTGTGGGGGAATGAACTTTATCACTTCGCCTTTGAGAGTGTTTGCTTTAAAGATTATTTACCACACTTGACAATTACCAAATTTCCTAAATTCAGCCTGAGGCATTGTTGTTGTTGTGTATCTTGTGCCGTGCAAAGCGATACCTTGGCCGCAGCATGCAGGAGGTTGCAGTCCCTCAGTGTGCAGGAGGTTGGTTGCTCTCAACACATGCTGAAAGTCCTCCCATGATGAAAGTCCTTCAGTGCCACTCCAGCCCTCCACAGTCCTGTGGCTTGGGATGTCAGTGGAGATATGAAAACCTTCTGACTGAAGGGTGGAAGAAAATTGTAACCCAACCTTGCAGAAACATCAGCAACTATTGAGTTAGGATTCTTCTCGCTGTCTTTGTGTGAAGGACATGAGCTGCAGGGCTGGTGTAGCAGGGACAAACACACAGCTGAAAATCCTCCTGATGGAACTTTCAAGCTTTTTTTTTTAATTTCTTTTTTTTTCATTTTGAACCATATTTTGATCCTATTAATCAAGGAGTTATTTTTTTCATTTATATTTTGCTGGGAGAACTACCAAAACCTTTATATTAGAATATTTGACAACAATGTCAACAACATTTCCCTGGACTGCTGCTTAATATGCTTTTATTATTTATTTTCCATATGTTGATTCTTTTAATGTGTTCTTATTAAAGTCTTCCATGTTTCAGTAATATTGTCATTGTGTTTCTTTTGAAGGAGGCAAGTGTGTGTACTGAAAGATTAGATTATCCTGTTTAAAAAAAAAAAAAAGAGAGAAAAGGGAAAAACGTCTTCAAAATGAAGTACATCAAAAGTAAAAGTAGGTGACAAATGTTAATATTTGCAAAGTGCTTCTGCTTTGATCCTGCATTTCTATTTTTTTAAGAGCTTGACAAATGTGTCCTGTGGTTTGGCTCAAACCTCTTTGCCTAGTGCTTTTCTTGACCCACAATCCATTTGATCTTCCACTTGTTTTTCCTTCTGTTCAGGAGGCCTCTGGACTTGATAAAGGCTAGTTCTTATCTTCCACTTGCTGCTGTTCAGAGGCATCATTTTTTATTTTTGGTTGGATCAGGTTATTGTGCCTGTTTGCTTAAACAGTTTCTAAAGAGATATTAATTTTGCTGTTATTGTTTGGGATGGTTCCCTTCCCACTTCCATGCCAGTAACAGCTCTAGCAGATCAGAATCTAGTTTGGCTGATTGATTCTGGCACTAGATGAGAGGAAGACATGGACGCTGAAGTGGCTGACTTGGATGGCAGGCTGCCACTTCATTGCTATAGTACAATTTCCAGGCATGCTTCATCCAGTACCTGAGCTTACAAGTATTTAATATACCAGACACTTTCAGGGGGGCTGGGAAGGATTCCCCCATGTAAGGATCCTGTCGAGGTCTTTGTTTTTCCCAAAGCTATTGAGCATTGCTTCGGGTTCCCTCACATGCAACCCAGTAGTTACAGCTGGAGATTGGCGACTGGCTGCAGCTAACAAAAATGCAAGCGCTTCTACAGCCCCCAAACACCCATCTTAGTCTACCCACTGTGATCCCAACCCCAGTTTTGCCTATAATGTTGCAGATCTTCTGCTTTCACTATGCTGCTTGCATGATCCCTCTATTGCCCAGCTCAGTAAGAGCCATCCCATTATGCAACAGCCTGGAATATGCTCCTACAAATACTCGTGTTGGCCATAAAAGTTGACATTTGACTTTATGGTCTGTTTTATAGCATCAGCTCCCTTGTTCCCCACTGAGAGCCCCTCCTCCCAAGAAACCATAAACCACAACTGAGGGAAATTTTGAGCTGCCATTTCAGCCAAGTGGCCATAGGATCCCCTATAGACCACTCCCTCCAGCTCCAGGCATGGGAGCACCTCTCCATGTCTCATCCCCGGGGGCCTCCCACTGTCTTTAAAGAAATGGAGAATAAAGAATGAACTGGAGTAGATGATGTCCTCTTATGTGTCAGCTTCCCCCTGCAACCAAATGTGTCCCCACGATAATGTTGCTGCAGGACTCGGGGTGCTGACAGTGAGGGTAGTGTCATTTATGCTGCTCCCAGGTTTCAGGACAGAGTACATCTGTCAGGGCTCCCGTATGCTGTGCATTTGTTTTCTGGAGACACGTTTAGGGTATCATTTGCATTGCACTCAACTTCTGCCCCCAGAAAAAGGTGAGATCACTTCCACTGCCATTACAAGAGGCATGTACGTTTTGAATAAGGGTGAATAGGAGGAAAGAAGGGGAGCTCGTTTTTAGGAGCAACACGTACAGTGCTTTGGTTAACTGCAGTGCTTAGGCAGGAGGTTATAGCAGTTAAAAGACCTTTTCAGCTGTATTTCTTGTCTTTAATGGGAGTATGACACCTGCCAGCTCTCCACCTGTTTCTCTCTCCCGCAGAATGCATGTCATCGAGTGAGTGAAGAAGAGAAGGTATACAGCAGAGTAGATCAGGGTTCAGGTTTTCGTGGGTACAATTGTCTGTCAATTTAAAAAAAAACCCAAAACAAAGCATATAAAAAATTCTGAGAATGAGGAAGACTGTGATGATGGCACTCAGAGATTCAGAAAGAGCCTAACTAGGTAAACACTTCAACATCATAGTGGCCTCCTTTGTATTTGTCTCTCCATTCCCTCATTTTTCATGCAGAACTATTTCCTTTTACTCTTACAAGTATATGAATTCTTCTCCTGTCAACTTTGTATCTTCTAATACTTTACCCATAATAAGGCACTCTGACTTCGAGGGGTGGCAGAATACTTTTCTTCAGGTGAAAACTATTTTGTTTTCTTAAAAAGAAAATTTAAAAAAAGGCACCAGGATTTTGAACCTTTTTTATTTCAGGGAATATCTGCAGCCAGATCAGCTATTCCTTTCCAAAACTGTTTTCACAGGCATTTCCTGAAGACAGTCTATCAGATAAAATGCTGACTTTAGCCTTTTCTTTGTCCTCTGCATAGGGTATTATTTTATTCTTGTTTTTGCAGTTTCTTTCTGGGTTTTACTGAAAGCACTTACGCCAGTGCATAAGGAGATTCAGCGCCACTGTCAAAAAAGCTGTGCATGTTTCTGCTGAATAGATGTCTAAGCTTGCTTTATGAATTATAGCCAAACTAAGTTAAACAACTAATCACAATTAAGGAATTAATTAGATGATTTCTTTTTTTCTAAAAAGGCAGTCTTTGCAAGGATTCTTCAGCTCGGGGAGTGCCTCTGATGGACAAAGTTGCTGCAATGTCGTTTATTTCACCTTTAACTATTAGGTTGCTTCTGAGGCTGGAAGTCTGCAGCTTTTTCATAATGGTCATCAGCAACTGAATGCAAGATATACTAAGCTACTCCTTAAGCACAGTGCTTCTTTAAGGAGAATAAACACCCAACAAAATTACCCAAACCATGCAAAATGGAGGATGTAGAATAATATATAATCATATTAAATGTTTTTCAAAAAAATACAGTTTCTCACCTCCCCTGTATGCTTTCTCCACACACTGTTATCTGAATATACAAATTTCCTCACATTTCCTGAGGTTAAGACCAGGCATAACCTTCGTGCCTAGACACTGGTGTGCTCAGGAGTAATTGCTTGATGTGCATTAAGGTAGAATATATCATTGCTAAAGGGAAAGGTGTACATGGGGTGGAGAGTCTTGAAAGGCAGACCCTCCAAGGAGCTCCTCTTTTTCTTGGACAAATGACCTGCTGCACTGTATCTTGAATACTGAAGATAATGGGAAACACATCTTGTAGAAAATGAGAAATTTTGAATAATATCTAAGCATCTGCATCCCAAGGGAGGAAATAATCCCACTTACTTGAAAGTTAGATCTTCTGTTTAAGCTGATTGTCCTGATTAATTGATGGCCGTAGAGATTTATTTGCAAGGAATGATTTAACCTAGTTTAGTCTGGACACTTATGCTAGGCAGAACAGGACAGGGAGGAAGGCAGTGAGAAGAAGAATATCTGTCCTCTCCCTGAGGAGCACTCCAGAGTGCTGTGCATGCCTGTACTACTGCTTCTACTTAGCCCTGGCATTTTGTTACCTCCTCTGACTTTTTTACCTGCTGCAACCAAAGTGGCATCCCAACAGTTCGAATTCTCTGTTATCTGCCAGAGTCTATTGCAGTGCTGGTTTCCTAGTTCTGGTTATAACATTGCCTGTATAAGTAAGTTCTGTAAGTGCATGTGTGGGTTGACTGGACAAGGACTAACTGTTTGGTGTCTGAGAAGCTGTCCTGTGTCTCTGTGTGGTAATTTTTTGCTTCTGGGTCTCCTCTTGCAGGCCAAGCATGGCCCTGCTTGGTGGGGATTTTCACAGAATCATGCCTCAGACAATGCCTGACCCACAAGGGGCAATACCACCCATGGCTATCACAGAAGACCCCTGAGGTTGCTCTCATCTGCAGTGGCTCTTCTTGGCGCTGTGCAACATGGGGAAGGTCTGTCTTTTGCTTTTGTACTTGCAGAAGTGTGAGTGGCTTTTTGCCTTGGCACAAGCAGAGCCAAGAAACCTCCAGGGAGGGTGCAATAGAAAGAAGAAAAGTATGCGCAGCAGATTGTAGAATGGAAACTTTTATAACCTGAGGTTCGACATTGTTGTAACACCTGTCAAGGGTAGGAAATAATACCTTGACCCTTCCCTAGTACTGCTCAGTCAGGTGCTGATACAGTGATGGATGTTACTTACACAGGAATAAGGGGGAGGCAGGAGGAGGGGCTCATTCTTTCCAGAGAAATAAGTCAGGTAAAAGGGGCAGATTTAGCAGGTTTGGAAATGCTGGGCAAGAGCAGGAAAGGACAAGCATGTCAGAAGTCATGTTAAGAGGAGGCAAATGAATATAGCTTAAAAATAAGTAAGTAAGCAAAGTTAATCTAAAAGCCCAGAGTTGAACCAAGCTTACATTGAAACTTGAAGTTTGAATGTGCATAGATACCTTACCTTACATGAACTATTTTCCATTTTAATGAAGGAGGCCATTGCTGTGTCTGACCAGAATTAGCTTGCAAGATGTAGCACCATTAAATGTTCAAGCAAGATTTGTAGCCTGCCTCAAGGTAGGAAATACTGGAAATCACATGAGAACTTGTGATTTTTAGTTCCATTTAGATTTTTAGTTCCCTTTCAGAAACGTAAGAGATTTGATCTTAATCCAGCAAGACAAGTAGTTGTGTCTGACTTTTAAGAGTGTGAGTAGCTCCTTTACCTCTATTTTTGTGAGACTAATGCAGAGGATGAGTGTTACAGCAAGTGTTACAAGGCAGAGAGATATCCTGCAAAATTTTTCCTTTGTGAGACCTTCTTAAGTATCCAGATGTTTGTGAAACATTCAGAATGAGGTGAATGCCACCATCTTGTGAAGTTTGTTCTCACCTCAAGTTGCCTGGGTTCACCCTTTTGCCCAATGTCACTAATGAAAGTTAAAAAGGATGGGGAAAGAGATGATCTTCTGCCTGCCCCTTCTGATATTAGAGTTTATCTTTCTGCTTGATGTCAAAGGCAGCAGGTTTGTTTTTTGTTGTTCTCCTCTGCAGATGACTGGCGTAGGAAGGATCTATCACCAGCACTACCACCTTTTATGCTCTTACCCTTTCCAGAGTTTGCCAAAGTGGTGGCATACAGGGAACACAAGCCTGCTGTTGTGTTCACAGAGTGGAGCCGTGGAATGTTGTACTTGTCTGAGCCCCGGCCTTCCTCCTTGCTCCCTCATCTTTCCTTTGCTGCCTCCTGTTGCATTTGGAGCCAAGCAGCTCGAATTACCTCAGTTTCCCCAGTTTGAGTTTTATCACTTTCCTCTTCCACCTGACTGCCTCCTCAGAAATGGGCAAGCCAGTTCTGCCAAAGAGCAAGTGGTGGAGGCTGTAAGTGAGGGTCCTGGGCAATCTGTGGCTTTTGTTCAAGGCTTCTGTAACTCCCTCAGGAAATGGCCTGCATTTTGATCACTTCGATCAGTGTGGCCATAGCCAACACCCAATTTGCCGTAGATCTTTCTGCATTCTGCATGAGAGCTCTGGGAGTTTGGTATTCCTCTTTGCTTGGCTCTCCCATGCTCTTAAACGGCAACATAACATTTCAAGAAATAAAGTGAGGTTTTTCTTTTTTTCCCCGAATAAATGGTCTTCCATGAAATGCGTCTGAAAATTTCCAGGAGGCTCTCTCGATTTTAATCCATAACAAACCCTATGGTTTTGTGTTAAGAGCAACTGAGGAGATTCTGTCTGCTTTGCTACTTTCTTGCCTTACCCCACATCCTCCATTTTCCCTCTTGTATTATTACCTTAAACAATATCTTTTTGAAAAGCATACTCTTTCTAAAGGTGCTTTGTTAAAAAGCAAAACAAAAACACAAAACCAACAGCAAATAACAAACTTCCCCGAAATTCCCACAGAAACAAATAAGACAGCTTTGAAATTGGAAAGCACTGGCACACGGTGCCACTAAGCCCAGATGTTACAGCCCTGAGAAACCACAGTTGCCCTCCAGTTGTTCTGCTGACCTATTTTTCACCTTCCATTTGATGTTCTTCCATTGAGCCCCAAGGTTTCCAGGCTCAAGTACCAACATTCACAGAGACCCACTAATTGGCAATGGAAGACCAGAGTGTGAACAGAAATAATGTTCCCTCTGCTTCCTTTCTCCACGTCGTGTATCTAAAAGGGTTCCCAAAAAAGGTGACTATAATGAGAAAGGTGCATTAGACACTGTATGCTGATAAGTGTGTAGACAAAGGAAAGCTGAGAAAGGCTCTGCTGAACTGGAGCAACTGGAATGTACTTGGATGAGGGGTTTTTTCCAAAGACCAGGAGCTGTTTTTCCTTGTCCTTCAGCCCTCATGACCCTTCTGGGAAGAAAGGAAGGTATCCCATGTAAATAGTGCCCCATACCCTCAGCTAACCCTCAAACATTTTTGCAGGCAGAGGACAGCTAAGCTCTCCTGTTCCAGGCAGGACTCTGAAACTCCCTCTTTTCCTGCATCTTGACTCACAGATAATTACTTTGTGTTGTGTCCCATCAAAGTAACCATGCCATGAGAATGTGCCCTCTTTGCACTGCTCAGTGTTGATGAAAGATAGACAGATGGGGATTAAGCGGGGGGGTGGGGAAGTAGTCCTTTCTCATTTCTTTTTAAAACTATACATGACTCTTAATGTTACAGTCTCACCAAGTATTTGGAGAGTGTGTTTATAGTCTTATCTTTGAAAGGACCTTAGGCCTACTGGATTTATTATATCATCGTTTCTAGAGGAATTTCTGTATTTTAAACTACCCTCTGGGCCCAGGGCTGTATAAAGTGTTCAGACACTTTCATTGTGTTCTGAGTATTATGAATATGTATTAATTTTTTTAACTGTCCTGCCACATCTGTGGTGTTGATATCACAGGACTGATTTCTTCTGTCAGATACTCCTGGGTAAAGCAGCTCATGTGAGTATCTTGCAGCACATACAATTTGTGTGGAAGCAATTGTATATGACCTCCTTTGCATTGTCCTACCAATGACCCCTTCTGTAATCAGGCAGAAATCATGTTCCTGAAGAGTGGGAGGTATTACTGCTTCCATGCTGGTCCATTCCTGGGCCTCTGCTGCACAGACATTGCCAACAGTAACAAATTGCTCTGAGTTATGTGCAGCAGTTTAGTGATGTGGACCAGTTATTTATTAGAGAGGGAGACGAGACATCAGCAAGGGGCCAAAGTGTGAATAAAAGAAAAATTAAATGAAGCTGCCTCATCTAGCAGGCTTCTTGCAAAACTGATCTCTTTTCTAGATCTCACCTTGTTTATCTAATGGGGGATCACATGCAGAGTTTTGAAAGTAAACCCCTTACAAATAAAGAAATGTCCCCAAGGGCTGTGGATAAAGGTGACAGAGTTGGACTAAATTGTATTTCCAGAGGTTGAAAATCAGTGATTTATTGTTTTGTTAGTCACAGTTTCCTGCGTTCAAACCTGACTGTGATAGTGATTGCTTTGCTCAGAGGCACCTTTCAATTTCACGATCTGTGACAAAAATAAGGGACCTCCTCCCATGCACTGGGAAGGACAAGGCAGCTCCAGAAGACCAAGGTTTTCTGGTAAAAGCCAGGTCAACGGAGGTCACTGAAGCAACGTCGATTGTCAAGACAGAAAGCCCTCCGTTTGTTTTGACTTGGAAAAGAAACTTCTAAGTTCAACACTGTGGGTCTATAATGTGGATATTTCAGAAATGGGAGAAGACTTCTTTATGGTGACCCTTTAGTAGTTGTATTGATGGGCAAAAGTGACACCAGTAGATAACTGGTCTGCAAACATAATGAAGTTTCACCCTCAGTGATTCAATTCAGTTTGCCCAGAATAAGTTTCTTGGTCCCTTTCTTCCCTTCAGTGGTCACCCATAATAATGCTCAGTACATTTGCCTGATGCAGAATCCTGAAGGGCTGGAGATGCTCTGGAAAGGACACTGTCAGCTCCTGGAGAGCTCAGGGCTTCTCAGGTAGATTGAGATGTGACAGTAGCGTGACCCAGATCTGTAAAGATCTGAAACAGAAGAGTGGGTCAGAAGAGGTGTTGATGCAAACTCAAGCGCAAAAAGCAGGCTGTGCTGAATAAGTGCCTCTCTTTCCTGGGCCCCTCACTGGGCACCAGAGAGACCTGTGCTTGTGTGATGCACCACAATCAAATGGTTTTCAATTGGATCAGCAACTGGGGCACATGACCCTGGCAGCAGAAACCCAAGGAACTGGTGCTGAGCTCTTTGCTTAAGTTATGCCTCCAAAATCCCACAGCACACTGTGGAAATGACTTCCATTAAAATGGACAAAAAAATAGACTGTCACAGGACAAGTAAAATAGACTGTCACATTTATAAATAGATGTTGGTCTGTGAATTCTGCTGGGAAAAACAATCAATAAGACCTTAATAATGTCTACAAGCTGCATTCGGATTTACCTAACCACTGCAGGATTGTGTCTTCAGATTGAAATAAAAAAGGGGATTGGCTTGATTCAGACTAAATCAGGTCCTCCCCATCAAAAACACTGCAAAGACCCTGGGCAACAGTGAGGCTTTGGGTTATCAGCTTTGGAGGGGCCGAGGGCTGCACCCGCAGGGACTTGCTGCTGAGGCTGCACACCCATATGTTGCTCACCTGTTGGCCACCTGTCTGCAAGGCAGGGGCTGTGCATGCCTTCCATGGGGACAGCCCCTAGCAGACAGACCTCCTACTTGTGAAATTGTTCATTCTGTAAAAATAAATTTTTTAAAAATTGCCTTTTTTAATTATGAAGTTTTTAAATACTAGATTGATTATCTTTCTCTTTCTTTCTCTTTTTCTTCTCTTCCCCCCCCCCCATTATTTTTTTTGACGAGTAGTTTAGTAAGTGAACTCCTTCAGTTTCCCTCCTTTTGCCTCTCCCTGATGTTTCAACATTTCCTCCGCTTTGGAGGTCCACCAACCAGTTAAAGCAAAAATACATGGATCCTGGATATGTTTCACTCACCAGAAAAGAAAAGTCTGGGGAGGAGAACAGAAAATTTTCCAAGTGTTTTATAACTAAACTCCCAAAATCAGATGAAAAAAAATCTGGTGAGATCTGAAAACTAGAAATAATGTTGAAAGTCCAGCTCACCCCTGAAATAGTACTGTTTTTATTTGGCAACTGTGAGCAGCATTGCATAACATGCTTCTCACCACCTTGTGAGCATGTAGTGAAAATTTATGGGAAACTGCAGCATTTCCAGTCCAGCTTAATGGACTTTAATGCTTTTTTTACAGACATCAATAACAATGTTTCTAGATCCACCCAAAACCCTAAAGCCAAATCAGCTTTGAGATGGAAAAGAGGAATTTCATTTTTCCTCACTTTCACTGCTGGGACAGACAGCCTCCCTGCCTTTGAGGTAATTTGATTTTCACATTATGCTTTATGGGATATCCTTTATTTACCTAATGTTTTCCTGTCAAGTCATTTCAGACTATGAATCTTGTATATTTTATATACACAAAGGTGACTTTTCCTTCCTTTAATGACCGTGGCTTATCAGTGCAGGCAACCGATACTGGACTCATAAATATGTCACTCTTGGGTTTGCAGCAGCCCCTTCTCCTTCATAAGACTATTCCTTGCTGTTTGCTCCTCCCTTTAGTTCACTGCATATCCATGGTCTGCTCGTCCCCTTGATGGCGTTGGACTCACCATTGGCTGGTATAAATAAATCGCTGATTTAAGCTATAGGTGAAAATCATTGTGAAAAGAGCACACAGAGGAATGTAATACAAGGTCGGTGGAGCCAGCACCTTCCGACTCCAATTAAACATTTCCTGTAAGTCAGTGCCAATTGTGCATCTTGTAAGAACATTTGAAAGCGGGAGCTTGAACTCTAAGGGACCCTCTCGCCTCGAAACCTGTTTCCTGTTTAACAAGATTTAACAAGTACAACCAAACATGTGCCATCAGCAACAAAAGTCATTGTAAATGACTCCAGTGTGCAAAGGTGCTGGGTTTCCTCTTGGCCCCAAACGCCTACCAGCCCTATCAGGCTGTCACAGGATGGCTGCAGCAGAGTGGCATGGTGTCCTGGTGCCCCAGGACTGGCACATGCTCAGCCGTTTTGCTAAGGGAGGGGGAAGGAAAGATGGAAAAGGCAACCTTTTCCAAGGAGGTCAAATCTTGTTGAGTGAAAGCTTCAAGACTTGGTCTTACTGTCCTAGGAGTTTTCTACAGAGGATGCAACAATATCCACTCTATCTTGTCTGTCTCTTCAGCTTGAAGCACAGCCTTGCTGCTATAAGATGTCTCAAAGACATCACTGTAATCAAAGACATCAGTGTGGTGCCTGGAACAGGCTCAGCCCAGGCTGAGCAGCCTGTCCAGGCAGAAAAGATGCCCAAAGCAGAGATCAGCCAAAGCCAATTCTTGACTGTGCAATCAGATATGGGGAAACTGGTCATGAGAGCCCCAAAGCTTAGGGGGTCCTCCTGGTTGTGAACGCAGTGGGGACACGGAAGACACGTTCACTGTGGCCAGGCACTGAGAACACAGTCCTGCTTCCTGGAGAGCTGTACAGTGATAGGAGACGTCTATACATGTGTGTGTGTGCGTGCATACTATATATACAACTCCTACTAGAAGCTTTTGTAGCATACTCTCTGTACCTCTCTCCCTAATTCAAAAGGTCTGGTACTTGGGATGAATCCTCCAGTTCTCCTGAGTAACAACAATAGCTGTGACGGGAGCAACAGTCCCAACAGTTTGCTGAAAACCACAGAGGCATTCAGATACTGAAAGATACATATCTGACCAAATTTTCCAAGTGCATGGCCCACACCTTGCCTCTCATTTGCAATCAGCTACTCTTTCCACCTCTGCCATCCTTATAGTAGGCAACAACCAGGGCAAGGTCTGTGAGCAAAGGGAGGAGGACGTGGATGGAAAAGAGCAGAAGAAATGATTTAAAGTGGAGCCCAATGTGACTGAGACAGCTCTGTCCTTAAAACTGCTCACACACAGAAAAAAGTATTTCAGCCATGGATGTTAAAATAAGAATAATTTTCTTTAAGGAGGTAATGAACTTGATATATCAGACATTAAAAGTTATTTTCTCATTGTCAGAGAGGAGGAAAAGCTTGGGAATTTGATGCGGACTCCTCAGCTATCTAAGTGGGCCACCCTTTGTTTGAAATCCATCATTATGGGATATAGTTCAAGTTCAGAGATGACAGTACTTTTCTGAGAGAAGTCCCATAGGTCTTTTCCTAGACTCCTTGGGTCATGCTCAGAAGGGAGCCAGCTCTGCCTTCTCTGTCTCTGCGATGCACGGGGTCAAAATAATGCTTCAAAGGAAGGTCTCCACAAGGTCCTCACCCCTCAAAGTGGAGATGTGCTGGCATTCCTGCATTGTGGCCGAGGAGTGGACAAATCATAGATCCTCTGGATTGGTCCTTCCTCTGCAAGCTGCCCATGACTCTTCACCACCATGGCTTGAGTCATTTCCCATGTGTCATGTCCCAAGATCAGCCTCTCTAGTGGTGCCTGGAACCCAGTAGCCCTCTTTAATGTGGGACCAAGCAAGAACAAGGCTCAAGCAAGAGTGTTCAAACAGCCAGCCTGGATTTTATTGGAGCAGGTGCCTGAAGACCTATCGATATCCCCCTCATGCCACCAGTTTTGCTAAGATGACAGATGGGTGCTGGGCTGTGGGTGGTTGTTTTCACTGCCTTGAGCCTATCACCAGCCCAGTGCACGCCCTGTGTGTGTGGGTGATGAGAAATCAGAGGCATCTCCCCCACGATGCAGGCAGGCAGGCTCTGCAGCCGTGTTTGCTTTCCAGGTTTTTTTGACCCAGGCTTTGCCAACCACCGCATCCACCCCATGCTGCAGCTTGGGCCACCACTGGACAGCTCTGGGAAGAGCATCTGAGGATGTCCCTGGGACCAGCAGGGTCCCAGGCTGTCCCAGGCTTGCTGACAAGAATTCTGTTGTGCTATTTGCTCCACAGTCCCACTCCTTCCTAGAATCTGACAGGTGGGGAAGGCTGGTTGGTGCTGCGACCAGTGAAAGCCAACGGTTCCATCTGGGATAGAGCTGGAGTTTGCCTGAGATGGATATTGTTCCCAGTTACTCTCATTTAGCTAGATGTAGAATCACTTGCTGACACAAAAAGGGGATGTGAGCCTTCTTTGGTGCCCAAGTGTCTAGCTTCATCATGCTAAACTGACTCTGAAATTCCATGTGAAACAAAGGTACTGTACGATGCTCTGCTGACTTCACCAAGGCCATCCGTGCTGGCTTATCATGGCACAGGGGCAGAAGTGCAATGTTCTGGGATCTGGCACAACGTGTATGAGTTTTGGGCACTTCTCCAAAGGAGGAAGCCAAAACTCCTGCTTGTGAAACCAATGGTTCAGCCGTGCAGGTTGGAGGAGATCTCACAAAGTGCCCATGCGCAAAGCTGTGGCACAGGGGAAGACTGCACTTTGTCACCATCCTTAAGAGGGCTTTGATTTGCAGTAAATTTGCACCAGTGGGCCATAATAGAAATGCTTCAGGAACCATAAAATCATGACAGCACCTGCAAGCTGGAGCTGAGGTGGTTAATTTGGCATTAGATGCTGGACACAGGAAGGAGGTGAAGGAAGTATGTACCAGCCTGAGGAGCCTGATGCCTCACTAGATAGCATACAGACAGTATAAAGAAAGAAGGAAAGCTGTAATGTATTTCCCTTATACAGATGGGAAACTGAGGCATGTTGAGACCCTGTTCTCTGAGAGTGTGACTTGGATTTATATGAGGTCTCTGGAGCACAGCTGGGCATTAAAATCAGAAACTGTGTCTTACGTCTGTGCTCAGGAGGAGGAGGGGATGAATTGACTGGCAAACATTTCCAGACAGACGGTGGAGCGGATTAGTACAAAAGAGGATGCAGATCTCGGCTGTTCAGCTGCCAGCAGAAAGGAGGGGGAGTATGGTTAGGCAGCTGGTTGAGAAACAGGTGCAGAGAAGTTTTCCTGATAGCTGTGCTGTCATCCTGCTTTGAACCCTCAGCTCCCTAGTAAATCTTCCCTCTTGGAACTCTCTCATCAAAGTTTCATTTCCTCACGTTCCTAAAATAGTTCTTGATAAGCAACTTGTCGTGCTGGTAAAGCCCTTTTGGTTACTTTCCTAGAAATCTATTTTCATGTTTTCTCACTGGGCTTCAGCTGCTTGCATTCCCATTCAGGAAAAAAAAATTGATAAAAAATAATCCAGCCGAGGCTTAATACAACAAGAAGGTGAAATGTTTATGTTTAGTAGCACAGCAGGACCTTGTCTGTCAACTGAATTTCCAAGCAATGCCACGAAGCTGTAGTGGTAAAACTTGCCCCTAACACTAGAGACAGGGAGAAGAAAATATGAAAATATATTCTTGGCATGTAAAAGATCTGCGGGAAATACAGACTTTTCACTTTCAGTGGCTTCTTGCAGGGCATTTTATCTTCACACTACAGTCAGAGATGGAATAAAGCAGAGGTGCTCAAGCTACAGTTTTTAAGGCACAAGGGGAGCCCTTGTGCAAGGCAATAGCTCTTTCCATACTCAGTTCAGAAACACCTTGGGCCTGCACTGGCATAAGGCTCCCAGGCAATCCCAGGTGCTGGGGGAAGCTAACATGACTAAATGACATTGTAACCCAGTCCACATCCAAATCATCCCCATCTCATTGGAAAGTAATGTGGAATAGCTGCTATCCCCAAATAATGAATTGAGCCAGACCTCCTCCCTCAGCTTTCTGATGCCCACAGTGTTATGTTGCCCCATGGCTCTCGCCTGGAAAAGATTTTGACACATGCCTATGAAAGTCTGCCTAGAGAAAAGTTGGCCCTCATGCTTAGCAGGGCAAGAGACTTTTACAGAGACTCATAACACTGTGGCAGCCCAAGACTATTACAGGAATGGGGGTGCTGGATGGAATACAAAGTTTGTGGGTGGGGAAGCACTTGGTTGATTGTGATCTTTTCAGGTCAACTAACTAGCTTTCCTTGGGGCAAGTGAAGAAGTCTCTATATAAAAAAGCTACAGTAACGGAATGAGAGGTGGTTTTACTGGCATGGCACTAAAAAGGGATAAAAAGTTTGATCTGGAGTGATTGGGATGCATTATGGTAGAAGAGTGGATCATCTGATGAGAATACCCAGTTCTCTTCCTCTGAGCTCAGACAAGCTTTGCAACTTCTCAGGACCAGGAAAACAGGTATCAGAACCGTTGATTTTTCTTCTGGGTGATATGTAGCTGACTTTGGGTGTCTAACAACAGAAGAAATCACTAGTGCCAATTCTGAGGCTGTCGTCAGAGAATTTGTTTTCACAAGATGTGCCAGGACTATTTCATAGGATGAGAAAGGCTAAACAGAAAACATGCTAAAAGTGACCTGCTCACAGCAACTCTACTTCTAACACCTTAGCAGTGTGGGGCAAAACTGGAGGCCTGATGCAGGTAAGGGCAGTCTGGAGCCCTCAGAACAACTTATCCAGCCTGTTCCTTTGGTCCTGGTATCTTTTTCTCCTGGGAACCTCTTGGCACCCCAGATGAGCTATTCTGGTGTTGCAACCTGACACATTTGCCATTTCTTTCAGGGTTCCTCTCACTTGGAGATATAGTGGCTGGGAAGAAATTGCTGTTTCCCCAAAGCATCAATCTTTCCAAGGCTAATTCCCTAACCACCCCAGATGCCTGACCATTTTTCACAGGTGACAGGCAAGGGACGTGTGTGCACACACATGCAGCAGGTCTGGAGCAACTCAGTGTCTCCAGGAAGCACTGGAGAGACTGTGCCTGGCTGTGCAGGTCTTACAGCTTGATGACGAAGGGGAGGCAGTGCCCAGACCTCTGCTCCTACTTCAGGAAGGTACAGGACTTTTCTGAATGGAGATGTGGAAAGAAGTTCACAAGCTTTAACAGTATTCTTAAAGACATAAGTCATCACAGTGTGTCTACCCCACTAGCAAACAGCATATTTCTGTTTGATTTTCGTGTATTTCTTCCCACTCAAGTCTCACACAAACAAAAAACACTGCCCCCAGCTTAGCCCAAAGGTGACCTCTGGGCAATACAGCCTCAGAAGTACCCAAACTGCACACACCCTAAACATAGACACACATTTTTCCCGAGTCAAGAAGTCTTTTGTGTGGGTTTGCAGCAACTCAGAGGCATTTGGGAGGGAATCAACCAGGAACCAAGACAGTAATTCCTCTAGTGTACATCAGATCTTAACAAAATAGCCCTGTACCTTGCTTCACCTTCTGTGCTCAGACAACCACCCTATAGCCAAAGCCTTGTTTCCCTGGAATCAGAGAGATCCACTGTACCATAGACTTCTAGAAAATCACATTCATTTGGTCTGACTACAAAGTATGGATCAAATCACTGCCTCATTTGGGTTAATGGTAGCTTCTCATTGTTTCTCACAGTTTCTCATTAGGTCTCATGACAGCACAAGAAGGCTCTGTTCCAAAATGCACCTAGGAGTTTTATTTATATTATCTTAGAATTTAAACATTTCAATATGGAATATTTAAGCATCAGTACTGTATAATTTTCCAGTATACTGAAGATGGGTTCCCTAGTGATTATAAGGGGCTCCTCTCTGGTGCCAGAGTACCATTAAGAATGTTTATTCCCTCTTGTCTTAACCTTAATAATTGCAGCAAATTGATTTTAAATACCGAATCAGGAAAGCCTACAGAAATTAATTACTTTTTTGTGTATATTTCTCATATTAAACATGCAGAATGAAGAAAATTTAGAGTCATCAAAGTACAATTTCCAAACAGACTTGCATCATTAAAAAGACATTCAGCTTCGTAGTTCAAGGTTAAGTTTGTTCCCAGAAGATGAGGTAATTTAGTAAAATAATAAAGCTCCCATTAAACAAACCCTTTAATAGAACTGAGCCTTAGCGGCTGCAAAGGAAGGAAACTGTAACTTCTGTCAAAGCACAGGGATGAGATTAGCGTTAATAAAGCATTCCTCACAAAGCAGAGTGATAGTATATGGGGAAGGCACATCTAAATAACTCTCATTTCCACAGTGTTTCCTCTCAGATATGGGCTTTTTAATTAGCCATCGGAAAGAAAACTGAAAGTGTACTTTCTCCTTCTCGGTTTCTCCCTGACTATTAATCTCTGTGCTGAAAACAGTGCCACCAGTCCATCTTATTGTTATTAGGTAGTGGAGACGTAAAAGAACTACATTCATAGTCCTTATCGCAGCCCAGAGGTATTTCCTTTGTGTTATGAGGAGTATTTTGATTAGTTTTGGCTGTGTCTGCAGGGAAGACACAGTTTATATTTTCCATGGCTAAAATAATTTCTAGAAATATAGAAGTTCATTCCAGCACTTGCCAGTATTTACTGGTGGGCTTTACTTGCTGGGGGGGGGTTTCATTGCTGTGCCACAGCTGTTTATTTTTTAACTCCTCTTGGTTTCATGACTCCATTGACAGTGGATTGTTTCTGGACTGGGTTGCTGATTTTTAATGAATCATTTGTTTGATTCATCAAGGATGAAACTTTTCTCCCCTGTGAATGCACTATCCACTGACAGATGTGGATAATCACATTTGCAGAGCCTCAGAGGGATTCCCTTGGGAAGGACCTCAGAGGAATACCAAATCCTTTTTTTCATATGTCTTGCCTTCTCCTGGGGTGTTTAACCTCCTTTTAAGAGCACAGGTGATGGCAATTCTCCAGTTTTCTCTGGTGGATCTTTAATATTGCCTTTACCTTTCATCTGCCAACAGAGACAAAATATTCCTTTTCTCCTTGCAGCAGCCTAATTTGTATATCTGAAGCCCACTACCTGAAGACCCACTTACTTCTTCCTTCATTGGATGAGTCAGCCGTGAAATACTCAGTTTCATTTCAGACAATGCAGCAGGTGGGACCTGAGAACGTACGGCAGCGTTAGGTGGTTGCCACTGCCAGATGTTCTCACTCCTGCTTGTGCTCCATGATCCCCTGCAGCCAGGATGGTACAAGGGAACCACTCACAGTGTTGTGCTGAGCAGGAGCTGCTCTGCCAACCCCATTTCCTACACAGAGCCCAGGGTACATGCACAGGCAGACAGACAGTCGCAGCACTTTTGCCTTCCAGTGGGAAAAGCTCCCTTGCAAATCGGTCACAGCAATTCAGGATGACACAGCTCTGTGGTTCCCTGTGGCTTTATACCACATGGAGGGGAAAGGGAAGAGTAATGTTCTCCTTCTTCTCTGCTGAAAGAAGATGTGGTGGCTGGGCTGACAGCCCCCAGGTAAGAGCTATGACAGCACCCACAGCCCAAAAGAAGGTTTGCAACAAACATTGCTGCTCACATGTCCCTAAAGTCTCATCAGATAGAGACAAAAAACCAAACCAAAACAAACAAAAAAACCCCAAAAAACCCCCCAAAAAAACCCGAAAAAAACCCCCATGCTTTACAGGTGTGCAGATTTTGCTTGAGGGAGCTGATGGGAAATGTAACCCACTTTTGGACATAACAGGAGTGGCACACTCACGTTTACCCTTTTCTTCTTGAGGCTGCTAATTTTGCATGACTGAATTAGCAGAGGAAACCAGATTTTAAAAAATCAAGTGCTGGCAAAGTTCCTGCTGGCTCAAGGAAACTCAGGACTGCATTCTACTTTGGTTTGTCTTTTGTTTCACTCACAAATTTGAAGCGAGCAGAAGGTTTAGGAGTGCTAACTGAGGATCATCAAAAGTCCCTAAGTTTAATGATAACCTATATTTTTTTGCATGCGTAAAATGAAGGGGAAAAAAAAGAAAAACAAGCAACAATGCAAATGGCCCCCTGACTCATGGATTCCTGTCACTTCGGACATTTCCTACTCTGGCAGACTATGAATATGGCTGCAGATGAAGGATCAGGGTACATTTCACTGTAATATGTTTTCTGACACCGTTATTAAGCCATCCAAGTGCTTTTACTCTAACACCATCCAAGCTGCTATTACTCTAAACCATACAAGTCAGGGATTTGCCTCTTGAAGTGACAGACGCTTATGCACAGCAGACCCAGGACAGCTTTACTCTCCTACCTGAGCCATTGTAACATCTCACAAGGGGTAGCAGCCAGACACGACCAACAGAGATGAAACTTGCTGCACCTCAGGGCCGTGGAGGCAACTGTCAGCACCCAGGGCTGACACTGGCACCCAGGAACTCAGACACTGGGTGCCTGAACCGCCCACTGCTTCCCTTTGTCACCCTGTATCTCCAGTCTCCGTTGGATATTCAAGAACAATGGTCCTGATGTAAAGGCACTTAGATACAGTGAGCTAACCCAGTATTTGTGGAAGTTCTGGAGCAGATTCCTTCCACTGTTATAGCATATGCCTCAGAAAAGTCTTTGTCTGCTGAAGAAATCTCCCTGTGCCCTACGATCAAGGGAGCAATAAAAAAGGTATCTAAACAATGTGACAACAGCGCATAGTCGGCAGTGCTTGAAATCAAAACAAAGTCTTCAGGGAGCAAAACAAGCTTCCCATTCTGGAAAAATTCCTGATCCCCAGTTTCCGAAAATGCCATGGCAAAACATTATTATCTTGGATCTTCCTATCTCTAGCATGTGTCATTGAAATGGCCTGAATGAAGTTGCTATTTGTAGTGTGTAGCTCAGGCAAAGGCCCTATCAATGAAACCACTTAATTGCTCCTCTCTGGGATATTACACAATTGGCTCTTCTGTAGTAGTTCTCCTTGTCGAGGCCGAGATCTCGTGACTCACTGTCATGAGGGAGGCTTCTCCTTCCTGCCAGCCATAATCATAATCCACTCACTCCTGAGTCTCTGCTTGCTCCTGCAGAGGGGAAGACACCTCCTGACTTTGTTGCTAGCTTCAGGAACGCACCAGAAATTACTGTATTCAAATGAGGATAGCAAGGTAAGGCTCCTGTAAAAAACTGCAGGATGGAGGTAATGGTAGATAAAATTCCTTACGCTGTTCATTAATATCAAATCATTTATCAAATAACTGTTTGGGAAGTATTGCTACAGCTCAACTGGGAAAGTCTGTAGCCAGTGTTATATTTCTAATAGATGCTAAAGTAGTGCCAGATAGCACTGTCACCCAGAGAGTTACATGTTGCAACATTTGTAAATTTAACCATTACCAGAGGCTACCTCAGGCTTGAGCCATTCTGCCATGAAATCTCATTGAGAAGCCCCATTCATAAGTGCATGGTTCCCCCCATCCCTCCTCTTCAGTGTAAAGCAGGTGTTCTAAGCTCTGTGAATGCAAAAAGTGTGTTCCTAAATGAAGACTGGTATGAACAATCTCACTTAAAATCAAGAAAACTAGTTGTTAAACTGATTCCATTACTAAATTCTCTGTCCAACAACACACTGCTAAAATTCAGGTGCTCACTTCAATTCATGCTAAATGCATTTAGACTTAAAGGTACTTAGCATGTTGGATATAATAGTAACAATTTAAAAAAAAGTAAACAAGCTGCCTTAAAGTGCATTTTTTGAGAAGTTTCTGTAAGTATATGCTGCTGGCAGCTGTCAGGAATGGGATGTGAGGTGAGGGAGGTCTTCAAGGGCTCAGCCCAGCATTTCTCTTCTTGCTGCAGATTTTTTCAGGTCTCTTTCTGCATACTCGACTGTCTTTCTCTTTTTACCTTCTTTCCTTCTAGCTCCAGTGGAGGCCCTCTCCTCTTTGCTAGGCACCAGGGCTGTGTACTGCCTCCCACACTCCATCTGAAGCACAGTGTACTGGGTTATAAGCCACCTAGCAATAGGTGTTCACTTCAGGTGGGCAGTCAAGCTGAAACACAGCTTCTTGAAGATTTGCTGCTTTGGTTACACCAGATTTTGTTACAGCTCATGAGGTCTGCTCCATCATGGCTGCTTCCTGCTGGCCTGGCAGCTTCAGTGAGCCAAAGGGAATGGTAGTTCTACCTGTGAAGCTATCAAAGCAGCCTTCATCTCTTCCTCTGTCAATGTTTGCTGGCTTTGCCAGCTACCAGAGCTTATCCTGCTGCATACCTACAAAAAAAAAAGTCCAGAATGTTTTTTTTAGGGGGTTGACCCAATCTGTCAGTCCAAGAACCACTTTTACAAGGTGTGCGTGATGCACACCCACCTCAGTGGTGGTGGAACAGAGCCCAGCAAAGCTCTGCAGGGTGCAGATGAAACATTCCCTGGCTCACAGTGAGACAAAAAGGTGATAAACAGCAGCACCTGGGGAACATTCCCCTTCCCACCTACCACCACCACCTTCTCTCTTTCGAAAACACAAACAAGCCAACCCAATTTGCATTTTTGTAGCTGGGAGTGATTGCTGGATTAATGAGCACTGCTATTTATATCTAAATAATCACAGTCCTAAACAACTGCTTGGAGGCATCAGTAGGGAAGGTATGCTTCTGGGCAATGATTTTATGAGGTTTGGGCAGCACTCGCCATCAGAAGGAGGAAAACACGTCTGAATTACAAAAAAAACGCTTTACCATATTTTGGACAAACTAAGGGAAACTGGAAGAAGAAAGTTATGCTAGCAGTGTGTGCAGACTTGGCTTGCTTACCAGGGTACACTGGGCTTAACACTATTCAGAGGAAATACTTTTGCTAAGGAGCTTCCTTTAACCAGCGTAGTTGCCACAACCCTGCTTGGGACTTCAGCATTATGCTGTCCTGCCCAGACACACAGGGTACCCAGCATTGTTCCTCCCAGGCCAGAGTGTGTGAAGAGCCCTTGCAAGCCAGCTCTGCCCTTGCTGCCTTTGGCTGAGTTTCTGCAAAGAGAATCTCTTGGCTTAGCGCAGAGCCTGCAAGGCCACTTAAATCTCTCTGACCCCTTAATGAAGTTTTTGAAAGGGCTTCATAAATCTTCATCACTAAGAATTGCTTAAAGCCCTGCAGGGTTTCTCTAGTGACACTAACCACTAGAACAAGTAGACAGGCTCAGGCATATTTATTGCATTCATCTTCATTATTCCATGGGTTTTCCTTCCTTATAGTTTTTTACACAAGATGCAGCCAGGACAGGGAGTTCAGGAGTGGGAGCTCAGATCAACACTGACTGTTTGGCAGTTTGTAGCCATCCACCATGACTATGTCAGATCAGTCCTCTTCTTGGGAATGTTTTCTGTGCAGGCAGAACTGTATGTGCGTCATTTATCCTTCTTTATTGAAATCACCATATTGTTCCTTATTTGGGAAAGAACCTCATTTTTGCCTTTCCTGTGAAAACATACCACAGGTCACAGCCTGACAGCTCCAAAATGGATTAGTTATCTGCCTACCCTTCTGGGATTTTTTTGTTTTTTTGCTTTTTGTTTTTTTTTTTTTCCTTGGAATTTTGGCTTTTTATGAGTAGCATCAGTATTCTCTGAAGTAACTTGCAGCTTGATGGATATCTAAGGATTGCTAGGAAAAGACACTGGGTTTTAAAAATTTTTTTGCATGCCATGTATCGTGCTCTCCAGAGTGAGTGTGTAGATTCTGTATATTGCATACAGGTTGTTCAGTGCTTTTCCTCTGTGAATTGAGGACAGAAAAGGCATGAATGAAGTTAACAGATAAATAGAAAAACACTTCAGTGCAGGTAAACTCACTGAAATCAGTAAGACTCTTTGAAGAAATGGTTCCAAGGCTAATCCTGTAGACAGTGGACTAAAACCCTATTGAGTTCTTAAAGGATTGGAGATCTTTGTGGTCCAGCCATGCTTGGGCTACTCCATTCCATCATAAAATCATGCTTTTGGGAGCTAGATGATTTTCAAGGTTGACTTTTCATTTGGCACTTTGTTTATGACATTAGGATAAAGTAGAGTTCCACGGAAGTGCTCCTTTAGAGCCATGGTGATGTTATATTATTTTAAATTTATTTACATTGCAAGAAGGTCTGCTAACCTCAGGGAGGACTGGAACAGTGCACATGGAGCAGAAGAGAAGCCATACGCTTGTGCTGGCAAACACGATCTTCTTATTGAAAAGTTTGACACTGAACTCTTAAATCTGCCAGAAGTGCCGGTCATCATGATCAACAAAATCACCCAGTTTCCTAGTTTAGGTCAAGACTGGCAGGAAAAATAAAGACTTATGAACACGGTGGAGGCTCAAAAGCCAGACTGTGATGTGTATGTAAGGTAGGTTACCTGAGGCATTAAAGGAGACCTCCAAACTCACTTGAATTGGTGTTTCTTTCGTTGACTTCAGTGGGTTCTAGATGATGTCATGCTGTGATGCTGTCACATGTGAACCTGTCAAATAATTGTTTTTAATATAGGGAACTGTAGGATGGGTTATCTGATGCACTGTGTTGTCTGCTCTGCAGTGCATTGGTTAATAACGTGCTAGGGACACACTTTTGCCCTAATGGGTATAAGATTAGATATTATCTGACTTCCCATATACTTAAAGTCTATTCAAGTTCACCCAAGTGCTTACATAGGTGTTAACAAAAATTCAAATTGGGTTGTAGCTTTCAAGTCCTCAAGAGACAAAAATCACAGGCAGGGACTGAAGAAGTCAAAGGGCCACCATAGCCTGAGGTCCATAAAATGTCAGGAAGTTGGAGAGATAAGAAAGAAGATTTCAGCAAGTGACTCATGGCCTGTCCTTTAAGAAAAGATTGAAGAATCTTAAATCCTGGCCAAAATGACCTGGCAGAAGTTCTTACTCAGTCCTGAGTCACATACACAGCTTGATCCTTTGCATGGGAGCAAAACATTTAAGGCTGTGAGCCTAGGTGGCTTCTGTCCTGTGTCCAAGGCATTGTCACTGGCCATTTGCCTGCTCCTAATTCTGTCCACTTAAGCCTTCCACTGACTGAAAGTTAGCCATCTAAATATCTTTAAAGATATAAGCCTCATGATTCAGCTGAGGCTTCACTTGCGCTGTGTTTCCCAGGGACAGAGCTCACATGACTGAAAATCTCTAATGTAAAGGAACCAGGCTGGGGTAGGAAAGCAACACTGGTCCAGCACTTCTGTACTAGGAATTTGGAGCAGAGATGCCTCATGGCTATGAAAACAGACAGGAAAGGCAAAGTTTAAGTTCATACTATGAACTATCACACCATAGTCCCATGATACACTGCCTTTGGCAGCTAAGCTGCTGCAACCAGCTCCTGCCCCAGATGTTTGTTCCCACCTCTGGCCTGCAGTTTGTCACCTCCTCAGTCATGCCAAAACAACTGTGTGTACAGCAGTGCTTAAATCAGCCCATTGAGGTGATGGAAGCTAAAAATAAACTCCTTGTGGGAGGCAGTGAGGGAGAGCTATTTTTAATTGTAATCATTTCAATGGTCTTTCTTCCAGTGTGGGCTCATAAGGAATTTCATTAACACAACTGGGAGAAGGCAGTGTATTGCTGCACTGGCTGGCACTGGAGTGACTCCTCCAGGCAGAAGATTCCCTCCTGGGAGAGGGTTTCTTAAGCCCCGATTGCATCAAGGCCAATGTGCTACAGAATTGTACCTTCCAATATGCAGAATTGTATCTTCCCTGCCTGATTCAAAACCAGACTCGGGTATACCAGGCTCTCCATTTGCTATTCTGTCTGCTAGATCCTCTTAGCATTCATTTTAAAAATTATTGTATGCAAGCCAGCATTACTATTAACAAAAACAAACAAAGAGACACTGAGGTTTTTTCCTGTTTTATAAACAAATACACCTTATAATCATTCTGAATACTAGCCTCCTCCGCAATTTACTATAATATGGTTAGATGTCACCCATTAAAGTCTATTCAAATACAAAATGCATAGTAAACTTAGCATAAAAAACATCAGATGATATTAACAAAAAAGTTTTATTTAATAAAGTTCATTACATCATCAAGAAATGAAATACTTACATATTCCTTAAACAACATTAAAAGTTTAAGGAAAAACATATGAAAAGGGTTCAAAATGTTGCAGTGCAGCTACAATCTGGAAATTCACAAAGTAATTCAGCAACTTACTTTTGTTTTGGCCTTGGTCGTTTCTGTGCTTTGATGAACTCTGTGAGCAAGTAAGTGATATGTGCAAAGCCTTGGTTATCTCTTCTGTTCAGGCACCTCAGTGATTTGCTTCTGTTTGAACAGGAAACACATCCACTTGCATCTAAATGCTCCTGCTACCTTTCTCCAGAGGCTCTGCACCAGTAAAGCATGTAAAACACAGGCAGCTTTCAAACTGCTGTCCTCTTTTGAAATAAGTACATTTGTGTGTGTGTGTTATCAATGTTAGTAAATGTTTTTCTATGATATTGAGTGAGTTTCAAAGCTCTTCTCAGAAAAATGGGGCAGTAGTTTAATTTACAGCACACAAGAAAATGAAGTAGTATCCTGAGTCCCACATCAAAGTCCTTCTTCGGGACTCATGATCCATGTGCTGGACCACACCAGTTCCTGGGTGCTTGGGTGCATGGGCAGGATTCAAATTTAAATTACTAGACTCTGAGTACGTTTAGTATATCCTTCAATTCTCTTCTAATAAAGAGAACCAAGGGCATAGTGACTCAGTTTTGTATTTGGATAATATAATTGTCTCATGAACTCTGTACAAATTACCTCTTCTCTGTATTGTTTTTGCAGTGTATTGTTTTGCTTGAATAATATGGCACATATCCAGTGAATATTGCAGTCAATAAAGTACCTCCGTTTATAGTTTGATGGCCCACAAATGAATAACTGACATCAACAAGACTAATTAAGTCATTGCCCTTTTTAGCACCATCAGTACTCTTCATTTAGAACACTAAATTTATTTTTAATTATTAACACATTTCCTTAAAAGCTTATTTTTGCATTTTTTTTTTATTACCAAGAGCTAACCACAGATGAACTATTTTGCATAGCTTTCAACAAATTTGTGATTCTAAGGTTGACATTGGAGTGTAATGATGTAAAGGAAATTGCATTTTACTGTATTCTAATTAAACATGTAAACTTGTTGTAGGCCTTTCTCCAGCAAAAGTCCCACAGGAGTCTGGTCCTTCATCACTAGATTTTATTTTCATCTTGAGCTTTGCACAGCAGGTTTCTGCCTTCCAAATAGAGGACTGATAAAATAATTTAATCTGTTAAACAGTGTGTTTTTGACATTCAGGCTGACAGATATGGGGAAGTATCATAACGCTGAATAACATAAAGGATATGCATCATTATTCCTCTCAGTGAAGTGTAATTCTAGGTGTGCTAGATTCTGCTTTTATGCAAAGAGTTGTGTTGGTCCAAGGGAGCCTGTGAGCGAGCCAGAGCCACTGAAACCCCATAGGTTTCTTGGCCATAGCTTTGTGCCTGCTTTGGGGGTATGAACCCAAGACAGCACTTCTTTCTTATGCTGAGGAAGAGCATTTTTGGGGGCCATGTTTCCACCCGGGCCCTGCTGCCATCCAGGGATGCGGGGACTGAGCTGTACCCCCCATCTTCCCAGCAGCAAGGACAATGGTGGGTCCTTCTCTCCTTGCATTGCACCTGGGCGATGGCAATCCCCTTGTTACCGCAGCTCTGTCCTGTTGCACTGACTTGCTGAATCCAAACTTGAATTTTTTCAGTTCACTTAGCTACACTCACAGAGCCCTGGATAGGACTGTCCCTATCACTCTCTCTCCTTCCCATCCACTTACCACTTTTCACCAGTTCTACCCTCAATTATGACAAAATGTCCAACATACCCTACTTTCACTGTAATAATGCTGGCTGTATCCAAAAGGCCCAGACAACATGAAGAATTCAGCCAAAAATACTCACATCAGCATTCAGCCAAGCTCTTGTAGGGTTTGTCCTGCTGACTTGGTCCACTCCCATTAAAATCAGAGGGCCTACTTTTCCAGCTGAGCTTTAATTGTTTGCTTTCCAATTCTCTTCATGGGCTCAACCTAGTCAGCTCCATGCTCCACAAGTCCAAATGCTGAGCTATGGTTAGCATATTTCAGTATAGAATATTTTTAACCTTCCAGTAGCTACAGGTCACAATCATTAGTTTCTCCTACCTATGCTTATTAAAGGAAACACTTGTGAAAAATATGTCACCTTCTGGACCTCAGAGGTACATGTAGTTCCAAGCAGGCACAAAGGAAAACATGTTTTTTCCATTTCTTGCAAGTAGAAATTAGGTTAATTTCTTTGGAAAACTCCTTCTAAAGGAAATGTCATTCAGCAATTCCGTTGAAGCTATCAAAAGCAAAACCAAATTGATTGAAAACAGCACAGGTCACAGATAGAGTTTGACATGAGTAGGAACTGTTCTCATAGGTAGTAGGAACTAAAATAACAGTATAGAATTAATTATGGTTTTAGGCTGAATTATACCCCTCTCCAGTTCCATGAGTGAAATATCTTGGAATGTATTCATGTTAGACTCTACCTTTTCCAGAAAAAAAAACACAAACAAAAATAACCAAAAAAGTCTTAAAATTTCAACCCAGAGTACAGGCAGCAGTTTCAGACAGTTCAGGGGTTATTGCTTTCCCTGTGTCATGCTGACCAAGCAGAAAACAAAAGCTTTGTTGTAATTTCTGGTGGTTGAACAGGGATGAGGAGCTGAGGTCTTGGCTTCTGGTCCAGGCATGACAGACATTTCCTACCTACCCAGGTGTAAGCCTGTAATCAGCCTGAAAGAGAGAGGAAAATTCAAATCACTTTCTCTGCCCTCTCAAGATGAACCTTGTTGCTAATTTGATTCCAAATTGATTTTCTTTAAAGGGTTAAATAATTTAAAAACAGCACAAAAACTTTATTTTG
Source organism: Myiotriccus ornatus (assembly GCA_036023395.1). Classification (NCBI taxonomy): domain Eukaryota; kingdom Metazoa; phylum Chordata; class Aves; order Passeriformes; family Tyrannidae; genus Myiotriccus; species Myiotriccus ornatus. The sequence continues at coordinate 104,618,952 of JAYRBT010000082.1, forward strand.
GATAAAATGAAAAGTTCTGATTGATATGAGCTTTTTAGGAGGCAAATAGTTTGGCTTAGTATAGAAGATGAAACACTTTAAGTAGTGCTACATAAAGCTGTGGTCACTACTGCTCAGCTGGGGATCTGTGGGGAGTGGTACAGCATCGGGTGTCATGTATGGGGTGCTTGGAGGAAAGGCGAAAGCAGCTAGGGAAAAGTCCTCAATCCAGCCATGCACTGCTGAGTTTTCATCTCCCAGCACTCCCAGGCTCTGACAGGCCCACCTCTGCTGGATTTATCTGTGGCGCCATGAGATGCCACTGATGTCAGTGCTGGCTGTTGTCCTTTCTGCTGCGGTCACTGGGCCCCAGAAGTAAACGCAATGTAAGTTTATAAGGGTGTACTGGACATAGAGCTGGATCTGTCATCTTTAGTGTCCATGCAACAGCAAGACATCTGCATCATAAAGAGGTGCTGTTAAATCTGACAGAGCCTGACATAAATCACAGAGAGCATCTACAATACCTTTACTGTTAAGTTCATTACAGGAACTATGGTAGCTGCTGAGTTAGTGCTGATTGGGCTTGTTTGGGACCAACAGCTTCCGAGCTGTGACAGCAGAAAACTTGGCATTAGCTGACCAAATATTCACCTGGAGTTTGTAACAGAATCTGCTTAAAGCCAGCTTAGTTTAGTTAAAACCATGGCTTGAAGGGCCAAGTGGCAATTCTTGTTGTGAACTTCAGAACAGATCCATTAGCAAGGTTTATTGCTTCATGAGGAATTTCCATGGAGTTCTGTGGCACTGGCTCTTCATGCTTAAGTCATCGTGGGACGAATTCCAGCTGAATGAGTAGCCTTAGACATTTTTAGTATCTGTAGAAATGAGCAGAGACACAGAAGCAGGGCTTCTTTGTAAGCCCTGTTTTGCATGCACTATCAGAAAAAACCTATAGCAACATCACAATGCGAATACACTGCTGCAAATAATATATGTGAATTTATAGTAAAACTGGGTTGTTTGGGTTTTTTTTTGGTTTTGCATTATTTCACAGGTGAATATTAAAGTTGTGTGTGGCTCAGCTTATGTTTGATGGTCACTGGCAAACGCTAAAAGCATGATCCAGATACCATCCATGTTACTGATGGATGCAGCAACCCTCTGAAGTTGTCCTGTAATACTGTTGCATGGCATTATCTTCAGAGTTTACTGAAAGTGTGGAGGTCCTTTTTTTTTTCCCCCCTTGGAAATAGTAGTCACTCTACAGCCTGCCATCACACTGATTTACTCCGAGGATTATTACTTCAGAAAAAGGCTGCTATCTCTATCCACATTAACAATACAAAAAAAACCCCCAAAACAACTCCCCCCCCAAACCTCAAACCCGAGTAACATCAGAATTACACCTATCTACTTTGTTAGTGTTTCATCTATAATACTAAAACCATTATGTCCATTAAGAAAGATAATTTAAGAAATTAGGTAATAAAGTGTCTGTATGTAAAAAAATGTAAGAAATAACAGCATGAAAAAAAGCCTTATGAATATCAGACTACACTATTTCTTACTCATCTAAGTGGAATTAAAAGAAAGTCGTTGGACTTCTTAAAATTCAGTCATCTGTGACTTTCTAAAATCAGTCAATAATGGCAGGGGAACAGTACATTGTAAGCACCTAGTTTTTGGACAATCGGCTTTTTAGTTGTTCTTTTTATTGTTTGCAAATACTGGTGTCCTTTAATAATGAATTATAAATTCAATGTGAGCAGCAACAATAGCTGCATAAAACCAAACTTTTCCTAAAGTAATCGAAAAGTGCGACTGAATTGCACGCCCTCTTTGGTCCTGGAGGCTTAAGCGAAATGGATAAACACTGCCAGTGATTACATGAACGAAATGGAATTGCGGTATTCCCACGGCGAACGTATATATTTATACTTTTAACTGCAAATAGAAGGCTGTGTCCGCGAAGTCATTAACACCTAGGGTAAGAAAAGTAAAAGGGGAAGGACGGCGTCGCGTCCCCGGAGGTGAATTAGCAGCATCGCTTATCTTCGGGCCGATGGGGATGAGACCCGCCCGGCCGGGAATTGCCTCTGCGGCTGCCTTCGACACCTCCATCTATCAAACGAAGGGAAGAGCCAGCGTCTGCGGGGATGACAAGCAAAACCAAGCAGGGTACACCCATTCTGCCTGTCGGTGGGGCCCCACACGTCTCGTCGGAAACCTCTCCTCATCTCCTTGGTCTCCATCCTACCTCCCGTGGCATGCTTATCGCATACCTTCCGAAGGCAGGAGTCATCCACTTACTTTTGATAGCAGAGAGGAGCAAGGCTATTAATAGGCTATCTAATTACCCCGATCTGCTAACTCTGAAATCTCTGATTCTGTGATGTGGTTGTTTTGATTTGATTTTCCAATCCAGTAGCGCTTTCATTTATAGAACTGGTCAGACTCGCTCTGGAAGATATTATTTTAACGTTTAAAAATCAACTTTCATTCCAAGCAGGAACAAAGTCCTCAAATTTTGGCATTTCTCATGAAAGCAACACGTGAAAACATTATCAATTCGGATGGAGGGACGCAATTTGCTTAGCTAAGATTGCGAATGTCGTTGTTTGGAGTTTTATTATTATTATTCGGCACTTGGTCTCAGACATTTTCAGTCAGGCAGGTAAATGGTGAGAAAAGCGGTTACAAAAAGGAAGGCGAGAGGCTGCCACGATGCCAGGAGAAACTGAGCGGCCCCGCCGGAGCTCAGCATGGACACGAATGAAACAGAATTACTCCCGAAAAATGCTTCCAGGAGGACGCATTCATTTTGTCCTGTGGAAAAAAAATTCACTGGAAGATTTTTATCTGTTCTGATTGTTTGTTTTATTTCCTAGGCAGAGAAGTAAGAAGACAACTAAGCCGGAGGGGGGAGAGTGGGAGTGTGTGTGTGGGGGGGATACTTATGGCAGATTCCGACGTATAGAAAGATTTCTTTCACGGAGTGCGGCAGGGGCGACAACCGTCCCAGGGAGCAGTGGGTGACGGTGGATTTTGCCTGTGTGGGGTTTGCGGTTTTTTTGGTGTGGTGTTTTTTGTTTTGTTTGTGGTTTTTTTTTTGTTTGCTTGGTTTTTTTTGTTGTTTTGTTGTTTTTTTGGGTTTTTTTTAAGTGAGAAAGAATGAAGTCTCTGCAACCTGTGCTGCGGGGATAGGGGCAGAGGTAGGATAGCTAATTGCAGATTGGATTTGATATCGCCTAACATCCGTGATAGAGAACAGGGGAGGATGAAGAGAAGCCCGGTGCTGAAGCGCTGGGGAGAAGCGCGCCTCCGCTGTGCTCCGCGTCCCTCCGCATCCCGCTCTCCCACAACGACTTCTCGCAGCAAGAAGACCCAGACACTTTCCCCCGGGCTTTTCGTGCCAGATCCAGCAGGAGAGCCTTGAAAGAATTCCCCAGCACCTAGGCAGGAAAAAAGCAGTGATCCTAGGAGTCCCCCATGGTTCCGGCCCGGGGAGGGCGCCGAGCTCCCACCCCGCGGCCCCGGGCGGCGGGGGCGGCGGCTCTCACGGTCCCGCCGCCCTGTCCCCCTCGGCGAGGCGGCGGAACACGGGGTGGGAGCCTTTCCTTCCGGCCTTGTCTCGAAACAGGTTCTTTCACCCAGTGTGCAAGAAGCCGATCCACACACAGATTCGAGGTACTTGATTTTTCTCTACCGCTGTGTGCACAAAGAGGTGGCTGCAATTATAGTGTATATATATATATATATATATATATATATAGTATTCTTCTCCACAAGGCATAAGTGCAACACAGGCCCAGCGCTTCGTAACAAGGGCATTGAGATGCCCATTGATAAAAGCGTCAAAATTAGGCCATTTTAGCCACCGACACTTAAAAACCTTTAAAACTGACGAGAAGCAGTACAACTAATCCTTAACTCATTTTTCAAGTCCCCCTGTATGTGTTTGGAAAGAGACAAAGCACGTATGCGCCCATTGGACAGAAGTATCTAAGTCATAACTATGTTTTTTAGGGTGCTGCGTGGGTCCCGTCTGCCTCCCGTCTGGCACCCCGAGAGCTGGAGGGCATCGCCTTCGTCCTGTGCGCGCCACGGGGGCTCAGCGTGCGGGTATCGCGGATCGCCGGCTCCGGGAGTCAGGTTACGCAGCAACAGGAGCCTCCTCCGCGCCTTTTGTTGATTTTAATATCTCTCTCTCTCTTTTTCTTTCTTTTTTTTTTTTTTTTTTTTTTTTTAAAGGTTGAAATCATTAACCAGCCAGACCTCGGATACTGGAGGGCGGGCAAATAAAAAGAAGCTGCAGATCATTACTAAAAAAAAAAAAAAAAAAGCCACCAAAAAACCAACAACAAAAAAACAACAACAAAAAGACACCAAAACACCCCAAAACAACAACAACAACAACCTCACCCCCTCCCTCCAAACAAAAACCCACCAAACAAAACAAACCACAAAACCCACACGCTTGGACACCTATTGCACAAATGTCCGTGTGGGCTCTCTGCTGCCTGATGCTTATTTGAGCGTCAAGGGTTGAAAGACACCGTGGAAATCACCCAAAAGCACGCGTCAGAAGGTCACCAGTGACGAGGAGGCCGCTTACTGCAGTGGGGAATAACATTCTGCCCCACTCCCCGCCGCCGGGCACGGCTTCAACCCAGGGGAGAGCCGAACCACCGGGCAGGAGCGGGGAATGGTCCTCGGAGCCTGGTCAGGGCGTCCTGCCCAGGGCCGGGGCAGCCGCGGAGCCCAAAGTCTGCTGTCTCCGTCCAGCAAGACAGGCTGGAGTTCAAGCCCGGCCTCTGAGCACCTGGCAGCCCTTCGCTAGGAGTTTCGGAGAAAGTAAAAAGAATCCCTCCTCACGCTTGAGAATATGGGAGTCCCCCTTTCCCTTTGGACACATCTGATCTATTGCGAAGGGCACGTTCGCCATGCCCGCCCCCCCCCCCCCCTTTCTGCGGTGTGTACAGGACGCTGCTGCTTTGGGGCTCAGTTTGACTAACCACTACCCTGAGCTCCATAAGTCTGCCCCGCCCGCCCCGAGGTGGAGGTGATGGGTGATGTCAAAGGCCCCCGTCCCTCTGAAATGCTCTTTCCCGGTGGATGCGGATTGCCCCGCCGGCTTCGGCCGCGGTGCCTGCGGCGGGGGCGTGAGCTCTGCTGGGAGCCGGCCGGCCGGCAGCTCCCCGCGGGGCTGGGCGAGCCTGAGCGCTGCCGGTGCCCCGATCGGTAAGTCCGCTTCAATGTCACAGCCGCTGGGGAATGGAAACCCTCCGTATCGTGGGATGGCCTTGATAAAAGTATATTTTAAGTAGCGCGGATAAGCGAAGGGGAGAAGAGAGGCAGAGAGGTGCCGGCACGTCGCCCGTAATAACCGCTGTGCTTATCAGCCCGGCCTAAACTCCCCAGCGGTTTCTAAAGTACATTACGTTACATAAACACGTCTCGGAAAAGAATACACTCCAACCTGCGATAGTCACCGAGGTGACCCCTCGTACCGCCTCACACCCGAACCCGCCGGGCCCCCAGGGCCGCAGGAGCATCGCGGCCTGACACGGCGGGCGATGCCCGCTGCTCCCGGGGCTGCCCTGACCGAGGGGAACGGGGATGCGCCCGGACCGAGCCTGCCCCTCCTCCCTAATGCATCCCTGCAAAGGGATCACGTTTGCAGAGACCCAGGAGTGGGGGAAGGAGAAACTGCTCTGCACTTGCACATGTCTTTCCCCCAGCCCTTTTTTGGGAGGCTGAAGTGCCCACGAGGGAATTTGCCTTAATTGGATACGAAACTTTCTCTTTTTTTTCCCAATCTGCTTTCTTCCCTCTTTGGCCACAACCATCAGGAGAGATGGTTACCTTGACGGCACCACCTCCCCAGCGATGTGTTCCCACAGCGAGCATCCCCCTGCCCGCAAAAATGCTCCCGCACGTGCACCCCCAGATGCCTAACCCAGGCCCAGGGCAGGAGATACCTGAGAGCCTCCCGGAGCCCCGGGGTGAAAGTTACGTCAGAAGAGTGGGATTCGGGAAAGGAGTGACGCAATGAAGAGTTAGGAACCGGAGACTATATGATTTGAGAGGTTCGAGAGCAAAGCCGAAACGAAAAGGAGAGGAAAGGGGTGATTGGAAACGGTTTCCCACGCTGGTCCCACTTTAAGCCGGGTTTTCTTATCGTGTCTATCGGAGGAAATAAAATGAAACTTGTAGCCCGGCTATAACGTAAACAGGCTACTCGGCGGTAAAAAAAAAAACAAACAAAAAAAAAACCAACACCAAAAAACAAAAACCACACACACACACAAAAACAACAATCCTGAGGCGCCTGAAGTGTAAAACACGGGGCAGTTTGGCGACAGGGAAAGAGGCGCCTGCCCGGCCAGCGCGGCCGTTCTTCTTCACAGCCACCCTCAACTTTCGGGCAGGTTCCCACTCCTCACCCTGGGGTTACATGGGCACCGGCATGTGCCGGTCGCTTGAAATAAACTCTCACGGTATTTCTCGCATTATATCCTTACACGTGTTTGAAATACCCTCGTGTTTAAATGGAGAAGAGTTATCCAAATGACTGAAAAGAAATGGGGGGTTTAAAACCGATAGCTCGGCGCTTTTCAGCACACAAATTTGCAGTGGCAGCACCCGAGCTAGGGAGAAGCGGCGTAGGCATCTATTCCCGCGGTTTCTCCTGCTCTTGTCGCTCATTTGCAGGCGAAAACCATGGGAAAATGTTTTACGCTGCAAGTTGGGATCGGAAAACGAGCCGGACGCTGGGAGACAACGAATCCCTGCCCTCTCTTGCAAAAGCTTATTTTCTATTTAATACTGAACCCACTAAAACACACCTAAAAGCAAAAGGAAAAGAAAATCACTTCAACCTGGCAGAGTGACCGATATTATTTAACGACATTATTTAAAGACACCTGACAAGAAAGAAGCATAACCTTTAATCGTACAATTTAATAGAGAAACGGTTTATCGAGAAATTGGTTATTTTCCGACCAAACCTCTGCCGCGCTATACGACAAAAATTAACGCACACAATAAAACTTCCAAATCACAATCGGTTCACCCACGCCAGCAGAGCGGATGGCTGTAGCCAGAGTTTTGCCGTACCCCCAGCACTGCAAATTCTTCACCTCCCGTTCACCTTGCCTGGAAAGACGGAAAGAAAAGCTGTGCCTACCCCAGGAACGACAGCACCGCGCATCAGCAGGTTTGGGCTCGGTTTCTGTCGGGAGGGCTCATGCCTGCCGGCTGCCGAGAGCCGGGCTCTGCTCTAGTACAGCCTTTTGCCGCCGATGACTCTTTCTGTACAAACTGATGATGACAGATATCCAGCTGATAACCTCTGGTGAACGAAGTTATTTTAATTTCCAGTCACTTTCCTGCTAAGTACCATATCAGTTTGTACACAGCTGAGATAAGAGAGCTGGGGGGGGGATAAGAAAGAAACGGAGGGAAAATGCCTACCGCCAGCTGCTGGGATGGACACATCCCACAGCTTGCTTTGGCTTCACCTGACGATTGGGACAACTCAAGGAGGAGCCACATTTTTTACCCTCGAATAGCTCTTATTTTAACTAGCAAAAATAGGGAGATTTGGGGGAGGGAGACCTGGTTGCTTGGGACGAGAACCTGGCACACATCCCTCCGGGCCGCTGCCAGGGGATGCTCGCTGCGATGCCGGGAGGCGTGAAGACCAAAAAAAAAAAAAAAAAAGTTGAATATTCAGCATAAAGAAGATATTATCCTGGGAGGAGGGAAGACTGTGTGTTATTTCTAGGTTTAAAAAAAAAAAAAAAAAAAAAAAAGAAAAAAAAAAGGAAAGTTAAAAGACTGTGGCATCTGGGAGAACAATCCCTCTCTGCTCCTTCCCAATGCCCGAGCAGGGGTCCGTAGCCCCTTAGCTGCGGGCACCCCACCCCCGGGGCTGCGGGGCAGCGGGCCGGCTGGCCGCCGGGACTGGCACCCCTGCGGAGCCCCGTGTTTGTTTAGGGCTGGCCGAGCCCAATCAGGGCCGGCTGCCTGCAGTTTTCCGGCAGGGCTGCGAGAGGCGCCTCCTCTCTCCTTTTTATACATGAGCCGGCGGCCGCCGCCGCCGGACTCGCCGCCGCAGCTCACCCCCGCCGCACTGGATTTACCGCCCGCCGCGGCCCCGCGCCCCGGCCTCATGCGGGGCATCGGCACCAGGTTTGGCCTCCTTCTCTTTTCTTGCCTCGCCGCGATTTTCCTTGTTCTTCCTCGCTCTTCTGCTCCTGCCTCTCCGCCCTCGGCCGCTCTGAGGGGAGCGCGGCGCGGCGGCGGCTGCGCCTGGCTGGGGGAGCCTGAGGGAGACTGTGTGGGCAAACATCCGATGCCGGTGCCTGGAGCCCTTATCTGCCGGAGCCTTATCTCCCAGTTACCTCGCAGGAGAGAGAGACGTATTTGGTGCCTATCTGAGAGGGGGCTCTGTGTGTGTCCTGTATTCTTGTGCCTATGGCTATCTGAAGACACCCAAGGTGGGCTGAGAGCGGAGAGCCTCGCCGCCCGCTTCTCTTGTTGTCACTTTTCCGCGTCCCCTTTCGCTTTCTGCCCCTTCTCTCTGAGGCTGGGCACCGGATGCTCCGTGTCCATTTATCTGTCCGGCCTCTCTCATGCCGGCGGCTCCGATCTGAGACCGGTCGACTCGGGACGGGTGTCAACCCCGAGAGTTGTGCTCGGACTTGGGGCAGGCCCTCATCCAGGACTGTCCACTGGCACTGGCCCCCGCGGCAGGCACATCCCACCCGGCCCGGCCCCTGCCTCGGTCCGTGTCCCATCGCGCACACTTCGGCGCCTGGCCCGTGCGCATCTCCCGTCTCCCGGGTGCCTTTCCCTCCTCCTTCTCCTCCTTTCCGTGACCTTGGGCTGGAAATAAGCAAACAAGCTAGGCGATGCGCGGAAAAGCTAACATTGCTCTCCGGAGAAGTAACCTTAAGGGGATCGCCTTACTAATTGTTTTCTCGGTGGAACCGAGTCAAATGACTCATTCATTGAAATAATCATAACAACGACAGCAGCCAAGGAAGGGGCTGCGGCACAGACAGGGAAAAATGTCCCTCGCCCCCCTCTCTCCCCACGCCCTCCCGCCCACCTCTCCCCGGCGTGCTTCATGTTCAAATCCGCAGCCCGGGATGCGAAGGGAGAAGGGAGCAGCCCGCCCGCAGCGCGGGAGCGGCGTCGGAGCTGCAGCCCTGGCCCTGAGGGACTGGCGACTCCCGGCCCGTGTTGACCTGGTCTGCCTGATCCCATACCGCCGGGGGGAGGGACAACAGCACCGAGGCGACATGACTGATTAAGCACTCAGAGGGTCCAGATAAGCCCTGATGAATCTCATTACGGGAGGGAGACGTGCTATCCTGTTTGCAAACTTTGTTATTATTGTTTCTCTCTCTCTCCCCCTTCTCTGCTATTCTGTGTCCTTCTTCCCCGCCCTGCCCTGCGGACCCCCACCTCCACTCCTCCTCCTCCCCTCCTCCCTTTTCCCCATCCACACCCAGCGACTAGAAGGGGACCTGGATGGCCGTGGCTGAAGTCGGCTGGTGCGCGGTGAAGCGGTGCGCTGCGGAAGCCGGTGTTCCCTCCTGCCCCTTCGCCACCAGGGAGCCGCGCCCGTCTCCTTCGCCCTCCTCCTCCTCGTCCTCCTCCGGCTCCCAGGGTGAACGCGGCTCCTCCAAGACTCCTCACCCGGAGACCGACGACAGTCACCGGCCGGCCCCGCCGCCGCCCCCCGCCTCCGAGGGAAGGTCTCTGCTCGCCCCCTACGTGCACTTCGGGGCCCCCCACCCCTCCGGCCGGCTCAGCTGGGAGGACATCCTGCTCTTCGCGGACTTAGACCAAACCAACAAGCTGATCTGGTCCAGCCGCGGCCCCAAGCTGAGCGCCCTTGGCGCCGAGCAACCCGAGGAGATGTACCAGACCCTCGCCATCTCGGCCGCCCAGGGCCCCACGCCTTACGACGGATCTCCGGGCGGCTTCATGCACTCCACGCCCAGCTCGCCCGTGTACGTGCCCACGACCCGCGTGGGCTCCATGCTGCCCACTCTGCCGTACCTGCAAGGCAGCGGGGCGGCCCAGCCAAGCCACCCGGGCGGCGGCCACGCCGTCTGGTCCCAGCCAGCCACGGAAAGCCCCTCGTACAGCACCGGAGGCGGCTCCCACCCCTCGGGCCGCTTTCCCTATTCGCCCAGCCCACCGGTGGCCAACGGGGCCTCCCGGGAGCCCGGCGCCTACAGCAACAGCCTGGGCGCCAGGGACCAGTACAGCCCCCTGGCCCGGCCGCTCAATGGCTCCTATCCGGCGCCCTACACGTCCTACGTGGGGCCGCAGCTCACCCCCGCCTGGCCCACGGCGCCCTTCGAGAACTCCATGCTGCACTGCCTCCAGGGCCGGGCCGCCCCCATCCCTGTCCGGGCACCCAGCGCAGGTAGGACCCGTGGCCGGGGGCGCGGGCAAGGGCGGGGTAGGGTAGGGCGGGGAGGGTCGCCGCATGCCGGGGCTGCCCGCTGGAGGGGCCACGGGGACGCCCGGGGTTCGCGGGCAAGGCGGGACGGCGTGGGGCGGCCCTGGTGCCTGTGGCAGGATGGCAGTCCCGAGACCATGGATTTTTGGAGTGAAGGTAAAGTCTCGTCGTTTGCTTTGGATTAAAGGGGAACACATCCCCCAGAAGCGGCGTTGTCTGGAGTATGGCAATAGGGGTTACAAACCCAGAGATCCCGGTTTAAAACTAGTTTTTAATTTTTCCAGATCCTTACGTTCCTCCTTTTCCTAAATGTGGTCATCTGGCCGAGAAATGGTGTCAAATTCACTGCGAACTGATTTTTTTTGTAGCGTAAACGAAAATTGCAGGGGCTCGCTTAACCCATTTTGGATTATTTCGAATACAAACCACTTCACTGCTTCATTAAAAGAGAAAAAGCAGCAAAACAAACCCTCGGATATGAACTAGGAAATCTCATTTATAAACTGCTGTTAAAATGCAGCACCTCCTGATGGGGTTTTGCTTTCGCTTCCGAGGTGTCCCGTCCTTATATTTTATTTTAGTCTGGGAAGTTCTTGGAGTCATTAAATTAAGTGGTGAAGGGGAGGCTGAGCTGCTATAATTTAGTTAGAGTTAGAAAGATTAACGATTATTGCAGTTTCTTCAGCCTTACAGTATATGTATGCATATATAAATAAAGGTGTATAGAGAGGTGTGTGTATGTATACATGTTTCTATGTATTATGCATATATATTATGTATATATATTTATGTATATGTGCGTATGCATCCACACGCGCATACACAGATTTGATCAGCACACACTTTAATCGTAAACTACCCACCAGGTTGGGTATATTTTATAGACACCGTGATTTTCTTTAAGTGCAGTGTTGAGGATAATTACCCCGTGGCTTTTTATCCTTTTGTAGGGCTATACCCGATGCTCCTCCCTTCTCTCGATGATACCAGGTAGATTTAAGCATTTTAAGCCTCCCACTTTTGGTGTTCAATAACATAACAGAGAGAAGTAGTGGTGCTAGGAGAAGCCGCGTCTCAGGCCGACACGGAAGTTGAGTTTTCTAACTCAGTTTCCAAAAGTTACAGTGTAAAAATAAGTGATGAAGGAAAAAGAAATCTGTTGGGGTTTTCTTTGTTGTTGTGGTTTTTTTTGTTGTTTTTTTGTTGTTTTTTTTTTTTCCCCTCCCGAGAGAGACGTGGGAATCTCGCGAAAGGGAGAGAAGGATGAATAAGAAGGGGCAGAGAAGGGAAGGAGCCGGGCTCTGGAGGTTTAGGCACGAGTGCCAAGCCATCCGAGGAGGAGCACGCCAGCTTCCCCTGCTCCCGGCGGTCTCTCTCCCGCCCTTGTGCCTCCGTTCCCCGGTACTGGGAGCCGGTGGGGTGCGGGCTAACCAACCTTTCGATGAGGGAAAGGACGGGTGTCGGTGGAGCCGCATCGCGGTGTAACGCGGGGCGAAGCAGTCCGCAGCTCCTGGGCCGCGCGAGTTTTCTGGTCCTGCAGTGCAAAACGCGCCAGTAAAGCCGAAGCCACGCGTGCCCCCTTTTCAAAATTGTAGGAAAATTGTCAGGAAAATTGTGGACGAAATATATTTTTTACGGCTAACTATTAGACAGTTTGACAAAGCTTTTTTAACGTTACTCATAGACATTAAAACAGTATCGGAAATTAAAAACTTATTTTGTTTTCATTGAAGATAAATGTATTACTCTGTAAGAGAAAAAATTTTTTTAAATGCCTGAGAAATATTGTCACGGCAGAATTTCTTTCTGGAGGCATGAAGGCAATGTTATAAAGTAAAGAACTGAGACAAATAACTGTTTAACTTCCAACGTCCTTGAAGCCCTAAGCATTTTCCTGATTACAGTCTTCTATGGCGCTTTTAGTGTAAAGATTTATTAATCTTAGCGATGTGCTAAGAGCTACAAGCTGACAATGTCAATTGAACTGTGCTCTCTGGACTGTGCCGTGTGCCCGTCCCACTTTAGCGCCCAACACTTTGCAAACGAAGGGAGGAGAGAAAAGTACTTGGGTGGGTGCGGGCCAGAAGTCCGTTTCTTTCTCAGCTCAATGCCCGCCGTGTCACCTCAGCCCTGTCTCCAAAACTGCTCGAGGATTATAAGCTCTTTTTCGCTGTACAGAGAAACGTAAAAGAATAACACAATGATGAATTAAGGCAGGTAGCGGAGGGAGAAAAAAAAAAGAAAAAAAAATCATTGACGAAACTCTGAGTCTAAAACAAACTTTCCCAGCTCCGACTCGAAAGCTGCTATAAAAATCCAAACATCTCCTTTTATTTTTGCACAACGTGGCACAGTCTATGTAAAAACCGTGTTTATTCCACTCTCCCCGAAATATGGAGAGTTGAATCAGAACAAGGATTCGCAGGGGTGAAGGTGTTAGCTTTTGTAGGTGGATTCTCTCTCTTTTTTTTTTTTTTTCCTTTTCTTTTCCTTTTCCGTGCATTTAGCCCTTATTTTCCCCTCAGTGCTCAGTTAACTATGAAAGCAGGAGGCAGAATACCGCGTATTTTTCCATTTCCTCCGTTTCCTACCAAGCAGCTCGAATTTGACCAAATAGCCGAGGCAAAGTGTTCACTGCCTATCGTTTGGCACACCAGAGCCCCAAACGCTGCCTCTAAACTTAAAGCTTTACTAGGTGCGAGGCATTTAAAATAAGAGTCGGGGTAAAAAAATTCTTGCCCAGCTTCGACCTTGGGAAATGCTGGGCAGAACGACCACTCCTTATATCCGGCTCCCAGGGTGGCTCTGCAAGTGGCTATTCTGGCAGGCACCTAACTCCCCTCTCTGCTCCACTCACAAGTCAAGCGCACCTCCTCTTCCACCCGGTGGGCACCTCGGCAGGGGTTTCGCCCCTCGAGTGAACGCCACCCGGCTTTCCGAAGGGCCAAATCCCGACGTGAGTGCAAGGCGGGCCTGGAGTGACCGCTCCGGCGGGCCGGTGTCCCCCAGCCCGTCCCGGGGCTCACCGGTTCCGCTGGGGTTCAGAAAGAAAAGGCTGCGTCAGGGCCAGCAGCGAGTATGGTACATCTAAATAAATAGCGAAAGTGGGGAAAAAGGGGGGGAAATAAGGGAGGGATTTTGTAAAAAATCACCGCATGTTCGCCGTCACTGCCAGGGAATTGCTTTTCCGAGGGCTGAGAAGCGCCGGTTGCTTGCTCGCCCAGGGCCAGTCCTTTGGCCGGGGCCGCGCTACGCGGGGCTCCGCTGGGCTCCACGCCCGCCTGCGGCCGTGCCCCACCGCCTCTCCCTTCTGCCCCCCAGAGCTGCTGGAGGACCTGTCCGAGAGCCGAGAGTGCGTCAACTGCGGCTCCATCCAGACCCCGCTGTGGAGAAGGGACGGCACCGGCAACTACCTGTGCAACGCCTGCGGTCTCTACACAAAAATGAACGGCCTCAGCCGGCCCCTCATCAAGCCCCAAAAGAGAGTGGTGAGTGGGGAGTGAGGGGAGTAGGCGGGTGAGACGAGCTGTGCCCCAAGGAATCCCCAGTCAACGCTGCCCAGGGAGAAAGCGGGGGCAAGGATGTGGGAGAGCAATCAGAGTGTATTAGCCTGGTGATCTCCTGGGCTTCAAAACCGAATGGGGCTCCTGACCAGTTTAGCAGGCCAAAGTGGTCCTAATGAGGGGCGAAAGGGCTGGCAGCCCTCTGGGAACCATTCCGGACCCACCTCCAGGCCTTGCGCTGGCGAAATCGTCCTCTGCCTCCCCAGTGAGCTGCACACGGGGCATGGGCCAGCCTGGCTTTTTGAGCTATGAACCCCATCAGTTAGGACGGCTTAAGTGGCTTGGAAGAAATTTGTGCTGGTGATGTTGTGCATTTCCAAAAGAAAAAAAAAATCAAGGTTGGAAAATGTTTGTTCAGAGGGCTAGGAATTTCTCCAGATCTGCTTTGTTTGCTGACAGCTCGATCCTTGGGAATGTAAGCAAGTTTTGTATATAATTCAAAGAAAACCAATTGTTTAAACAATGATAATAGCCTTTGTTTTGTTTTACCCCTAAGAAATGAGCGGCAATTTTTCTAAAAATATACTCCTAAAACTAGGGGGGGAAATAAATAGTACAAACCAGAACCCCTGTTTATAACTCAGGCTGGCACTGAATAGGCATGGAGAAAATTTAACAAGCGGGAACTGCACGTCATGTTTAGCAAATCTGGGTGGAGGTCAGCAGTAAGAAAGAATACGCTCTTCAGTAATGGCTGTTACCGAGCGAGCAACAATAAATCACGGCGGTATAATCCAAGCTGATGTTTGGACCCCTGTGTATGGAGACAGTGTATCAAACCCATCAGCCTTTCAAGCCCCTCTCAGTCACGCCAGCTGCTTCGCTCCGTGTTTGTTTCCCTTGTGTTACAACGCCTACCGCTCTTTATTTCACAAACGTTTGAATTTAGGGCCCTTACAGGAGCGAGGGGGAACAAAAGGCACGATGATCCGAGCAGACAATAAGCACTCGGGAATCAACCCGCCCCTGCTGAAGGACCTTTCTTTAAACCAAAGAGTTAATTTAATTTTAAGCCAGAGGCTAATTACTGCTGGGCGCCCGTCTTTTTCCTAGCGGGTAGTCCAGTAAATTTCGTGACACAAGGTGTTATCACGGACGACAAAGGAAGCAGCGGAGAGCCCAGATCTGCCGATGGTGTCAAGCATCAGAGCCCCAGTGTCTGTGGCACCCTGGCCCAAGGCAGATTTCAAGTAGCTGGTACTCGGCTCCAGCATTTCTCTGTTTCTTCTTCTTTCTTTTTTTTTTTTTGAGGAGGAGGAGGGGTGGGGGTGAGGAGACTAAAGTAGAGTCAAACTACAGCCCGATTTCAGCCTGACACCTCAGCATAATAACTCTGAACTAGCTCTGCGTAACAATCCCTACCGAGTACCTTGGCCATAACTATAAATCAACTGTGACTGTGTGTTCATACGGTTGGAAATATGTAGGTGAGAAGGGAAAATGTTTTGAAAACGCTAAACATGTTTAGATTGCCCCGAAGTTTCTGATAAAATTCCTGCAACAGAAAAGTCATTTTAGCTTCAAAACATGCCAAAATCCCCCGTTTGTTTAGATATGAGAATAAGCAAAAGCTATTGAAATAAAATATATGAAGATTTATACCAGGCTGCATAGGAAAGAGAAAGAGTTAACAGAGTGAAACATCTGACAGCATTTCACTTGCAAAGAAAGAAAATGAAGCGTATGTGTTAAGATCAGCTTTCTTTTACTCCGATGCACGTAAAACTCATATTGAATCAAGGGTGCGATTTGACTGCTGTGTGCATATGTATTTAATAGTGCGGTCAAAAATTCTGTTTTCATGAGACTTGGATTTTTAAGATTAAAAACTATATGTGTCTACTTCAGCCTATATTACACTTGGCTGAGTGGTTTGGTTTTTTGTTTGTTTGGTTTCTTTTTCCAGTGCAGTTAATAATGGATTACTTATTCCAGATTACAAAATTTGTATTTAATCTGGCGCTCTTTCTGAGCTGCGGTGTAAAATGATGGCTTACTGCTAGAGACACTCAAACAGATAAAATTAAAAAAACCCAGTTATTACTCTGGAATATTCTTCGTTCTCAAAACATTTTTATCAGTTTCCCAAGTGGCAGGCAGATCTGTGGTATCAAAGGTGACCCAGTTATATCTAACAACCCAGCAGTAAATGATTCAAGAGGAAGGGCATTGTACCCTTAAGTTAGTAATTTCAGTTATAGGCACTTTATAGTCAGAATAAGATTAATGCAATCCTCTAAAACTGACTTCTCCATGTAAACTTGTTCAGCTGCCAGACACAGAGCTAGGCACAGATTTTTTTATATTTTTTTTTGACAATGCGATACTTTGAAAAAGACTAGATTTATGATGTAGCTGGAATTCTTTGCTTGTGATGAACGTAAAAGAGATCACTTGTTACAGGGACTTTTATAACCCATTCACCTTCATTTCACATGTTTATGAGCACTGCCTTCGCTTATGATATACAGCCTGTGGCCATAAAGCTCTAGGTTATAGCTCTAGGTTATACGGTTATTTCTGATGCAAGGTTGCTTCATCTTGGCTCCAAACTCCACGGAAGAGTGTCATAAATGGCCTGTTTGCTGTGGGGACCTTGTTGTCACCCTCCAGCCTTTCTGCTGGCTGAGGGGAAGCTCTGCTCTGTAAAACACTCTCCCAAGGCAAGTTGCTTTTTGTGTGAGGATAAGATGGGTGATGATAAAAAGATCTTTTTACAGAGATAACGCTGTTGTACATGTTACCCCCTGGGACTCCCAGGAAAGTTTTTCCCAGCTGCAGTGCCACCAAAGGCAGATGATTAAAGTCACTGATTTTTTCCAATAAGTTGGGAGCATCACTTGCAGGATCAGAGCTGCGTCTTCACCGCCACACAGGGAAGAGTGCACTGAACTGGTTGGAGGGGCGGCACAGGAGTGTTGTGCCTTCTCCTCAGCTCGGTGGTGCTATAGTGGAGATGTTTCCTAGCTGTCCTGCTGGAAGAAGAACCAATGCCTGGAGGTCTGAACACAGGTCTCTGGGTCAGCATCTCCCCAGTATGAATTTTGCCTCTGCCACGACTGCCCAGGGTTGCAACCTCTTCACATCAGCTTTCCACTTTCCGAAATGAGGATAATTCTGTTCTAATTCTGGGATGTTGCCGATAAGATACTACCAAAAAAATCTCGTACCATCCCCACCGTGTCTTAAAGTACTTTTTATAAGCCATAAAGACAAAAACCATTTGCTCCTGCCTGCCTGTTCATGCACGTGTTTGCCTGTGCTTACCTCCAGCCTTCGTCGCGGCGGCTGGGCCTGTCCTGTGCCAACTGCCACACCACGACCACCACCCTGTGGCGCAGGAACGCGGAGGGTGAGCCCGTCTGCAACGCCTGCGGCCTCTACATGAAGCTCCATGGGGTAAGAGGCTGCTTTGCCAGCTCTGGTGCTCCTTTGGGGAAGGGGGGGTTCCTCCTGCTGGCAGGTACCTGGGGGCTTTAGGGACTGGCACTAAACATCCTCAAGCTGGGGAGATGTTTCTGTTGATGCTAATGGTCTTGACTCGTGGCTTGGACCATGGTGTTAAAAACGATGGATAAAACAATCGAAAAAGGCGTGACATTAGAAAATACATAGCATGCTATGCTTTTGACAAGTTGTATGTTTGCCGTTGTAGTCTCTCAACTGATTTTTATAAAGTAACCACCTCTGGATGAGCAGCATAGGTCTTTTTTTTGCCACTGGGATTTAAACTAGCTCTTCAGTGGGGAGAAAAACCCTAGACCTTCAATAAGACAGTTTTTCATAGCTGTGCCAGCAAAACTTCAAATCTAATTCAAGCCATAGCTATGCCAGCAAAACTTTAAATGCAATTTCAGCCTTTGTTAGGCAATAAAAGATGAAGAAAAAAGCTCTATCCTGAATGTGATGGAGTATGTTTTAGCTGAGATCCCTGTGGATTGCGTTACAGTCAAGCAAAAAATGTTGTAAGAGTAAGGGCGTTAGAAGTGATTGAGATGTGGTCTAGGCCTCAAGAAAAAAGTAAATTATGCCAGTGGTTTAAACATTATAATGATAGTAAGTGTGCACCTGAATTGTCTTTCCCTGCACTGGTGTTATCATTAAGATAAAATACATTTTAAACCCTTTTTTTCTGTATAATTATTATCATTGTGATGACACAGAACACAAAAGTTATTTTTGAGGACATATGAATTTATCAGTATAAAGATAAATTTGGAAACTATGAATCTGTATTAGGGGCAGAACTGCTTATAAGAAAAATTACTAAGTTGATTATGGCCTAAAGGCTCCATCCTAAGACATTTACTGGTGATGATCTGGTTTGTGCAGCTGGTCCACAGGATGGGGGGTGGTTTTTCTTCTCATGCATTCTCCCTTTCCAGAATCAGGCACTAGAGAAAATTCCTAACTGACTGCAATAAGGAATCAAGGATCAGATATACCCCATCCAGTTTAATTTCTTATGCCCTATTACTAAATGATGCTAGCTTTCCCTAAATGTATGCTGTTTTTTTGTCTAGTTTACATCAAGAAGTTTCCCTATTTTTTATATTCAGCTAAGATTCCCCTTGAATCAAATCATTGCTTTGCCCAAATAAAATGCAAACTTTTTATAAAATCTGCACTGTGGCATAGGAAAAACTGAGTTGCTATAGAGGTGTTTTCAAATAACACACTTGATCTTGT
Source organism: Myiotriccus ornatus (assembly GCA_036023395.1). Taxonomy (NCBI): domain Eukaryota; kingdom Metazoa; phylum Chordata; class Aves; order Passeriformes; family Tyrannidae; genus Myiotriccus; species Myiotriccus ornatus. Next base: position 104,637,672 of record JAYRBT010000082.1, read on the forward strand.
AGTGAATTTTGATTTTTGATATTAGGGTACACATACAACTCTATGATTGGTGTGGAAATTTAATTTTTTTCAGGTTCCCCGACCTCTTGCTATGAAAAAAGAAGGAATTCAGACGAGGAAGCGAAAACCTAAGAACATAAATAAATCAAAGGCATGCTCTGGTAAATATAAAAAGATAAGAAAGTGTAGCTGCAATAGTTTATAGCTGTTTGGTTTTTTTTTTTTTTGTTTATTTTCTAGGGGTTTGTTTCTTCCCTGGCTAGCAAATACTTCTTTTTAATACCAATTCCCAATCTTTCAGGTAACACTACTACTGCAGTTCCTATGACTCCAACATCCACGTCTTCTACTAACTCAGATGACTGTAGCAAAACTGCTTCTCCCAGTGCACAGACTGCAGCCTCCGGGGTGAGTGTCTGTATCTGTAAGCAGGCTGATCACTGCGCAATGTTATCACAGCTTTTATCTTATCTAGCAGAACAATAATCTAAATAAACTTTCCAGTTTTGTTAGCTGATACTGGAACAAGATTTTCAGAGGATATCACAGATAGCTGTAAACAGAACGACAAGCTGAAGTACTTTACAAACTTCTTCATTAAGATCTATATAATTTTTATGATTAAGTTCGACACAGCTTAACCCCAGATATTTTGTTTCGAGATGTTCAGGCTCTTTAATTTCAGAAAGTTTTTTTGGAGGGAAGACAATAAATCATGCCCAGGCGATCCTTTCAAGAAACAGTTGTGCATGTACCCCTTTTTTTCTGAAATGACATGATAAGCATTTATAGTTCAAGGCACTGCTGCTGATGTCATGTTTTTCAAAAGCTATTTATATATATATATATATATATATGTATTATCCTGAATACCTGGTAAACCCCAGCAAGATGTTACCCTGCTGTGTAAAGTGAATCATAAAAGCTTTTTTTTAAAACTAAAATGTGGGATTAAATCCTGGTCCAGACCCAGCTGAATTCAGGCTGGAGTGCCCTGGTGATTGCAGTGCACAGGGTTTCAGCCCTCTCCCTGCAGACGGCTCCTCAGGGACCAGATGCTCAGCATCTGGCAGCACTGAGCTCCAGAGCAGCACCAGAGGACTGCTGATCATCCCCTGCTGTAGTTTTTATCCTTATTTTACATCTTGTACTCCAACCATCTCAAACTTCCTTTCTTCACTCAGTTAGCATGTGGGATAAATACTACTGCTAAAGTTGTGAAGCTTCATGTAGATTAATTTCTAGCCCCTTGGCTATACTTATCTGTATCCACACTCACTTCTCGGCCTTCTGTATCCCTTAATCTGCCACATCATTTCTTTGAGAAGCTTTCCTAATGTGGCTTTCTGTAGTCCTTTATTAATAAAATGAAGACATTGTTTACAATAACTATTTTTCAATGTCTTGGTGTTCCCAACATCCAAATTACTTTCAGTAGTTTAATTTCTGATGTACAAAGTTTCATTGTACAAGGGGAAGAAAAAAACCTTTTTTTAGTAAATCTGATTGTTTGTGGACTGACAGGGCCACCCAATTTCAGGGACACTGGATTTGGGGTTTGGATCCTTTGAGACTAAGATATTACTAAAAGGGCTTGTCTTTGACATGAGAAAACACTGTCAATCCAATAAAATAAACAGATCACATCAAAAAAACAGAAAGACCAACTGAAAAGTGAACTGTTTCAGTTTCAGAAGTGAGTTTCAGACTTCCCCAGTGAACTACTACACACTATTTTAGGCTCTCCCCTAACATTTGCAAAGAAAAAAACGTAGCCAAATTTTCCTTAAATTTTCCTTTCATTGCCTCAAGCAGTCCTAGTGACCTTGAGCAATATGGTGAGATTTATATAATGGACAGAAATGGAAGGACAATCCCAGATGTGAACGAGGCAGAGGCGTAGGCTGTGGCAGCACAGCCACGTGCTGCCTGGGGAAGGAGAGGCCGTATAGGCGAGATCCCATTTCCACTATGCTGTTGCCTTCTTGGCTGGCTAAAGCCTGACTTCTTTTCTGTAGTCCTTCTCCCTAGAAAAGTATATCAAACGTGTTATTAATAATCTTTATGTTAGAATCGTAATAGTACCATATTTAATATGATTCTGCTGTGTGGAGTTTTGTGGGTATCAGAGGAGAGTGGGTGGGGTCATGGTTTGTGAGCCAAAAGGCTCCTTGATAGCTGTTAGCAGCTAAGAGCAACTCCCAGGGACCCTGAGGCTGCTCTTAGTTACATGATGGCACCCTCAGTGCCAGGACTTCAGTTCTTCCATAGTAGATCAGACTGGGAGAGGACACCTGCACAACAGCCAGGGAAATCTGTCCCCTTGTATCCAGCAGGCAGCACAGTAATACCTGCACAGCCTTTTCCCCACCATGATTTGATCAGATGTGCCTTGCATATGCAAAGCACTTGCAAATACTCTCTCTCTTGTGAAAAATTTCAAGGAAAGGAAGGAATGGAGAGAGAGGCTATGACACACGCTGAAGAGGGGAATTTGCAGCAGCAACCCAATATATGGGCATCCCCCTGACTCCCTCTCAAACTATGTGAAGGGCTATTGATCTCCCACCCCCAGCCCCAGCCCTGTATCTATGTAAATGAAGACAGGATTTGCAGAGGAGCAGTTATCAGGACACTTGTGGGAGTAGTCACATCCTTTGCTTGAGCTCCTGGCTTTGCTCAAGAATCTGTAATTCAAAGCGGTGAGGACTGGGGAGAGTGGAGGTTGAAATTAGAAAGACGTGGCTGTTAAGACTGGATCCCATTGCCCCAGACATCACTGGGCTGCAAAGGATGCAAAATAATTTCTTATGGACCTAAATCCCATGAAAGGGACGGAGCACTCACAAAGCCCATTGAAGTTGTCATGAGCAAAGGGGTGTCAGCATTTTAGAGTGAGGCAGCCTGTAATCTGATCACATGCTGAAGTAAAGATACTCTACTAGACTTCTGTTTTCCTTGATTATTTTTTCTTTTCCCTTTTGAGTTGATCCATCAATAGGTTAAAGGTTTGTAATTGTTCCTAGAACAGGCAATGGCTTTGCACAAGGAGAATAAACTTCTCCAGGTTATGTCAGGAGGGAAAAAACCCTCAGATGAATGAATCCAGTCTCTGTAATATTTGGTCACTTTAACAAGACTATCACTGATTCCAGTCAGTGGTCCTGGTGACATTGCCGAAACATGGGCACCTGCTGGAAGAGCAAACCTGGCTCATTCCCCACGTTACACAACAGGGATGGCAACTGGTTTTTGTTTTGCTCTGTTTTCACTTCTCTAGCCTTTATTCTATGAAGAGGGGAAAAATGCCAAATTGACATTAGGCAGAGAAATCCGATGACGATTTAGAAACTGTTGTGTGAAATTCACAGCAATATCATTGCTAAATGAAACAGAGAAAATGAATTCCTCTCATGGTACAAAAGCAATTTATTATGCCTTTTATGGGAGGCTGCCAAAAAAAGTTTCTAGTTATGTAGAAATCTAATGGAAATGAAATTCAGCAGAATTCATTTGTGTCAGTAACTTTCACTTTTTGCCCTACCTTTCTTTATCTCTGTTAAAGTAAAATAAAGAAGGGAGGGCAGAAAAAGAGAAGGGCAGCAATTACTCTTGGCAATGTCTTTGAGACTATCCATTTCATGAAGGGAATCATATGTGATGCCAATTCTGAGACAAATTAGCAAGAACCTTAAATGTTGATTTTACGTTCTAGCTGAAGTTTAAACATTTAAAAGATATGATTAATGAATTGTTGTGGGGGCAAAGTTGATTTCAAACATCCAAAAGTGTAGAAGTGTTTGGATCGGAGACATTTTGTTGTCCCATTGTAAAGGGGCTGTTTGCCAAATTCACATCTGGATGTAGGATTTAGGCCCATTTCTGTTTTCCTAAGAAGTATAAGGACTGGGTGTCCTGTGTTACTAATATGGAAAGGGTCCAGCTGCAGGATGTATGAAGTTGCCTTACAACCCCATAAAATGAAGATCTGAAGGTTTTAGATAGTCTGCATCTGCATCTATACCTGGTCTCCCTTTGATGCCGCTGAAACTGTACAGAGAAAAGCTCCACCAAATAAGTTGCTAAACAAAGGACACGATCTGTAGTGCAAACCTGTCCATTTTCGTACAGGAGCTCCAACAACTGTGATAACCAGCAGGACTTTGTTCCCGTATTAGGATAAAAGGCAGTATGAAACCTGCTGTAAAATCTGCTTTTTATGGCAGGACATGGAGGCTCCTTGAGCCAGGCCTGATGTCAGGAAAGGCTCAGCAGCACCAGGGGAGCTCTTCATTGAAAAATCTTTCCTGTGTCCTTTGCCTCCAGTCTGGAGCTTTCTCAGAATGACCATAATCACACACCACAGAATAACATAGGAGGTAAAACAAGAGCTTACTTCCCTTGGAGGTTTACCTTGAAAAGTGGTTCAGGATTGGCTTTTTGGTGTTTTAGGGTGGGAAGTAAGAGAGCTGAGTGAGATGGCCTTGGCAAGTGGTGAGCTAGGAGGAAAACGGAGTTTTAACTGTCCCCAAAATGCCGGACAAATGGGCCTGGATTATCTGGACAGATTCTCCTGCATTTGCTTTCTCTCGTTTTCAGAAGAAGATTCGTGATCTGGTTAGAGGTGGTATTGTTAGCTGCTGTTTAGGCAGCACATTGGTAGGACGTTCATGCAGGGGAATCACGCTCCATATAGTATGTGCCAGAGTCTGGATGAACCAGAGTCTCGATCTCTTAAAACAATATATTAGCCACATGGATATTGGGAAGCTGAATGTCCGAGGGCTCTTCAGATTATCTGATGATAAGATTTCAGTTGTTAGAGAATAATTTTGTAGCCGCTGGGACAGTTTCCATGGGAAAGACTCACCAGCATGGTTTGTAGGACTTTTCACGTGGAAAGTGGGAACATGGTGCCTCAGTCCTGGTATGAGTAAATATTTATCCAAACCAGGTGGAATAAGATCAAGAGGAGGCATGAGGAACATGTCAGTAATATCAAATAGTGTGGTAGACAGGGCATTATGGTGGGAGATCTGACACTCTCATTTAAATCTTTCTTGGTCTCCTACCCTTCTGCATTAGTCCTCACTCCTGGACAAAATGGGAAGCTACTTTATTCCCCCCAGTTTCATACACTGAGTGATTAATTTTCTTTGCTCTCTGTACTTGAATCCAAAAGAGAGCATTTCATTTTTGTATGAAACAGAAGGAAGCAATCCATCTTTTTTGTTTCAGTAGGGAAAACCAAGGAAAAAGTATTTTTGCTTCTACCCCAAAATTCTATATGCGTATGAACACATACCTTTTGCTTGGTTTTGTTTTATTGCCAAAGCAATAAAGTCTGTTACTCATGCAGCCCTTGACAGCAGTGGGGTCATCAGTTTTCCAAGCCATGCTGGAAGTTGCCTCCCTTAGGAAATTAATGAAGTATTAACCACAGATTTATGTTGCTATAATACAAAGGAGAGATTAGAAGATGTGTAAACTTACACGTCTGCAGTATAAACAAAAGGATCAATTGGACTAATGAGAAATGACAACTTTGTGTACTAAGAGGGTCATTACATGAGAAAAAACCCCGTCATTTTGTGGTGCTGAGACTTGCTCTTCAGAAACCAGGGGGTGACAGTATTGGGAAAATGTGCTCCTGATGGGGATGTCAGTTATTGCAGGGAGGCTGAGGCTGGAAAATTAAGAACTCCACCATTTGGCACAGCACCTTATATGCAAAAGCAGTCTTTGCAAATGTGTTTTTGCTGACTATGGTTATCATTTAATGAGTGTAGCAAAACTAAACTAAGCTAACTGAGGAGGAAGAGAGTCTCAGCTGAGACTCTGTTTATTACAGACTTAGTGTAATGTCCAAAATTCACGGAGCATTTTGAACCTGTGAAATGGATAGAGCAAAGTTCTATCTGGTAGGGCAAAGGTCTGGATAAAGGCCCTTCGCCACCCCCTCCAGCTGTCCTTGCCCAGAGCATTTCCCTCTTGCCTGCGGAGGTGTGAGGGAAGGCCAGGGGGAAAAGAGTCCCTCTTCTCTCTGCTTTGATGGTGCAGGAAGGAGTGGGTAGAAGAAAGCAGGAGTCTTTCACCCAGAGCTGCTGATGCTATTCCCCAAGTGCTGGTCAGCACAGGCTGAGCAGCCTGGTTTTGATCTGGAGCAGCTTTAGTGGGGATAAATTTGGCTCCAAGGTGCTGACAGCAGGTTTGGGTACAATCTAGGGTGTCTTAAGTCCCTCTGTGGCTCTGGCAGAAGTCTTCCTGTGCACTAGTGGGCAGGCCCTCTACAGAAAGGCCACCTCTGATCTGGACAGCCTAGCTGGGGAATGACTCATGACCAACTCCTGCTGGTTGGGTAGAAAGAAGAACCATTGCAGATACAAACACAACCTTCCGGTTTGTTTGGGAGGCAGTGTCATCCCAATGGGCTTCATACGTTTTTTCCCCAGGAAGCTGACTGTCAGCTGATTACCTATTCTATTATCAAATTTCAACAATGAAAATAAATGTATTACCTTTTTACTGATAGAGCCAGTTGTTGTGAATTAGACGATCTTATTGACTTCAGCAGCATCGTTCAGTTTATTTATTCCAGGTGACAAATGTCCTCTAATAACTAAGTGCAACTTCTGTCATCTTTCATCCCTTAAAGCTGGAGAAGTAAAAGCAGAGGTAGGAAGGCTCAGGAACAGAGCCATGATTCAGTCACGTCCTTTTCATGAGCTAAAGTTTGTTTTCCATGTCTCACTTTGGGAGCTGCCCAAGTTGCCTGGATTTGTCATGACATTACCAGGGTGGGGTTTCCAGGCCCGGCAGTCCTGCCCAGGTCCTGCCCGTTCTGGCTCAACAGAGCCAGGATCCAGCCTTGGTTGGGCAGGGATGGGCAGTCTTCAAACAGGACGTGCCTCCATGTCCTCCCTTCTGGGGTGCCGAAGGGAGGGGTACCTGATAACCCCACCTTTGTAGGGCTGAATCAGGAAAAGAGTGAATTACACTTTCCGAGCCTGAAAAAAAACCAGGTAGTGATAAGGTATTTGCCTACCGGAACAACAGTGGCAAATATGGGCAAACGGGAAACTTTCAAAGCAGCTTCTAAGTATTTTTAGCTCAGGTTGAGCAAACACTGCTCAACACTAATTTAAATCCTTCTTCCGAGGTGGGGAGGTGAATCTGAAGCTGTTAAAAATTATGTATTTTGTGCTGACAGAAGTGGTATTAGAAATTAAAAAAAGGGCCTTGAAAAGCTAGGCTGATGCAAGACCAAAACCAGAGGAAAAGCGTGGCATGGAATCTGCCTCACTGAATGTCACAGGGAAAGGATACAGAGATTCATCATCATTGATTGGCAATTGCATATTTGAGAGAGAGAGTGATAAAACATATTTCTTAGAATTTTTAGAGCTATTTGGCTGGTTTTGGTGGACAGGCATTTTTTCCTTCTCTGGATTTCTTGGTAGTGACTAATAGAGTGGGACTGGGGTTGATGACTGGGTGGAAGAGTAGTGGCTGTCAGTCATTTTAATAAAACCTTAAGAAAATATTGCAGTCTGTTATTTCAGTGAGAATCTCTTTCAAAAGGTGAGGTTTTCTCTGGGTTAAATATGGCAAAAAGAACCCTGCATAGCACCATTTGGAAATTACCTTTGAATAAATGAAGTCTTGCTTTTCCTGTGTCAGGACTGCTAGTTTGGCACAGCTCCAAGAGAGCCAAGAGCTCTACTCTTGTAAAATGATTAAATATGTATACTTTTCACTTAAACAGCAGGCAGGAAGCTTCTGCAGTCACAGTTTAGGATAGTTTTTTTTTTTTTTTTTTTAAGGAATTTCATCCAAAGGCTATCCATTAACAAGTAAATTAAGGTTTTCAAGTTGACATATCCAAGGGTTAATTTTGCATGAAGTCAGCTCTTAAACATTTCCTTTATCAGGTGAAAATGTTGCCCCTTCTCTGTCTGGCACTGTGAATTTTTCCTCTTTAGTAGATCTGCTCAGCCTCATGGAAAAAATGATTGTTCTTTGTCTTTGTAACTCTCCATTTCTCTGTTAAAATAAATGGACTGGTTCCAGTGCAGTTCAGAGGTTCATCCTCGTGCCTACCAGGGCTCCCCTGCATGTTGTCTTGTATAGGCAGTGGAACAAAAAGGCTCCTGCTTCCAAGGCATAATGTTTCTCCACTGGAGATTAAAGAGCATCTCCTTTAGTGTCCAGGGATGAAATGGTTGTGGCTAGCATTTTGAAGGGTGAAGAACAATTTCAGGCATTTCAAGGTCTGAGAGACCCAAAGAAGGCTGATTTCCAGGAGGTGTTCCATATCTGCTGCTGGATTGTTGGGATGTATCAGGCTTCTCCCATTGTGGAAGAAAAACTATAGGTGCCACAACTCCCAGATGACATTTTTGGTGTTGTCACTTATGTCTCTTCAGTAGGGGGCAGCGGGACACACACACGCTTCTTCACCATGGTCTGGTTTCCAGGTTTTTCTGCTCGTCACATGCTTTCTTTTCTGCCTCTCCAAACGCAGATATCTCTCCCATCAACAGGGCTCAGTCACTGGGCTGATGATGAGATGTTTTGGGGTTTTTTTCAGGATTTTGAGGCGCAGGGGCAAGCAGAGGGCAAACCCTGTTTTTCTGCAGAAATCCTGGGATAATGGCTGTGCCCTGTGCCCACTGTGCTCTTACTCGCACCCGTGTGTGCAAAGCTCACCTGCTCAATGCCTCTCTCTTTGTTCTCTCCCTGCAGGCGAGCTCATCAGTGATGTCCGGCCCAGGAGAGAGCACCAGTCCTGAAAGCAGCAACCTTAAGTATTCAGGTCAAGATGGGCTGTACACAGGAGTCAGCCTGAGCTCCACGGCCGAAGTGACAGCATCTGTGAGACAGGATCCCTGGTGTGCCCTGGCTCTGGCATGACCCGGTGTGAGGGAAGCTGGATCCTGGTGCTGCGCGGCAGCCCCCGGACGTCCACACGCAGTTTCTCCTGTGGAGCGGTCGCAGCGGCAGCAAGAGTGCTGGCAAAGACCATTCCTCTGAAATAGTTTTTGAGCCTTGGTGGCGGAGGTGTTTCTCAGCCTCTGAAAGAGGCTCTGCCAAAGCATCCAGTTCCTCATCTATGCAAGAAAAATATAGGGAAAGCAAATGACCACCAGGGGATAGCTAATGCAGCCTTACAATCTCAAAGAGACCCACAAAACCCCCAAAACAAACAAATAAAAAAAAATTAAAAAAAAAAAAAAGAGCAAAAAAAAAAAAAAAGAGCATATAGACCTAGACCTATTGACAGATTCCAGAAATACATCTTCGACTTACCCAGCAGCGCTGCCTTTCTGATTGCATAGTTGTTTTCACTCTCTCATCACCTTTTCCCCTAAGAATTTGGTGGAAGCCATCATTGTCGGGGAGGAAGTAACAAAGACTTTAATTACCAGAGATAGTGAGATACTTTTTTAATGAGTGTCAAAAGTGCATGTGGCTTGAGTCGGCACAGACTTCTTACACTGAACATTTGATGTCTTCGCCCCGTCAGACCTCTCTCCTCCTTGGCCCTCCGTCTTCAGTGTGCCTTGCTCTGCTCCTCAGAGCCCAGCTATGCCCCTGGAAGAAATCACAATGTTTGGTACAAGACCCACAAGGTTCAGCTGGTTAAGAAGATTTTGGGGTTGGTTTTTTCTGGTTTAAGATATTTACTCACTTTGCAAGACTACGATATAACTTTTAAAGTACACTGTGACTGAGATTTATGAAAGTTCATATTTTCTGGCTGAACTGTATACAGTCAGTCGAAATTTGTAAACAGGGTAGCAATCAGATATTTTTCTTCCATATATACAATAATTTTTTTAAAGAAGTGCAATTTGCGTTGCAGCAATCAGTGTTAAATCATTTGCATAAGATTTAACAACGGTTTTTATACGAATGAATGTAAACATTTTAACTTAATGGTACGTAAATAATTTAAAAGAAAAACTTAACTAGGCGCATCCTTAGGCTTTTTAGCACAACAAAAATGCATCCACTTTCTGTATTTCCAGGTGTTAAAGCAAGAGTTTCAAAGAACAAGCCTTCTCTCAGGAAAATTGCCCTAACCATTTGCTCAGAAGTGTTGTACAAAAATGCAAATGCATCCCCAAGGCTTTTTTGCCATTGAATAAGAGAGTGCTGGAAAAAAACAAATTGCAATGAACCTTTACTACCTAACTGATATATTTGTAAATACTACAGAAGATATCTAGGCATCTTGAAAATGTAGGATGCAATCTGTATAGTGTGACTGACATATAGTTAGGTTGGTTTCCATTGGTTTTTAAGTGGGATGTCATTTGAAAGTTGTTTCATCAGAGCTTTAAAAATAAAAGGGTATCATTTTGGGATTTTTTTTCCTGTACAGTGTGCCTTCTCCTTTGTCTCCAACACAATATTTAAGCTACATTAAAAACTATGGAAATGTACCTGATACAGGCAGCATGTCTGATATTTGCAAGGAAGGTCTCCAGCTGAAGTGCTTGCTCTGTCTAAGTCTGCACTGTGTGTGGCATTTCTGCAGCTTCCCTCAATATACCCTCTGATGATATGAAAAACTAGGGCCTTCACCTATGGCTATAAGCTCGGCATGGGCAAACGTGAGGTTTTTCTGGTGAAAGTCTGGGGAACTGAGCCCATGCCCTGTGAGGACTACTGTGGTTTTTCTTGGCCTTCACACCATAGCTAAAGGGTCTACCCCAGTGGTGAGTGAGCAAATATCAGAATGTCACCCTCTGCAGACACAACTGCTGGGTGGCAGAGCCTTTGCGTGCCTGCTGGCATCCTCCGGTGACCAAAGGTGAAAGGCAACAAAAGCTGATGGGACTGCTGCTGAGAAGAGAAGACAGTGAATTTTAGATACTAAGGGAAGTAGAAAAATTTTTGCTGGCTCTGAGGACTGGTCCTCTTTCTTCATTGCTCAGCTGACTGGAGCAAGACTTACTGCCATGTATGATATTTCCAGCTATGTCACCAGTACTGTTGGACCGGGAAGCCAGGATGCCCAACCTCCATACTCAGTGACCTGCGGAGTGGCTGCAGTGCATCTTTTTGCCTCTCTGAGCCAGATCTGTTGTTTAGGTAAATTGGGGTAGCTCCTTGGCCTCCAGTGAAGCTATGCTGACTTGTACCAACCAAGAATATGCCCCTTGGTTTCCAAACCTCACAGTTGAGGCTATCTCCTTACCCCGGAGGTATTGTGCGGACCATGGAATGAATGACTGCACAGCCGCAGCAGGAAAATAGCGAAAAGGAGTCAGGCCAAGCCTCACCTGCAGTTTAGGTTGCTGTGGCCAGCCAGGAGTGGGGATGACTCACCCTTCGTGGAGTGACCCTCGTGCCACACTCGGTACAGGGCTACCTCATCTCCTTGCCTGTGATCAGGTACCTCAGCCCTGCTGGCCCTGGGGCCCTGGATCTTGTGATTTACAAAAATAAATACCTATCTAAGTGCAAGGTGAGCTGTGCACAGAAACACTGGGTTTAAAAAGCAACAGATGTGGAGAAGAGGGTGAATATCCTTCCTTTTGAAGCATTTATTGACTAAAATGCTCTTACTTGTGACTGTGATTTTCCAGTAAGCTGTTGCAAAGTGGTGTTGCGGAGTGTTCAGCCTTAGCTAGGGTCAACATCCTTTTATATTTCCCTTTTTCTTGCTGGGGTGAAATTTGGTGTGCCAATTCTGAAGAGCCTAGCACATAACTCGTGCTTGCTGGGTATGTCAGAGCTGAATTTCTTGGAGTTATCATAAAACAGGAGGTCTAGACCAGCGTGTTCCAGTTTTGCGCTGCTGACGCAGCAGAAAAAGTCAGCTGGTTGCTGATGCTCTTGCTGGCAGCCTGTGGAAGGCCATGTTGCTTTGAAACCCTGTGGCACAATTTAAGAGCATTCCCAGGAGGCCCTGCTCCCTTCTCAGCACCACCTTGACCCAGGGTCTGCCTTAGGGTGGTTACTACAAATAGTAAGTCTTGCAGTGGATATATAAACCTTCCTCTTGGATCTGAGCATGAAAATGCTCTTTTAGGGGAAAAAAACCCACAGAAAACCCCCAGTAGTTTTATCAACAAAAAAATCAAGAATGGAATACTTATTCTACTTGGACCAAAAGCAGTGCTGTCAGGTTTTCAACCCTCTATGAGTCAAGGGGGATACAGTACCAGGTTGCCTTACTGTATAGGTGCTGAGGAGCTCAACGCCAGGTGCCTTGTTATGATTTTACATAGAAAAAGATAGTAAGAAGGGTACATCCCTTCTTACCGAAACTGCTCTCCAAGTGTACTGATTGCTGGAGCTGCTACCCCTTGATGAAATAAAGGTTTCTTTTTTATTTTTTTGTTTTTTTTTTTTTTTTTTGTTTGTTTGTTTGTTTGGTTTTTTTTAAAATTTTGCATTTTAGTCTTGCTGAGCTGGCATAGCTCTGAGTGTGTGAGCTGGACTTTGCTGTCGCTCATACATCATCAGTATCACTGATACTGATAGATGGCCTGGGCAAGTGCTTTCCTCTCTTATCCCCATTTCTCTTCAGTGACAGCCCTGGGGTGGGCTGAGAAAGAACAAAGAAAGAGTTTGACCATGAGTTTTGGTTACTACTGAGGCTGAACAAGCCAGATTGACCCAGAAAATCTCTTAAGTGCTGCAATGACACTTCAAAATTGACATTTGGTGGGGGGAGAGAAGGCATATGGCTACTTGTCACTTTAGCACCTTTTCTCTGAAAACAGTAAAAATTAAATAGCCAGTGTCCCAAAGCATCTGCTTCAGGGTCCCCCACTAAACAATACTTGAACGCTCAAATTTGCTTGGGTGGCCCCCCCAAGATCAGACTGATCCTGGCCATGCGTGTTACTCTGGCCTCCAATATTCCCTAGGTCCTAGATTCTGTTTTAGTACTCTTCCTGACACCCTCACTCATATTTGGTGGGGTTTTTTTTTCTGTTCGAGGTGCCTGAAATAAGTTGAAATCCCTACTGTGGTCCAGAGTGGTATTTTTCAGCACAGCATTGAGGGTGTAGACTGCTGTGGTTTGAGTGCTGTAGAGGTACTTGAGGGTGCAACAGCTGCTGGGTTTTGGTTGGTCAAGCAAAGAAAATCAGCCTTGGATGCTGCCCAAAGGGAGTAATAGGTGCCTAGCTGTTTCTAGAACTGCAAGCAGACTTTGTTTCATGTGAATAATCAGCGGGCAAGGATCTGTGTGTGAAGTAAGTAGCTGATTTTGGTTTTCTTACTGTCTTTGCTTCTTTGTCTTTGCTAGACAAAGCCATGTATCAGCTCTGTAACATTTGCTGTATAGAACTTACGTAATCTAGGGTCTGTTCCTGCACAAAAATAATGTAAGTTCTGCTTCTAAGAGAAGAAGAGATTTAGGAGTAACACTGCCCCTGCTATTGTGAACCTTAGTTGAGCATAGGCTGCAGAAACCTGAAATGGACTTCAACTCTTCCTGTGTGCTCACAGCTCCAGATCTTCCTTTATCCAGCTGTCAGGAACTTCATTCCTCACAGATCCTCCAGTTCCTAAATCTGTATACACTGGACATTCCAGGGTTGTGTCAAACACACTGAATTCAGTATTAAAATATAGGGCAAGGGTTATTGCAGTGGGCCAGCTAGAAGGAAACTGAGGGCTTGAGGAGCAGTTTCACGTGCCTTCTGCTCCACATGTTGCAAGAGGCTTGAGGTCTTCACTGTGTATTTGTAACGTGTTTTGGAAACACTTCTTAATCTCTCTTTAAAGATGTCTGATGGAAGTTGGTATCATATGTAGGAGAGGGGAGTAGAATTTCACAGAATCACAGAATCATTTGGGTTGGCAAAGACTTTCAAGATCATCGAGTCCAACTGACCTGTAAATTTAGGTGCCTGGGTGGATACGCAGTCAAACAAGAGTTGTCAAAGCAATGTTGTAACCAAAAGTGCTAATGTACTCCTTGAGCAAAGAATCAGGAAAACAGTGAGTTGGAGTAAGGAGGTAATTTTACTTTGGAATGCTGCATCCAGACCTGGCATCTGCATTTGAAAAGTGTGTTTAAAAGTTAGCAAAGGTAGGGAAAAGAACCACTGAAATGATTTATGAACTGGGGAAAATACCTGATCTTGATAAATTTAAAGACTACAGTCTGCTTAGAGTATCTAAAGGAAGACTAAAATGTGACTGGTGTAGTAAGTCCCTTCATGGAGAGAAAATGATAGGTGCTAGGATGCCTTTTGTAGAGAAAAACATAACAATATCTAGTGGCCAGAAGATGAAGCTGGATTAATTAAAACGATCATTTAGCTTCAGCTGAAACAGCGAACCTAATTAGTGATGGGAGTGATAGCAAGGGAAGAAGAGGAGTGCTCAATGTGTTGTTGCCAACCCAACAAAGCTGGCTGGAAGACCAGCTTTAGCTGACCAAAAGTGACTGGGTTCAGGACTGAGCGAGTTACGTCTGCTGCATCATGATTTATAGGCCGGATTAGTTTGCATTTGGTCTGAAACCCTATTACTTTTTGGGATGAGACCCAATGCTGAGATCTTGAATTTTTGTTGTTTTAAAAAAAACTATGGCACTCTTCCTGAGAGCCGTGGTAAGCACTGTGGTGTTTTGACCCAGTTTCAGCATAAGTAATTATATTTTTGCCTACCTAAATCGTCCTACTTCCTCTCCAGAACTGTCCCACATCTTTATTGTTTCCTGTTAAATATAACCTGAGTTCTATAGAAGAAAAGGCTGTGTTTCAAAGTTGAACAAACAAGACATGAAATTCTGTCCCCTCTTACGGCATGACACGCAGACAGGGGTTGCTAAACAGCCCCTGCTCTTGGAGAAGCAGGAAGGAAACCTTCTCTGAAGACTACGGTCTGCAGGTCTTCAGTCTGTGACCTTTTGATGCTGTGAAGACTGCAGCCTGAAGAAGGAACAGAGGCATGTGGGTCATCTTATGAATGTGGCAATTTAAAAAACAAAAAAAACCCTAAACAGCATGATGGGAGGTTTCTGTTAGTGCACTGAACCCCACTTGGGATCCAAATTCTACTTGTTCCTCTCACGGGAATAAATAACACTTAAAATAATGCTACTTTTTGTGCCTTGCTTACAGAGGACCAAGTCTTGTGGCCCAAGAGGGTGGGGATGGGCTTTGTCTGTTTGGCTGGTCATTCATCTGATCCCTTTGCAGTACAGAGGAGCCCCAAACCAGCCAGGCAGATCCCGGTGAGCATTCCAACTCTGAAGGGGTTTTGCACAAGCTTGGCAGACATGCCTCCCAAGAGTGGCCTTGCTGACAGGAAAGGGTGTGAGTGTTTGGCCAGGGGCCTGTGGAGGGGAGAGGGAAGGAGGCCTGGTGGAGGGGAGATCTGCTGTGCCTCAACTGCAGCATCATGAGGAGCTGCTCATGGGCAGCCTCTGCTCACTGTGACTCAAGGTACCTGAGGACCAAAAAGCTGAAACTGGCCTTCTCCGGGCCTGGAAGGACCTCTGGCAAGCTGGGGAACCCCATCTTCAATATGTGTGTCTGTGTGTGTGTATGTGTGTGTGTGCATGTGTCTACATTTTGTTAAAATTAGATCTTTTGTCTGTTTTTTTTCTACCATAATCCACAATTGCCTGTGATTGTTCCATTTTACCTGAATCAAAGTTTATTAAAAATAGTGCTGGGATGATGGGCCACCTCTAGATCAGTGACAGAGATGAAAAGGAAGCACCTATGAGGTCTGTGCATACCCACCTGTCCCAACACCGTGTACACCAGGCCTGGGGCACCTCTTTGATTTTTGTGACTTGGACAAGAAATAAGGCATACCTTCTGTTCTTCACAGAGTTAATGAAGTATGCCACAAAGTTCATTGAAGTTTATTTTATTTTAAACCATTTGGAACTTTTCAGCCTGAAACAGTCTCCCAAAGACAGCAATACTCCCTCCTTTATCACTACAGGTGATGTCCTGTAGTTTCCAATAACTTTGACTTTTTTTTTTTTTTCCAGATCAAGGTAAGAGCCTGGATACTGGAAAATAGCATTACAATTTTAACAAAAGGGGGGAAAAAATTGCTCAGAAGTCTGACCAATAAAATGTTTATTCTTATTGCAACCACCAAGCGATACCTTCAAGGTATCACTCAGAATAGGCATGAAACACTTTTCCTCTGTAAACTTCAGGAACTTCTCAGAAAACTAAAAAAGGCAACTTCTCAGAAAGCATTGTTAGGATTAAATGTGCTCTAGGCAGATGGAGGTGAAGGATGTCTTTAGAGCTCCAACTTTGTTACCACTTTGTTACCCAGTCTTATACTTTGAGTAGTGATAAAATTCCTGGGACTAAATGAAAGTTTGGTATAAGCAGGAAGTTCAGGAGAAACAGTTCGTCTTTCTAAGCCTCCATGATCAGTTTTCAGCAAAAGTAAGAGACTTTAAGCATTGAGTCCAGCAAATTTGGGCTTTGTAAACAAGATACCAATGTCTTACCATTTCTCTGTGTCCAAGCTCACCAGGGAAGACATGGACAGGCACTGACAGCGGTGTGCTGTACCTCTTCTCCACTGTAAACCAGTCCTGATCCCAGTGCAGGATTAGTTTTTGGCGTGCAGTTTTCCCTTGTGCAGGTAGCTAGGGATGTGAGCTGGAGTGCTTGCATCAGGATTGGGCAACAGGGTCAAATCTGTTACACTGCAAACCCGTTTCTTATGTAAAGCAAAGGATTAGCACTTCTGAAATGAGCCACATATAAGAAAACTTGGGGAAAAACTGAAAGAAACCCGTATTTCACACCTGTTATGTACTGAGGCACTATGGTGTTTGTGTACACTCTACTTTTCCTGTTCTGGGTAACCTAAAAGGTGGTCAGGATGCTTTACTCATGAGTCAATGTACTCCATTGATGGGGAAACCTATGGGAGTGAAATGTTAACTCTGAGGTTTCAGCTGTACCCAGCTCTGATAAATCTTAGCCTAACCTCTCTATTCCCATAGATTTGCACTGACATCTTCCATATCCCTCCCAGCCCTAGGCCTGCTCTTGCTCCCCTTGCAGTCAGGAGTGGAACTCCGCAGAGCTCAGTGGCATAGGTGAACTCCAATTAATAAGGAACCTCTAAAAGAGACAAGCCTAACCCTACGTTATGCAGCTAAAGCAGGCAAGCACTTGGGAAAGCAGTAAGTAGCCTGGTTTGAGGTGAAAGCTGTGTTAGCAACAGAGGCAAGTTTGACACCTTCGTAATTAATGAGGCAGCTACTTAGATCAAGCCCCAGTCATTGGGAGGAGCCTTGTAAAAGGCAGAGGAATTCAGGGCAGGCTTCAGCCAGCTTTCTCAAACAGTTTGAGCCAGCCAGGCTGTGGTTCAGACGCTTGTCAGGTGCCAGAGCTATCAGGCAATCTTGGCCATCAGAAGCCCTGACTACCACCTGTACCTGCGGGAGGATATGTCAACCCTTTGCTGTTGGGGCATTAGATGTCATGCTCCCACCTCCAGTACCCAACTGGTGGTGCAGGAGAGCGGTGCTCATCTAGGATGCTGCTGAGAGAACTTGCACGTCGGGCCCAGAAATTCAGTTTTGAGCAAAAATGGCCAGTTTAAAAGATACTCCCTGTGTTTAAAAAAAAATGTGTGTGCTACCTACTCAGCACAGGTGGGAAGGAAGCGGGGTAGTAAGGGTCAGATGGAGCTCTGCTAATAAAAAGCATTACAACAGAAGGCAGTGGGAATATACCTTTTCAGGGAGAAGATTTCAGAGTTAAGATTAAGGACAGCTGCAGCACAAGAGAAAAAGCAGGATGAACCAAAAGCTGTAGTGTGATCAGAAGATCAAGTCTTTTCAGCAGAAGTTTCTGAAGATATTTAATTTGCTGTTCTAATTTCATGAGTTGAAAGTATCTGGTTTAAAAAAAAATAATAATAATTTTCATTACAGCCAGCCTTCTTTGGCAGGAATCCAAATATTTTGCAGAACCTCTTTGGCTGAGAAAATGAATTTTTGGTTGTACCTTCTATTGATAGCAAACTTCTTAGTGGAGTTAAGGGAAATTTATAATTTGCTAGACTTCTTGTTGCAGTAATTTTGCAGTAATTTTGGCATGGTCTGCACTTACGTTTGAGAATATTTTAGACACCCACAGAGACAGTGGCTACGTGCTGTCCTGAAGACAACTGCCCCCAAAAGAGAGTCCTCCAGAAGGACATAACCTGGCCCAGAAAGTCTGTATGAGTTTAGCAATGTGTAAAGGAATTATAGCCCAGATTAAATGGATCTTTTAGGTAAAATCATTCTAAGCAGAGAGGGGACTTAGCTATGTAAGCAAACAAGGTAAAAGCACTGAGGAGAGACAGCAGTGACTATCTGAGCTCTCTTAATCACCTAATCTCATCAGCCATGCTGTCTTCAGCCTCATCAGCAGGTAAATGGGGGAAAAAGGAACTTTTTAGCTGTCATGCTCAGCTGCAGGATGGCCCTTGATACATGAACACCGAGGCTGTGTCTCAGTCAGCAGGCTTGGACAGTGTGCATCCTGAGAGGATCCCTGGCCCTATGGAGAAGGGAGGTTCATTTTCTAGACACAGATACAGAATTGATTCACTTCTCTATTCTATGTGTACTATTGTGCCTCTCTGAATTAAGAATGTAGGCAGGGAACAGGACAGCATCCTTCTACTAATAAATTACAGAGCAGATAACTGAAAGAATGAATGTGAGAGATTCACTGTCTGAAAAGTTAAGCAGCGTAATTGAGGCCTGCAGTATGTCTTTAATTAGCATTATCATTTAAAGTGAGCAGTAGTGAAAAGGCTCCCAGAGTTCTCTGATAGCATATTCATTAGCTAATCAACAGAACTATTAGTTTCTTTGAAGTATACCCTACTTTGTGGTACTAAAGTGCACACGCTGATTTACTGGTAAGGGTAATTAAAGGGCATGTCATAAACACCACTGACGTCATGGAATACTGCTCTTTAACCGTCTTTCCAGTTAACTCTTCCACATGGAAAAGCATATTTTGCAGCTGATCCTCACCTGCTATCAAGTGTTCGTTGTCCATCTACTAGCATCGCTGCAGTTTTGTGAACCTATGGCAGCAGAAGATGTAGTTTTACACTTACGGCTTCCCACACCCGTCAAGTACATGCATTTGAAAGTCTTTCGTACATCAGAATTTGCAAAATCTAATGGAAATCTAATGTATAAGGGGAAGGCCAGGTAGATTGGAAGGTCTGTAGGTAAACTAGGCATTCCAAACATATATCTCTATGTAGCTCTATGTATGGGCTGCAAAATTTGGAAGATCTTCAGCACTGAAGTCTGAAAATCAGGGGTGCTTTGCATCCAGGGGAGCTGCTGGCTTGTGAATGCTGTAGTGGCATGTGGGTGCATAAGTGAGCAAGGGAACATCACCCCAGGTGATTTGTTCTTTTTATTTGCTTTGCCTCCTTCCTTCTTCCACTCCTTCCCTTTTTCATTCCCTCTCCCTCTCTGTTCTATCCTGCACATTTTGTTTTGTTTCTTCCCAGCTACAGGTCTGTCTCCCATGTATTTTCTGGACAATGGAGGGATTGGATAAATCTTTACATCCACAGCACTGAATAAAATCACTTTCTGAATTTTTTCCACCCCATTTATTAGATTCTTCAATACAAGAAAGTTGTGTCTGTCTTTACTGAAGTTCATGTAGTGATATGATTCCACATAGCAGCAGTAAGTAGGTCATAAAAATAGAATGGATAATAATCTTTCACTCACACAGATGAAAGAAGAAAAAAGAAGATACATATCAATAAGAAAATGCAGAACACTTCGTTTCAGAATATGGCAAAATATTTTTAACTGTATATTTTAAAGCTATATATTACTGTTTATCTCAAAGATGCCTATTTGCAATGCAGATGACTGGCTTTATTTGTAATTTAAAGCAATAGCCAAAGTTCTGTTCTGATTACGAATTACTCACTTAAATCAGTATTAGCTCTCTGTCCATATGAAAATTATCAAACACAATGGGATAAACCTACTTGTACAGCCAGGGTGCTCTCATGTTTTCCCATTACTTTTAAGCTGCAAAATGCTCTGTCCTTCCTCCACCACTGAGACATACAGTGGGGTTTGTTATCCCCATTTTATGGATCAACAGGGATTAGAAAGCCTCTGTAGTTTCCCTAAAATTTCACGGGAGTCATTCATAGGGAAGACATTTACTGAGCACCTTCTAGGTCTCAGACGGTGTTCCAGATGGTGGACTCACCAGTGCCAGGACACAGGCAATGGTGTGTGACAGCTCATATTACTGACTACTTGGCATGGTTTTGGTTCAGACCACCTAGCACTTTCCCAACTGCTGCCCATGGTTAGGGAAAAGCATCTGGGCCAGGGACTGCTCCTGGTTCGGATTGCTGCCCCGCTGCTTTGGAGGGTGAGAGCTTAGCTAGAGGGACGTAGGCTGTCGTTCGCAGTACTCCTCCTTTAACTGTTCCCTGGCCCATTTTATTTCCCGGCATAGATACAGCCACTTGGCATGTATTTGTGGTGTGTGTTGGTCTGCTGGCACGGAAGTGACATATTTCAAGACTGGTTGGTGAAGAAAGAAGAGTAAACATGATATGAAATATGGATGAGTCTTATGTGACCCTGAGCCAAGCCCTGCCTCAAGACTGGGGATATGTTTTCATGAAGGCACGTGATTCACTGCCCATGCAGTGTCAGCACAAAGCAGAGATAGGCCCTAACACGTGACTCTTTAGTGACTAGTTTGAATGGAAATGTGTGATTTCTGAACAGATTTATTGTGCAAGCAAAAATGTATTTGCTAAAGATTATAGCGGTGTGTTTGCTCTGAATGCTGATCCTAGGAAATAAAGACTGCCCTGTGTGACTTACCATAACACAGTGAAGTAAGTTTTGTGGTGTCAAAAAGTTTTGTGGTGCCTGTTTTAACTTTCTTAGCCCTTTCCCATGGTCTGCAGTGCAGGGATTAGGCACTGGAAGCAGAGCAGAGCCAGAGATGCAGAGATCTCTCCATGGCTCAGACTCCAGCTCCTGCATCCCCTGTGTATGTGGGTGATAGACCTACTAACCACTCATATGGCTTCAAGGTCTGTGCCAGGAGTGGAACCTACATCCCCATTGCTCCTGGACCTTTCCAAAACACTTCTCTGCACCATGTGTAGGGGGATGTTGAGTAGCTCCTTGGCCCACCAGAGTCCCTGGTGTCCTTCCCTCATCTGTCCTGAAGTTTCTGCCAACTCCGTCTCAGGGTACCGGGGACCTAGGAGCCACTGCTAATGATAAACAGGGCTCAACCTGGTCATTATTGCTTCAGATAGCCAATATTATTGTCTTTATGTTAGTGGTATCATGTTGTATAACTGCACAGGTTTGGAAGGTTTGTGCAGGAGTTAGGACTAGGATTCTGCTACTGTGACCATCATCCCTGAAATGCAGCAGCTAAGGAGCTGAGTCCCTTCCCCTTCAGAGCTGTTTTGCAAGGTGGGCTTATGAGCATTTCCACTAAGGATAATTCATAGGCCCCATTTAGTCTAATGGGCAACCAGCCTTCTTGGTCCGAGACCACACACGTTCTGGGAGTGTGAACCACGTGAGTGGGGGGTAGACAGAGATGTCTCAGGCTTTTTGATGAAGAGAAGTGTGCCATTTGGGGAATTTTCACAAGCCAAAACCCACTCTGTTTCTCCTGCCTTTTTTTTTAAGTTTTAAAGCACTCAAGTGACTGATCTGCAACATGTAGACCCCAGTTTGATTTGGAACTGAGATTCAGACACCCTTGTAGACAAAAATTAGAAACCATGATCTTATAGGCGTATTCAGGGTCAGTTGATAAAAATAATTAATTTGCCGGTGTGTTGGATCCAGTTACCGGTTCCATCAGTCAATTTCCCTGGCAGAAACACTCCTGAGACTTTTTTTTTGCTGATACTGTGCCGCACTGTTTGGGAAGAGAAACGCAGCCAACTGGCAAGTTATCTTGGCGTTGTCCTTGTACGAGGGAAAATGGGACTTGATTTGGTCTGGAAGTCTGCTAACATTTGCTGCCATGGCATTTTTGCCAGTCTTCATGACGCCAGCAAATGGAGGAATGCTGCAGCACATGTATTTGAGGTGGTTTGTTTAGTGTAAGGGTGTCTGTAGGAGGAGTAGTTTCCTGAAAGGAACAAGTGGAGTGGCTGACCTTGCACTGATTCTGCTGGCAGTTCCTGCTTGAAATAAGGTTGCCCTGGTCTAGTGCAACATCACTCACCTCCAGTCAGGGAGTTTCAAACTGTTAAGAGACACAAAAAAGCTATATAAGGAGTAACATGTCCACAGGGATCCCTCTGTACCAAACATGGGATCTGAGCACGTGCAGGCTCTGAAGAAACTCGGCTCCAGACTGAAGGTTGCAGTGGGTTTATAAAAGAAGTCTCTCAGCTCTGCACATCTTCAGCCATCAGATTTCAAATCTAGCTCTGGATCCCAGGTCAAGTTAGAGGCAAGCAAGTGAGAAATATCCTGAAATGGAAACAAAATGATCTCTGAAATATGTGTTTTGCAAGGCTAGCAGAAGCAGCATCTGCATAGCTGTTACTTAAAAAAAAAAAGAAAATCAAAAAACATTGTTGAAAACCGTTTTAAGGGGCTGGTCAGATTCAGGTGCAAGGCAGGAGACTGAATGTGTTGCCTCTTTGCCCTCCTCATGCCTTATGCCTTGGAAACCTACCTACGTCCTGCCTGTTAATGAACATCTGCTTTTGATTGTCACAAACCCATATATTTCTGTAAAATAAACATACCTGATCTCCACTTGGGAAACAGGCTATTGTTTCTGCTGTGCCAGGTTAAAACATTGCTTTTAAATCAGAGATGGACATTTTTTTTCCCTCACTTGCCTGCTAGTTACCTTTAAGTGCTAAATGACTCCATCAGGAATTAGCTTCTGTGTTTGGACTAGTTTCAGGACATGGGCTGAAATGACGCCTTTTCTTTGGTGTCTGATGTCTGATGTCCTGTGTTGAAGGACTATGTCCTGACTATATTGGCTGTTGGTGTCGGAAAATAAATACATTTTTCCTAAGCTAATTCTCTGTTATTCCAGATGGATACTGGACTAAATGCAATAACAGGCCTAAGAGGCATGGCCTTACCAAGTCCTGTGCATCTCACCTGGTAACACCGAGATACTGTGTTTACTGGAGCCATGAAAGTTGTTACCCTCGTGGCTGTCTGTCCGTCTGTGACCTCGTGCCTGATAAGGGCTCCAGGAACCTGCATGATAACGAAATAAGAAAAAAAGAATAAATGTATGTGCGCTGTCACCATGAAAGCTGTACAGAGCAGGAGCTCCTGGTTTTCCAGAGCAGATAGACTTTTACATGTCGTGACATGGTGTTTGCTGCTTGGTGCCCTATCGATCTCATCTCTTAGTTTTAAAATCACCATTTCTACACATGGGAGAAATCAACATCTATTGGTTTCATATTGATTATTGGACTATACAATCACGAGCATTTTTAGCATGATTATGGTCTTGCCTTATAACAGCACTGAGAGCAGCTGAGATTCCTCACCTTCACCTTCTCAGTCTTGGTTTCAACTAGTCTCTGTAATTAGTTGTGAAATAATGGGGGTAGGAGTGATTTTCTACTTATTTCCCTCTTATTTATATATTTATTATGTCCTATCTAGGTGGCAAAAAAGCATTTAGCAGTCTAATTGTAGAGGAAAGGGGAAACATCCATGCAAATGTACTGGTTCAGACCAAATATCCTTCCAGCCCAATACTGGCTACATGCGTGGGAAGCATAGGAACAGGACAAGTATGTATGCTTTCTTTTAATTCTCTCACACACTTTTCAGCTCAGAATGTTTTGGCCCCTGCTGTTTGTTTATGTATTAGCTGGCAATGAATCTCTTGTCCAGAGCTTGTCCTGTTCCTCCCTGAGCCCATGTAAATCATGTGCATCCACAGCGTCTTTCGACAAGAAACTGCGCAGGTCTAGCACCTGCTGCAAGAACAACCTCCGCCTTTGGCTTGCCATGAACTCTGATGCTATTAGCTTCATTTTATAGTTCCTAGGCCACCTTTTGAAGATACTGTGGACAGCTGATCCTTGTCAATCCCCTTCTGATAAATGACTGCTTCTAATACCTCAAAACCTGGATCCCTCCAGAGCACGCGGTCCACACGCTGAGGAAGGGCTGTGGGCATTTGGGACATGCAAATGAAGACTGGAGTTGAGTTTGTTTGGGGTCGTGATGACGTATAGAGATACATATGGCCCGGGATAGGGTCAAAACATCTTGGACACAAGCAAGTGGCAAGGAAAAAAACAAAAGCAGACTATTTTTATTCAGGCTTCATTTAGGATCAGGATGAAAAAATGTGTAATTTCGTTTTTCCCCCCTTCTCAAGCATCCACCATTTTGCACCAGGATTCATGCAGCTGAAGAATACAGGGACTGCGTAGTGGGCAGTGAGGGAACACTCTGACATTACTTACTATCACAGGAACAGAGAATAATTCGTGGAACGATTCAACGAACTATTACCTCAGAGTTCTCATTTGAGCAGTGTGAGGGAAAGGCTAGAACAGCAGCAGCCCTTACCTTCCCCTGCCCCCAAAGGCAAACGAAACATTAACGCTGCAGTAAAGCAGCAGAGCAAAGGTGTGTTTGCTGCACAAGGTTGGTCTCATAAAACTGAACTTTGCCCAAGACTGAACAGAACCATAAGAAAGACACAGTTGACAATTAAAGACATGCTTTTTGTAAGGAAAAGTTATTTATGACCTTCATCTGACATTTTATAAAGTTTTCATTTTGTTACACAACATCCATTCCTTTCATGCTTTGGCAGGAGAGATGTCAGGGCATTAGGACAGATGCAATATCCACATGTTTTTATGCTTACTTGTTAGTGAACTACCTTCTCCACTTTAAAGTGTTTTATGGTCGAGTTGCTCTATTTGCATAATTACTGCCACATCACCAGCCAATCAATTTTATGTGTTTCTCTCCCAAACCAATCTAAAATATGACATGTATATAAAAACATCACCCATGATTATAAAGACTTCACATTTATTATTGCTTCAGGTCAAAGATATATAATTACCCTCTGTTATTTCCCCCTCCCTTCCAACTTCTTTAATTCACAACCCTGAACACTTCACTGTAGTATTGTTTATCAGCAATTTTATTTTTCTCTGACTGGGAGACAAAAGAAAATAAGTAATGGAGCTAGTCAAAACAAAGCAAATAACTACCACACGCAGCTACAAGCACGCTTTTTACAAGCATGTGGAATCACTATCAGTTGTACAGATTGATAGGCCTGTCGCACAGACATCTGCAAGAAAGACAAAAGTACTCTTGCTTTCTGGGTAAATTCCAGACTTGAAAATAGGTGGCTTCAATGGAATCTGGATGCCAGAGACAGCTGAAACTTGATGGTTCTATTTCGCACCTTGGGGAAATACAAAAAACAAAAAAAAACACCTCAAGTTAGATGACATGACCAGTACAAGAGTCATCAGAAGCCAAGATGAACAAATTCTTTTCTAGATTTTATGTATCAGATGACACAATTAATCTGTGTTGTGAGTTACACTGCCTGGATCTTGCCACCAGTCCATGTGACAGGAAGAAAATTCAGAGACACTAGAAACCATTTATAATAAGAAGTAGTACTTCTTGATTTCTTCATGGAAGAAGTTAGCTTCCAGTTATGAATTATCATAGAATAAACATCTGATATGTTCCTTAAAATTTTTTTGCTGATCCTTGCTAATCTTTCATCCAAGGTACACCACAACAGACTTGACTTTTCATCCTTCTTATTGTCAACTTACCGAGTGTAAAAATCACTTCTGAACATTTGATGGAAAAATGAAAAACTAGCTTGTTTCCTGGATAAAGTAAAATAGTAAGCATACTTATCAAAGTACTCGGCTCCAAAAGATCCCAAACAGAGCCAAAAAATATGTAATATCTCACGTCTGTTGACGACTAATTTATCTTGTTCTCCTTGGAGTCCAAAGTGTTAGAGCTATATTTTTGTGTTTATATTCAAATTCTTACAGATCAGAGCAGAGCAGTTTGAAGTAAATGGCAAAATTCCCACTTCTTTTCATGAAACAAGAATTTACACCGGCTTTAATATAAGGTTTCTTTGTTCCAAGTGCCCTGGTCTGGATGGTGTAGTTTTCTGAATCAACAACGAGATAAAGAAGATCACAAAGAGACAAACTCTGCTCTTTGCATGCTGCTAGAAATTAATCCAGTACGCTTTAAATAGGAAAACTCTAGAAGGAACTGGAAGGTGAGTTGATTGTTATTTGTGGTTTTAAAGTAGATTCTTCATTGCTGACAAAATTTTTGCAGGCAAATAGTGGTTTCTTTCAAACAGCTTTCATGACAGCTGTTGACAGCTTCCTTCAGAAAAGCCAGGTCTCACCATTTTACAAATAATGTGTTCAGTTTTATCCTGACATGGACAACATTATCAACAAGCTCCTGTCCTCTGCTTGATAAAAAGCTTTTAATAAAAGAGTATTTTCAAGAACGATGTAATGATAAAAGCATACAAGAAAGATGAGGTAGATCATTTGACTGACTCATATTTGAGTCGAGATTAGGGGTAGATGCTGCAGTTGCACTTATAGATGTGCATGCTCTAGCATGCACTTTTTTCCCCATCTCATAAGAGATAAAGGTCTGGTGGGAATGACAATTCTTAAACATCTACCATGAGATGCTGCTCTGATGGTCCTGAGATGACAGGAACACATCTATTAATTAAAATCATTCTGCTCCTTCTGAGTTGCTGCTTTCTTTCCACACAGAGAAAATCTAAATTATTAACTTTTGAATTTTGTGGTTTGTGCTGTGCTCTGGATAGATATAACCAGCACAGTCATGTGATATGAAGCTGACATGGGAAGCAATGGGATATTGTACCCTATGGTGGCATAAGCACCTTTCTGACCCTATCATAGCACAGCCTGTGCTATCTCACAAAGGCAAGGCAGCAGCTCAGTTCCCTTGCTAGGCTGAGACGCAGCGGAAATGGCAATCCTGTGATTGAAAGATGGAGAGATGCTGGGCTGTGAGGTTCTACCAGGGCAGTATTAATCAAGCACTGGCACAGGTTGTTTATGGAGTTTGTCACCCTGGGGATATCAAAAGATGTCTGGGCATGGTCCTGGGCAACTGATTTAGGGATGGCCCTGCTTGAGCAGAGGGTTTGCTCCAGGTCACCTCCAGAGGTACTGTTGTGGTTTAACTCCAACTGGCAACTAAGCACCACCCAGGAGCTCACTCACTTTCTGCCCACCAGGAGGAGAGAGAATAGAACTGGAAGGGTAAAAGTGAGAAAACTCGTGGGTTGAGGTAAAAACAATTTAGTAACAATAACAATTTTAATAATAATAATATAACAACAACAATAATAGTGATAATGTAATGAAAAGGAAGATAAATTTTTTTTAAAAGAGAGAGCGAAATAAAATGGAAAAAAGACAAATGGTACAAATGAAAACAAATTGCTCAAGACCAACCAAGTGATGAACAGCCAGCCTCCATGCAGCTGCCCCTGGTCAACTTTTCCCCCAGCTCTATAGGTTAAGCATGACACCATATGGTCTGTGATACCCCCCTGGTCAGTTAGGGTCACCTATCCAGGCTGTATCCCCTCCCAGCTTCTTCTGCATCCAAGTCTCCTCACTGGTGGGGTGGGGTGGAGAGGAAAAAAAGGCCCTGAGGCTGTGTAAGCACTGCTCAGAAATAACAGAAACATCCCTCAATTATCAACACTGTTTCCAGCACAAATCCAAACTATAGCCCCATATTATGAAGAATTAACTGTACCTCAGCCCAAACCTGCACAGGTCCCTTCCAATCTCAGCCATTCTGTGATTCTGCAAGTACTTAATCCAAGACAGGCCACTACCTTCCTGGCTGAGCCATATGTTTTTTGCTCTTCTCCAAGCAGTGTTTCCTACCATCTGCCAAATCTGCAAATGTTACCAAAGGTTTCACAGCCCTTCCCGGACCACAACAATGTGCTCACTTGGTTATCCCTGAAGGCTGGGGTATCATACACCTATCTATGCATATATGGCAAAGTTCAAACACAACAAATGTGTCATGCAAAGACTAATTTGTCTTGCTGGTCATTTCCAAGCATAACACAAGCTCCTCTCCTCTGTTGAGCCAGATTCTCTTAGGCTCCAGAGTGTTTTTTTGGACTACTCTTTCTGGAGGGCTAAGCAAGAAACTGTATTAAAAGTCTGTAACTCTATACTTCTCCGAGTAGTGGGCAGGGTATCCTCAGGAGAGAATTCTTGATTCAGGGATTCACTTCCCCCTTCCTGTGAGAGAGCCCGAGTTTGTTGACCTTCCCAACACATTGCAGGGGCTATCTATTTACTCAGGCTTTTTCTGGACGGGTGGGTTTGTCGTGGAGGATCTTTGACATTTCCTCGTGCTTACTTTTGTTTGAAAGACATCCCTTTAAATGCTTACCAGTTCCCAGGCTTAACTACTTGTCCCTGATGACACCTAAAGAAATGTAGGTGTACTAAGTTGCAAAAATAATAATAAAAAAATAATTAAAAATATATAACTCTCCTCCCCACCCGAGCCTCTATACCACTTCTTTAGTAATTAAGGGAGGAAACCAGACTTCCTCCTTCCTGGTGATGCCAGATATTGCAGGCCCAGTCACTGGCAGTGCTGGTACAGGAAACATTCCTTTTCCTCAGGCACTCACGTCCTTATGGTCTGAGGAGAAGCTGGCAGATGAGTGCAGCAGGGCCAGCTTTACCAACAGGAACCATCTCCTGTGGAGCACTTTGGAGATCATAAAGGATGTGCTGTTATTAGCTGTGCTCCCCAGCTGCAACAGCACAACATGGGCCAAGGCAGGACCAATCCTCCTGCCCAGAGAGAGGAGGGAGGAAGGATGAAGGGAGCAAGGAAAGGGAGAGTTTTGGACTGAGTTGATAGCAGAATAAAATATTTTTCAAGCTGTAAATCTATTAGATAAACTAATCTCAGGCTTTATGAGATTCCAGATGAAATACAGGAATATGACAAGCCTCTCATTTTTATTTCCAAATCCTGAGTTAATTTGGATCCAAACTGAGCCAAATTTTGCCTTAGTGTAAGCAGGTGCAACTCCACTGGCTTGAACAGAGTTACACCCACTTACAACAGGAATGGATTCGTCCTGAAGTGATTTAAATAGGGCAGAAAAGAGCACAGATGCTTCCAGTGTTTCATCTTTGAACCATGAGACACATGAATTAAAAAAAAAAAAAAAGTATTCTCAATCTACCTTACATCAATCTGTAGCCTAGTGGAAGGTTTTATTTAAGCACAAGAGCTTACTGTCTTTCCTTTTTTTGTTCATTTGCTGCCACTTTCACCCACTTTCTTTTTTTCCTCATCTTTACTTTTAATCCTTTAGCTAATCTGGTATATTTTTTTCACAGAAGTGAATGAGAGTTTTATTGTTGATTTCATCTTACTTATATGTTCTATCATTTCCTTCAGATTTCAGTGTAATTAGACACTGGTATAATACTTAATTTGTGATTTTCACTGCAGTTTTTGTAGGCACAGTGCTTTTCCAAGTCTCTGTACTATTTAAAATACAAACCAAACTGTAATATTGGGAAATTCCCACCAAAACCAGTCACTGTTTCTTGCTTCCTGCTCATCTAATAGTAAGTCTGAACAGAGAAGTAAGTTTATGTATAGAAGATAATAAATGATACATTGACCTGACACCACTACTTGTTTTTAAGACAGAGAATAGGTAAAAAATCACAGATAGGGTGAAAAACAGTGTGGATACAACTATTTCCTTGAAGATTTTTGGGAGGGAGGAGGGTATCTGTTGACTACTTAGCTTCATTTTAAAGTTTCTCCCTCTATCTCCTGTTTGGGTTTTTCTGATCACAACACACTTGCCACTCACTGAACAGCCTGTCCCTTTGGCTCGTGTCAGAGGCAGGGCGGCAGGATGGCTGGATGGCTGGATGACAGGATGGCTGGATGGCTGGATGACAGGATGGTTGGATGGTTGGATGGCAGGATGGCTGGATGGCAGGATGATAGGTGCTGCCTAAGAGGTGCAGGAGGCACTCAGCTGCTGTGTATTCTCACAGATGTGGCACCAGTGGTGGGGCGGATCTCTAGCCCCTTCTGGAGATCACCTGGCTTTTATTCTTCAACCCAGATATTCCCAGCTCACAGCTTCTAACTCTTCCCCCGTGCCCCTTTGGTGCGTGCAGGATGGCCGTGTGCTATCCGCTTCCTTCCTTCACTGCCCCCTGCCACGACACAGCCGAAGGAGCCCCACAGCCCACGTCCCATTAAGGAAGGAAGCCACTAACCCACTGCCCTCTGCCTTCGTGGGAAACACTCTCTGAGCCTTAAATGGCTTCTTTTGTGCAAGGGGGTAGTGAAAAAAAGTGTATGCATTAGGTTGCCTATTTGTGTCTGGTAAGGGGTTCTTCTGACTAGAGGGCCAGCTATTATTTGAATGAGTCACCATTTTTTCCCATTTCAGCATGTCTGTGAGCAGCCCAAGAAGCATTCAACATCACAGTCAGGGTGCCAGCAGGTCCCTGCCTGCCAGTCATGTGTGCACCCTGGGGCAAACACCCGGGTGGTCCAACGCCAGGGCAATTACACCAGGCAGGTCTCTGGCCAGTCACTGGCTCGGTACTTCATCTAACATGATGAACTTGCATCTGGCTCTGAGCAAAGGCTCTGAGTTTGCCCACAGGAAGCAGAAAGATGCAGTTGTCCCATGGGGATGATGGGGTGTGCAAGCAGAGACACTTTCTCTACTGTGCGGTCTCCTGAGGCTCAGCTGACCCAGGCACTACAAGGCAGTGAGGCTGGCTGCTCTGCTCCTTCCCCCTCCTCCAAACAGCACGGCTGTCTGATGGTCTGACTGGATGAAATTCAGGGCTTTCAGGGACATGCTTCCAGAGGACACTCACTGTTAAGGAATGAATCCTTAACAACTAGAAAAATATGGACCTTCACAAGGATGCATATGAGAACATCTTCGGGGTGTTCCCATATGACAAGACACTCTTTTCATACTGTAACTCCAGTAATTTACTCTCCTTGAATTTCAAGCAATATAGTCAAAGCAACATAGATAAAGGTTCCTGTGTCCCTGGACTGACAACAGCCTCTTTAGCAACAATAGCAGCTTCGGCTGCAGAAAGTACTTTCAGGTCTGGAGGATGTTAAGCCTCATCTTGCACTTCCCCTTCAGCCATCCCTTTTGTTACTCAGGTTAATATTCTTGGCTAGAGCAGCTTATGCTAAAGGAAGAGGAACAAAACATTCAGTCTTTTGAGTAATCAACCTTACAGTTGCATTTTTTTTTTCTCATGCTGCAAAAATGTTACCCAGTCTGCATTCAGCACAGTGCCTTAAAGGATTCTCAGGCACAAATGGATCAATGCACTCTTGGACTTCAGTAATACAAAACTGTGCATATGTCACATCAAAAAAGTAGTTAAAAATAAGACAGATAGAAAAAGACCCCAATAGTGGTACAATTTCTAACTTTTCTTCCTGTAAGTTCAATACATTTGAAATAATAAAAACTTATAAGAGGTTGGGCAGATATTCAAAACATGATATTTATCTGCTACCAAACTCCCTTGGGATATGTTTCCTTTAGAGGTATCCATTCTTTTATTTTTTTTTTCTGCTCAGAGTCTCAACCTAGAGTCTTCAAACAGTGTCATTGTTTGAAGGAAAATGCAAGTGGATGAAAAGTCCTTCCAACTTGGTATGATAAAATGGATTTGACAGGGGATGGTTCAGACTCCACTGCAGAAGCCTCACGTTCTTCTGTGACACTCAGATGATTATCATCTTGAACATGAAATATCTTGATGATGTTATGACTTACGATAAGACCGACAATTCATCTGAAAGCAGTTGGTCCAACTTACTGTCGTGCAGACTGCTTCAACAGTCACACTGGGAATTTGCTCATGCATTTTAATATTTCATGTGTTTCTTACAGGCAGTGAAATCTCGGACCTGGGCAGGATGATGGCATGGAGGACCGTATGATATCTGCAGCACTGCCCCACAGCATCCTTGGTTAAGGAAAGGTAGTGTCTAGTCACTGGGAAAAGACTCCTGGCATAGGCAGGGCAGGGCCACAGAGTGTCTCCAGAATACCCAAAAGTCAGTTTTAATACCCACCACAACATACACACGCTGTCTTCTTGATTCAGAGCATGCTTTACAGGCAGAGCAATGCTGTGCTTTTCCTGTGAACACGTGCAAAGCCTGTGGCTGGATTTTCTTCTCCTTAAACTCAGTCAAAAAGAGCAAGTTTCACTTTGCAAGTGTTGTCCAGCTGAAGGGCACAAGCAGAACAAGGAGTGCCCCCCAACCAAAGTGCTTGCCTCTGCCTCTGGGATGTGTGCTAACAGACTGATGAATTCCCAATTCCTTCGAGAGAGAACAAGGCAAACTCCGCTTTTAAAAGTACTGAGGTCTATTATATATGTGCACAGGTATTCAATTTACTGATAAATAGGTACGCTTAAATCAGTAGTACACAGGCACCAATTCTGATACTCAAATAGGACTGCCACAAGTGAAAGAGGAATTTAATCTCATATGTTCATAGATCTAATCTGTCCCATTCCTCTTGTTTCTTTGAAAAATCTAATTACGTCTGACTTAATAAAATTGGAAGCTATTTATTACCATCATTAGTGGCTTGGGTTGAAATCAGCTGTGAAATTGCATGGACATTAACTTTCAGAGAACTAAGCAAGCCAGAAACCCTCAGAATTGATTTTCTAAATGGCTGCAGAGCTCTTTTACTGGATACA
Source organism: Myiotriccus ornatus (assembly GCA_036023395.1). NCBI lineage: Eukaryota > Metazoa > Chordata > Aves > Passeriformes > Tyrannidae > Myiotriccus > Myiotriccus ornatus. Next base: position 104,670,537 of record JAYRBT010000082.1, read on the forward strand.
GAGCCACTGACAAATGGTCATATGGCTGACCTGGGGTCTGAGGCAAAAAAAAGATGCAAGGGAAACTCTCAGTCCTCTTTCCCAAGCCCTGGCTTGTGGCCCTGTCCTGGGCTGAACCATCTCCCGTCTTCCACTGGACATAGGGAGACTGAAGCTGTTGGAGAGGGATAAATCTTTGTTACTTAAGATCGGGTTATTAATTCTGTGAAAAGGTAAATCAAAAAGACAGACCAAATTACTATTTTCATTTTAAGGACAAGTTTATAAAAGAAAGCTGTGAGAAAGGGAGGACATGAAAAGATCCCACTTTCTCATGCATTTCAAGACAGCTAATGAGACTGAACCATCTGTGAGATATTGAAAAGAGTATTATTCCACACCCTCACTCAACTGTCAGGTATCATCTTTATTCATTATCAATTGCTAAAATTCTTGAGCATAGTCTTATTGCTGTCTGTGCTTACATCCTTCATAATTCATCCATTAGGTAGTGTTTGGTTATTCCAGAAATCTTCTGCAAGTGCTTGCCACAGGGAATTTTCCCATCATGATGCCATAGACAACATCATGTGAGAGAATTAAAGGTGTGCCCAGATACTCCCAGTTATAGACAGCTGCAGGGGAAGACAGGTGATTTTTATTTGTTTGTGTTAATGATCACTGCAACAGGAAAAGCAAGACACTTAGCAATGAGTAATTATCAACAGTTGCTTGAGTGTTGCCTGTGGGGTGAAAAACTAGTTACATACTTGGCCATTTTGCTGCAAGAACTCTTTTCCAAAATGTTTTCCTGCTTTTCTATACTAATCCCAGCAGCATTTCATGATTCAGTTCCTGCCATGTCATGTCCACTCCTATTTACTCCATGTCTCAGATATCCATTTGTTGAAAGAAAAAAACCTTCTTTTGTTCTCTTGTAAAGGTGTTCAGGGGACAAATATATTAAAGACTAGGAGGCAGCATATTAGACTTCAGTTATTAGACCATAGAAATCCCTCAGGAATAGAAAAAAAAGGTCAGTGACCAGGAGGCAGAATTTTCCAAGGTCTCATATTTCTGTTTCACCTTATTGTTGGTAGTTCGGCAGTGTCATTAAACAATGTAGATAGTTAATTATTTTTAGTCATGCAATGTAACATGGCAATAAAATTTTCAAAAAGAGACCTGTTTTAAAGGTCGATGACCTCATATAAATTGCTAAGTGTCAATAAATAACTTTCAACACGGGTGGAAAAATATTTGTACGCTTATGTGCAGAGCTATAGAGTTTAGCTTGCTCAAGACCATTAAAGATCTCACATTTATAGCTGACCAATAAATGTCATCAATGCAACTCATAAAACTGTGCCCATTCAGACTCGATTTTTTTCAGAAAAAGCATTGCCAGCTGTGAAAATTGAAAGTTACCACGAAAAGAGAAAGCTTCTTTAGATTTTGGACTCCTGGAAATAAGTTATTACATGATTGCTTATTAAACTAGGAATGCTGAGGAGCTTTCTAACTTCAGTTTTCTAACGTACTAATACAACCTCTTGGACAGGAGTTACTTTTCTGTAAGCTGTATCTACACCTGCTACTTGTGCCACTAAGAGAAGTGTGAGGGGAAAGACAAAAAATTATCTTTCACAAGGACTTTCCAGCTTCATCTTCTGTTTGGATGCACACCTGCTAGGTGATCAGCATGCAAGGTCTTTATGAATGGAGGACAACATGTGCTGAATTATCTCATTGGTATTCTGCATGCAATTTCAAAGCTAAACAATGTGTGTCTTTTATATATGATTCATCCCCTAGGAATTCATGCCTTCATAGCACCTTTTCTAAAACAGGAAATAAATACATGTTGCTAAGTTACTTTCATGCTTCGAAAAATCCCACTGCCATTTCCATTGTCCAGTTTGTGTTCTGAGGGCTGTGCTCCATCACAGGGAATTTTTTTTTCCCTCCATAATGGATACAGGCTCTTTTTACCTTTGTCTCACTTTCTGGTGAAGAAAAAGTCACATAGGTTCCCTGCCTGTTTTGCCTCTTGCATCTGTGCTCAACGTGCCTCACATCATGCCACTTTGCTGGGAAGTGCCTAGAAGATGCAGATGAAAATTCCAGGCACAGACAAAAATCCTTCAGGCAGTGAGGCACCAAGCCAGTGCTGGTGACCTTATACTCCTTGCTGGAGCACTCTCTCAAGAACATGTTGCTGTCTGGGCTGGAACACTTGATGTTCCAGCCAACGCCAGTGCTTTTGCCTAGCAGCTGAAGTAATCTGCATCTCAAGGATCCACTCCCCCATCTTTCCATCTTCAACTTGATTGCACATAAACTTTATACAGTATGCAGTTTTTACAGGGTTACTTCCCATCTGTATCTCTTAAGAGTAGCTGTATTAAGGTTAACTAGCTTAGGAGTCATAAATAGGAATGGCTAATGTGATTGTACAAGCTTCCCCCCAGATCCTGGTCAATATTGTAACTCCAACCTGTAATACACTCCCCCTGCAATTCCAGTACTGGGCGTCTCTTGAGCAAATATGGGTAATCACTTCAACAGGTTGCTGACTTTTATGAATTGAATTGCATAGCAAATAGATGTGACAGTGTGTACAACATTACCAGACAAGAAAACAACATCATTATGTAGGGAAGAATGTGCCCCAACTCAAGAGAAGGGGAAAAAAAGTTTTATACTACTTCTTTTGAAAGAAGGGTGTTACTTGGGGTTGTTACTTGCAGGAGAGGGTGTGGGGGTGTGAGAGGGAGGTTTTTGTTGAGGGTTTTTGGGCACGCATCCGGGAAGCTGGCGCACTGAAACGATGGGTCAGATACACAGAGATTCTGGATCTCCATTTTCCAAGATGGGATTTTGATGCTGGATAATGTGTGACAGTGCAATTAAGCAAAGGTAGATAAGAACCAAATCATGGAAGATACTTGGCTACCTCAGCAGTGGCAGAGATGAAACCCTACTCTGAGATGGTGGCTTTCTCCCAGTACCTGCATGGGTTTCAACTTACCTCCCCCTCATGGCCCATTGTGTCATCTTCCTCCACTTCTGCCCTAACCTCGCAGGCTTAGGGGCCTGTGGCCCCTGTTCCCTAGACAGGCTTTAATGGCTTGGCTAATTACCCCATTAAACGAAACATCTTATTTCATCAATTCTGCCTTTGGTAATCTTCTCCCATTTCCATTTTCCACTTCTTGCCCCAATTAATTTCAATGACTTCAATTTTGTCACACCTGAAATACATTTGCCCGCTTCTTTCTTGCAATATGCAGACTGAATTTACATTATAGTAATTTAATTTTCTGAAGGCTTTGACTTAACTAGCCAGTCAGGCCAGCTAAGCTGAAGATTGCTTTCTACTGTACGTTCAAAGAGCATCCAGAGCAGTTGGAATACTTTGGAAGTAATTTCCCTGCAACTTTCAGCAATGTAATACAAATTCTTGGTAAAATGGTACATTAGTCACATATTACACAACACGTCTCCCTCTAATAACTTATAGCTCATTTTAGCTGTACTAAAAATAGTGGTTATAGCCCTCATTAATTATAAGGATGTTGGATAGTAAATTGCTACAAAAAGCTCCCATGCCAGGAACTGCAGCTCCCTTATTTGTATTTGATGTCTGTATTATGAGATAAATAACATTTCCTCTTCCAAAACCACAGGCCCTTGTCCAGAAGGTCTGGCAAACCTCTCCTGCAAAAAACAGGAGACAAATTATGGGGACAAGCAGGCTTGCAGGGGTCTCTGATACCTGGAGTCCATGAAGTTCCTCTCCATTCAGCTGCCCTGAACACCAGGACACATAGTTATTGCAGAGAAAGATTTTGAGATACAGGAAATCACCCTGTGGCTTGGAAAAGGGATTATCTCCAAAGCAGATTTTATCTTTTTATAATTTAGAAGATGGAGAAAAGGATAAGAATGTTGTTACAGGTTCAAAACCAGACTGAGAACTATTTGGGTGCTTTTTATCTCCTATCCCCAGAAATGCACAGTCTACTGCCTCAAGTCTTCTTACACGTGCTGTCATCCCACCTTCAAACTTTCCTCAGAGGGGAAATCAGGCATGTGGCAGATGATGGCAGAAAAGGCTGCAACAATCTCCGGGGCTTGTCCCTCGTTTTGTGTCACCTGCTTTAGCAAGCTAAGGTAGCTGGACCCTGGGGCTGCTGGTGTAATTTGCAAGCAAGATCCTGATAATGCTGTAGAGAGCACAACTTTGCAGGGAACCCCACTGATTTCAGGAAAGGTTATCTTCAGCATGTGGGACTAAAGGTCATTATAATTGGCAGCACTGCACTGAGATTAAACCAGCAATCTTCAGAAGAATTGTGTTTTGAAATCTATGTGAATCCAGTGGGAACACAGGCAAGTGTAAGAGAGATGATACTAGTTTACAGAAAACTGTCTGATGTAAAAAAAGTGAAATGGGAACAGCTATCATGTTTCTAAAATGAAGCTACACATCCACAGCAGCCTAAAATGACCTAAGACAGGCCTTGGCCATTCAGTCTTCTCCCAGGTTAGAAATGAAATCAATTGAATAGTATCCTGCTGGTTTAGCTCCATGAAGCAGCTTATCAGAGAGCTGGATGAGCACCTCCTGAGCTTGTGTGAGGCCAAGGCTGGGGACAGGGAGAAGGGCAGAATACCACAGTCCTGGAGCCTTCCCCTGCCGCTGATGAGACCTGCCCACCCTTCCATGTCAGCGAAACCTCCAGGGCAGATGGCAGTGCAAACCCTTTGTCAAACACATCCGATGTAAAGTCCATCAACAAACAAAAAAAGGGATTCCTTTTCTCCTGTAGAAACTCAATGCAATGGTGGCACTTGTTTCTCTGAGAATGTAATGAAGGGATGAAGTCTACAGGTCTGAGCAGGGTTAGAGAAATTCAGGGAGGAGGTGTCCAATAGCCGATTTCTGAAAGCTGATACGTTGTGCTGAGAAAGGATGGTTTCATAAGATATCAGCAAGATATCTGCTGTTCCTTATGCCTCAGTCCCTTTGGTAACAGGCCAGGGTATTTCTGGTGGAACAGTTTAGACACTTGCCCTAATCATTGGCACCTTCTCCTTATTCACTCTGATTGCTCAGCCTAGTAAGGCACACAAAAATTCTGTGGGTCCTTTTTCTGCAGTTTTTTCCTCCTTAATTCAGCTTCATACTGTGTCTGATGACATAGAGGTCTTTGGATGTGAGTAGGGTTCTGCTGCAGTATTAATATACCATAAGAAAACTCCCTAAACTAATGTCATTACAGTAAATTTCCTTGCTAAAGTAGAACAGTATAAGTTGGTATAACTCCATTCTTCTTTGTTTCAGATTTGATGGATTTTTCTCAATATTTTGGGGGGTTTATTTTTGTTTGGTTTTGTCACATAAGTATAGTGGTTACAAAATCAGAATTTATTTCTTTTATTTCCTTTCTTTCCTTTTTTAATTCTTTGAGAAGACCAGTAAAATCAAAACTCTTCCCAGGAAACCTCTTCTTTTGTCTTCAAAACCCAAAGGTCCCCTATATTAAAACAGGCTAAACATTTACAAAACAAGACCTCAGACATTCTCTTCATTACAAGTAGTCAGAAGGCACAGCTCTGGCTTGGCATGTGGTGCAGAAAAGGCTATAACACTCCAAAGCCTGCATCACATATACCTCTTAGTTAATTGACGATATCTGCTAGGTCATTGGAGTAAGGGATCCGTTCATGGGACATCCAAAGTAGCCTCATTAGTTCTGAACTGTCCCATCCTGAAATCCTTTTCAGTGCACGAAGTCAGCTGAAATTTGAGCTTTGTGAAGTTTTCCAGCATCAAGTGTGAAGCTGAGCTCCTCCTGCTCCTTACCTGGGCGCAGGGAACATTCCCAGACTCACTCCAGTGGCGGTGACTGTGAGTAGAGTAGCTTTGAGGAGAATTCCTCAAAACACCCGCTCAAGGGCCACTTCGGCTTCTCGGTCTCCCACTGCTCTCTCTACATCTGTGACTGGGAACAACTGCAAAACCACTGCTGCATATAGGCGAAGGATCTGCTGAAATCTGTCAGATCTGGTGGTCAGATCTGGTAAGCCTTGCAAATAGGCAGTGAACAGTATCCTAGCAGGAGGGCTAGGTCCTGTCCTCCTGCATGCCCTGCGGCATCACACTTGTTAGATGGACAATTCCATCATTAAAAGCAGGGAGTACGTGAGGAAGGAGCTTTCAGGCTTTGAAAAACACCTCCCAGAGGACACTGAGTGCTCCCAAAGGCTAGCAAACTGGTGTTTGCTTTCTCTTTTCTGCAGTCTGGCAGCAGGGTGCTGGCTAGCACATAGGGAAGCTACTTTCCTTATTTCTTCTTCCAAGATTGACCAGGTTAGTCTCCTCATCCAACATGCTGAAAGAAAGTAATTTGTGTAACAGTTCTTGGGGTCAGCCTTTTACTCATCCCTAAACTGTTAACCCTGATCTTACCGGATCTGTATCCTGACCTGTCTGAGGGCCTCGTCCAGGCTGGTAACAATTGCAAATGATGTTGCCAGAACTTCTTCACAGTTAGAGCTATTTCCATGCTTTCTATGCTTTCTGGCACTGTACTTGTCACAGGACTAAGTGGTTCAGCCTTGGACACAAGTAGCCGGAAATTTTAAACACGGGAATCAAATAAGATGTAATCTGAGAGACGAATATAAGGGTTCCCTTTTCCACCAAGAGAAGATATCTTAGCGCTACTTGGTGAAAATGTCCCTTCTTGTGTGGCCCTACCCATGTTTTTGTGTAGTAAGGAGCCCTTTTTCTCCCTAGATGAGCCCAGCAGGGATGGTACTAAAGAGGCAAGCCACCAGAAGAATGTGGAGCAGTCCCCAAATAGCTGTGGCCTGAAAATTAAACAGAGGATAGATATCTTGTAGCATTGTTTGCTTGGTATGGCTGCTGGATTTCCCTTCGCTGCAGGGCTTGTGGAGGCTTCCCATTTAGCACAACCAGCAAGGAGCATCTGGGGCATTGGCCATAACAGTTAGCAGTCCCTGAAATAAAAACTCCCTACAACCTGTTTATGTTGTGTGCTTAAGCTAACAGAAATCATGACTTGCAATTCATTTATTACCTTGTCATAAGATGACCACTGCCTCTTCCCAGCAAGTTATAAAAGAGTCATTCAGCAATTCTTTGCCATTTAGGATAACAAAGTAAGTCAGTTCTGAGTTGATGACGTTAAACTATCACAGAAATGAGATCAAACTCACTATGGGCAAGACACTGCCAAGTCATGTTATTACGCTTAAGTGACATCTCCAAAATGAACAGAAGGATCTGAAGCTTTTAAGCCTGAAATCTTGAAATGGAAAACATGTATTCAGCTACTTAATCCTAGAGACCCATAACTGAAAATGTGCAGGCACACAGGTTCAACATGTCCCTGTGGGGGTAGCACGACCTTATAACTGACCTTAAGTCAGATCCCTAAACCTTCCAGATGGGGGGGAGGTGGTGGATTGGGGTTTGGATCCACCTTGTGCGAGTGCTTTCTGCTCACAGGCATCTTCCAGCTCAGGATGGAGGGGTTTTTGGACAGTACTTTGGAAGTTCTAGTCATCTTCCCTCATGATATGTTCAGTTTTAATCCCCAGTGCTGCGTTCTTGGTTCTGCCACTACTACCCATTAAATATACTTGTGGGTGCCTAGTCCTGGGTGCTTGCTAAGGTTTGTTAAGTGTGAACACTATACCACAAATATGTTTCTAAATAACTTTATTTGGCAGGTTTTGTATCTCCCCTTTGTTGACTTTTTGTAAATGATCTCCTGGCAGGAAAAATGAGACATGACATGACACTGTAAGCCTTCATTGCAGTTCATTCACATCACAATTCACATGCTATTCCAATGAGCCCGGGGGCGTGGGAGGGGACAGAAAATCCACTGGAGTAGGATGCTGGGAAACTGTCCTTTATTCACTGTTAACTTTAGTGAGGGTAAGGCAGTCTGAGAGGCCGAAGACAAGTCTTGTAACATGTGCATAACATTCCGTGCTGCTCGCTGGAAAAAATCTGCACTTATTAGAAGGAGTACGGGATTCCTGACTGATGGAAGAACATGACTCTGCTCTCTGCTGAACTTTTAGTATTGCAACTGGTCTGCTTTAGAGAGTCAAAAATAACTCTGAGACATACCTTTCTTACTGCCACTTTAGGCTACATGAAGAACCATGGATTGCCTTTCTCCCTCACTTTATTCTCTCCAGTCCTTACTTCCTTTAGAAATCAAGCAACTTATGATGCCTATTTCCATTTGCCCCATCTATCAGACTATTATCAGTTAAAACCATTTAGAGCCATTAATGTTTCTGCTTTTACCATAACAAACAGCTTACTGCATGAGCTCATTCATGAAAACTAAATTAATTTTAGAGGCTAATAATGACAGATAGAGTGTGTGTTATTTCTACTGAAGGAAAGATGTCAAATTCTAGGCTTACTGATGGTGTTTACATCTCAGCTGAGCCTGGGTCTCAGCCACTGGATGTTGGTGGGGTTCCTCTGATGCCATGCCAGTTTTTCCCCAAGGGAAATTTGTTCCTCCTTTTAGGTACAAGCATCTGCCTAGTGTGCTATTTATAACATATTTCTTTCACAGAATCTCACTTAGAGCTGCAATTGCATTCAGAAATGAAATTAATATATTTCTGAAAATATTTTAAGTGCTTTGGGAATGATAAAAACACGTATAAAGGGATTTTTGAATACACTACATAAATTAAGTTAGTATAACCAAGATCACATACAAATTCACTAGTTTCTGTGGCATTCTGATTTCGGTGGCATTCAGACTTTGATATTGATACTGGTGTAAGCAAGAACAGAAACGGATCCTCAGTGTTTTCTAAAGTTTGGAAGGACATCATGCATAAAACTTAATGCTTTTCAGACTTTGTATTTGTGTACACTCATCTGAATTCTTCTTTTCTAATGGCCAAGTCATTAAAAGGAGACCTTTCCTACCCCTTTAGCTCATAGCAGCATTAATAAATCAAGTGATTTCTTGCTGGCCAAAGTAAGTTGGCCTGAAAAAAACTTTGTATAATATGCAGGTTATAAAGCTGTGATCTTCTTTACCCTAATAATATGCTCCTTTATACTGCATATGCATTAGCTGTTTAAAAAAACCATAAAATTAATATTCTTTTAGAAGACAGCTTATGGTTGAAAAGATGTAGCAATAGCCATGCATGTAATATGGTTTAACAATCTTAAATATTCCAGACAGGAAAAGTTTTTTGTCAAAGTCTCTGACAGTTTAAACTTTAAAGCTTCAGCAAAACTTTTAAACTTTTAAACTTTGAACCTGTTTGAACTTCGTTTGATTTATGAATTATTAAATGTACCACTGAAATTCACCGTCTTTATTTTCATCTAGTAAAGATTTTTTGTTTAAAAGCTACAGATGAAGAGTGGGAACTAAGGAAATGCAGCCTGAGGAGATTATAGCCCTGTTTTATCAGAACAGCATTCCTCTCAGCTGTATAAAACAAAACCCCAGTAAAATATTTAGAAGTAGGAGAGATAAAGGGCTGAAACTGGTATATACAAAGGGTGGGGAAAATGAATGCTAAACTGGAAAGCTGGATTAGGCAAGACTTGGAAAATTAGATACCTCTAAATTAATTATTTAACTCTTCCTTAGCATCCTGCTCCGTTTTTCTATGTCAGGGTTAAGAGAAGGGCAGCACCAGGTTAACAGAGTCTTTAACATGAAGTCGAGGGCAGTGGGAAGGAGGAAGGCATTACTTTAGTGAGTTGCTCTGGAGGAAACAAATCTCTGGAAAGGGAAATGCCCTGAATGGCTCCCAGAGTCCTGTGCCAGAGTGCTGGCTGTAATTTATGTCCCAGTTGACAGGCAACCTACTTAAATCACAGCACTGACACCATATAGGTATAAAATGGAGAAGGTAAGTGGTCGGTGCCTCTGCCATAGCAGCATTCACATGCTGCTAATCACAGCTCTCAGGTCTCATCGCAGCATGGTCTGGGCACTGCAGAAGGATCTTTCCAAAAACCTTTTGGAAAGTCTGCCCTGGGAGAGGCACCCAGGGAGCGTGGCGGCAGTCTGTGCACAGGCAGCGAGTATTTATAGCCTGTGTCTGAATGAGTCTGTACAGATGCAGTTTATCTGGGAGTGTTAGATACTGTCTGCTTGTTGATGATCCCTCACTAGCAGGATAAAAGGAGAAATAAATAGAAGCCAAACCTGCCCATTTGCTATTCAATGAACTGCAAAAGTCTGCTTTGCTGGTCTGCTTTGGGGTATCCTTAGCAAGACCAGCTGAGTTCCCCGAAGAAGACACACATCTCCCTGCCAAGAGCAGAGCTGCACAGGCTCTCCTGCTCTCTCCTGCTGGGGTACAGCACCAGTGTGAAGGCAGTGTTCATTCAGCAGCCACCGGGAAACACGGGCTGCTCCAGCCCTCCTGTACGTCTTCCAGCAACTGTTGTCATAGGGCAATCACATTAATAGGGCCAAAGATAAAAGGGATAAAGCACAGAGGGAAAACTGAATGAAACTGGAGCTGCATGAGTGCTGTAATACCCAAACTTGGCAAACATGTAATGTCAACAACGTAAGTTACAACTGAGCTTCTGAACTTGCATTGAAAGAAAAAGGAGACGAAGGTAAAAATGGGGAAAAATTCGGAAGAGGGAGGGCAGAAACAAAGTACTCCTCAATCTTGTATGCAGCATTAAAATAATCCAAGCAGCATCCAGCATCAGGTTACGCACTGAAAACAAGGTCCTAAATGGGAAAGAAACTTGATGCATGAGCATTTTTCTCTAATAAGGAGCTTTCTGTCTGTTTGTTTCCTTATACCTTGTCCAGGATGATGTCGTCTTACATGAGAAAAGGTAAGTGATTTTACCTGCTTCAAAGTGGAGCACAAAATCGATGCTATTCACCAGTGAGGTGAACAACACCGGGACACTGCACATGAACAGATGCCCTATGGTGTATCTAAGGACGGGAGAATCAGGAGCCTTGGGAGCTGATTTAAATCAGAGCACTTCAAGTTATCTGATGTTGAGTGGGTTTTACTGATGGGCTGCCTTCAAAATAGGACTACTCGACATATTTTTACTCTGGAGTGTATTTGCTTAGAAATCTGAAAAACTGGAAGGCTTATGGATAAGGGGAACTGTAGAGAAGTGCAAAGCCAAACTACAGGACACTAAATCACAGACAGAGGTCTGGACACCAGTAACCACATTATTTCTGTAAGGGCATTCATGAGTATAATGCTTACAATCACAGAACTGGGTATTTGGCACACATTTGCTTATATTTCCCAAGCAGAAAAATAATTGTTCCATTCTTTTGCAGTGCCAGATGAGTTTGCTCTTTTGTCTCGAGCCAGGGACTAGAGCTTTTCCTTAGCAAATACGTGCAGAGGCACTTGCTCAGGTAAATTAGAGAAAGTAGTGGACAGCCTACTAAAGGTGCCACAGTTGCATCCCCTACGCAGCTGAAACTCAGCACCCCGTGATTCTGTGATGCTTCAGAATTAAATGACTACATGTGGTTTCCAGCCTTCAGCAACATTATTCTAAAAATATAGCACAGAATGCTGAGAACAGTTTCTTGATTTCAGAGAAAATCATTCAGCCTTATCCTGAAAATAAGGTGAATTGGGCAATACTTTTTTTTCCCTCAATACCTATTTTCACAGCTGCTTGTGCTGGGCCATGTGAGGGGACTGACTGGGTACACCACGGCAAGATCCTCTGTGTCCATTTGTTCCATCATATTTCACTTGTCCTATCTTTAGAGATGCACTAAGACAATAGTGAACTCAAGATAGAGACTGGGTTTAAAATCTGTGTTTTCTATAGAAGCTGCCAGAGAGAAAAAAAAATAACTAACCTCTGGCTCCAAAGCTTAGGAGACTGGCAACCTTCTCAGCTCTCAGCATGGAAAAGCAGCTAATCTCACACCCACACGACAATGCATACTGTGAGCAGGCTCAGATTAAGGGTGCTTTCTAGACAAAATCATCATGGTTTTGGGTATAAACACATCCCTCCAACCCCCAGCTGCTCTGGGATCAATTTCTCTACCAGCAGCACCATTCCAAAAGTGACCGTGTGAACAGTGACAGGGGTTTACAGACTGATCAATGCTACCTTAGTTGTGTGTTTGGCAGTTCCACAACTGAGGAGCTATTCCACACAGTTTTATCCATAGTGTTTTTTAAAAAGAAATTGTCACTTTGGCCTTCCCGTGGCCTCGCTGTTTTGTGCATGGTCTGAAATTTCCATTGGTGCCCTGACCCAGCCAGGGTCTTCATATCAGCTCCGAGGGAAATAGGTCACTCCAGAGCAACCTGGTCTGTTGCTAGAAGCAAGCCTGTACTTCAGGAAACAAAGGCAGTGGGAAAAAAAAAAATAATCACAAACTAGAAAGCAAGAAATGAGGAGGAAAAAAAGGCTTTGCTATTAAGATTTTCTATAAAATCTGTGGCAAAACTCAAGGAAACTGTGTACATTACAGGCATTATAAAAGAAATATTTAACAGTGGAATTTTTGATTCACAGAAATGCATTGTAATAGTTCTTCCCAACACAAAAACAGAGAGAAACACACAAGGCAGGTGGAGAGTGGCTACTCAGTTGCTCTCTGCTTCACCCTTGAGCAGCAGCAGAAACATGGATTTCAGGGATTAGACAGCACAGCAACAACTTGGAACTAGCAAGGCTGAAAGGCTGAATGTGAAAATTTGACTCATAGAGGACTTTTTTTTTTAAACTCCGAGACCTTTCACCTTCTGTTTCCTTTGCCTTTTATAAGCACATATGGTTTTTCAGGGACCCCTTTCCATGCTCCTTGCCCAAGAAAGCTGACAGCCACTGGGATGTGCCCCCGCAGAGATAATCTAATGCACCCATGGGTGCATGGAGGGCTGAAGGGACGAGAAAGCAAAGGGACCGGTGGAGCCCAGAGCTCCTGGTCCCCGAGGTGCACCAGCCAGCCCACCCAAATATGCGTCAATTTGGACTTCAGAAGGGTGCGGGGGTGACAGGCCGGGAGGGGCTGAGGAAGCAGGGCAGGGGGGCAGGCGGTCTCTCCTCCCGCAAATTTTGGCCGGGCAGCCTCTCCCCCAACTCCATCCCACGAAGCATTTGAAATATTTCCACCCTGAAGTGGACCCGTTTCTCGCGCCTCTTGTAGTGCTTGGCAAACAGCGGCGGCGGCTCAGCACACCCCGGCCCTGCCAGGCGGGACTGGGGAAGGTGGGTGCCGTCCCTCCCCGGCCCCCAAGCCCCCCCGAAGCTTGGCGTGGGCGTGCGCCTCCCCCAAGTGTGTGTTTTGGATGAGGCGGCGCATCAGCTGCCTGGTATCAGCGCTGCGGCTCCGGCGGGGCGGGATGGAGGCTGAGCAGAGCCAGGCTCGGGAGGGTCAAGTACAGGTTGCTGCTCAGGAAAGAGCCGGGGGAGGGGAGCGTGGGTCACTCCTCTCTCCGCTGTCTCTCCCTTTCTCTTTTTCCTTTTTTTTCCTGCCCCCCCCCTTTTCTTTTTTCCCTCCCCCCCCCCCCTTT
>JAYRBT010000082.1:104684202-104697629 GCA_036023395.1 Myiotriccus ornatus
TGGCAAACAGCGGCGGCGGCTCAGCACACCCCGGCCCTGCCAGGCGGGACTGGGGAAGGTGGGTGCCGTCCCTCCCCTCCCCCCTCCCAGAGAAGGGGATGTTGGGACTATTCCATCAGTGTGGTATGTCTGTGTAAACATCATTAGCTCCTATGAGCTGACACGCTGGAGATTTTCATTTCTTCTTACAAATCGCTCCCTTCCACAATAAAAATACCATGCATATTAGGCTGGATATATTCTGAGGGAAGATGGAGATGTTTATTCTCCTTTGATCTATCCCAAAGCAAAAAACAGTCTCGGCAGAAGAATACCGCTGGAGAGGGGAGAGGGCAAGAGTCTCCCAGAGGGCACTGGGGAGCCTGAGGGCTGTGGTGTGAGAGCAGGTCCAGCGGACTCGCCAGAGGCACAGTGTGATGAGCCAGAGGTGTGGGGCTCAGCACTCCCTGGGGGCACAATTCCAAACTCCTGTCAGGACAGCTGATAGGCCCTGGCCTTCAACAAGGCTCTCCAGAGGAGCCCAGATAGTCCGAGTGAGGCAAGGCTGTTTGGGAAAAAACTCGTCTCCAGAATACATCTAGGAAAGATGGCTACAACTTTTTTCTTAAATTCTCCAGGGTGTCCAGCTGCCAGTGGGGTTACTCCTCGCGAGGAGCTGTGCACGCGCTCAGCTTGGCCAGGCTCCGCACAGCGGAGCAGAGCCCCGCAGAGCCCAGCAGAGGCAAGCCAAGCGTGCTATCTCCCTTGATCCACGTCTTATCTCCGGGAGCAGTTGTAGCAAGCAGGCAGCTCCAGCAGAGAAACTTCCCTCGTCCACTTCCCCCTTCTGTCTGTTTGCCCTGGCAGAAAAACAGCACTTTAGTAACCAAGAGATGTCCACACCCTTCTTCTTCCAAAGTCCTCTTCATTTTGCTTGCCTTGATGCCTTGGAAGGTATTAGTTGTTTCCCTCTCTTTTGCAGGGGGGAGAAGGAAACTTCATGGGATATTCTCTGTGTAGCAATAATAGAATCAGTGAGGTCCTTGCAACTGATTTTAGCACTACAGCTTTGCAGATCATGCTTTTTTTACACAAAATATAAAAATGGATAATGTTAAGGGCACAGAAGTTTGAGAGAGCCAGGCCTTTCAGAACAAGACTCTCAGCTGTGCTGGGCTTGTTTCTCCAGCTGTGCTTTGCCCAGCTCACCAGGAGAAGGCAGCAATCTCCATACAGCAGTGGGAGTTCTTGCAAACCTTTGTGGTGAGACTTCAGCCAATTTTGCTACATCCCACGTCCCAAAGGCTGTTTTGTTCCAGACATCCACCCAGATCTCAGGGTTCCCAGGCTTATTCTATTTGCCTTTGGTAACATTTGCTTTTGTCTCTTCCTAGTGGTGTCTGTGCACCAAGCCACTGGAACAGCCACAGCCCGTGTAATCCAGGCCATTCCCAGAGGCCAAGTGTATGGACGCTGGTCTGGATTCCATTTTTCCCACCTGACCCCCCTGTGGGGACAGGCAGCCCTGCTGTTGGGCTGCTGGGCTGAGTGGTGCTGGCTCATATGCTAACACGAAGCTGGCAAACACCAAACATCAGCCTCTTCCCCTCTGCAAAACCGATCCCCTTCCAAGAGCACGCACGGCATGTGCCACAGTGCAAACCCATTAGTCAGATTGCATTGGCTAATCTTTCCTATTTGTCCTTCGGCATTTTCATACCTCAAACCTCCTCTCTGTAAATCTCCAGGATGAGAGTTTGGGCAGAAATCCCCTTGTTCCCTTGTTCCCTTGTTCCCTTTCCAGTTCCCCCAGTTTGTCTCAGTAGCTGGGTAGGGTTGTGTCAGAGTATTCAGCTCCTTCCTCCTACTCACTCTTGTAGTGATTAATCACTGAGAGCTCAATCAGGGAGCTTTGTTAATCTCAAATGCTGTCTTTTCCCAGGCAAACTGAAGTAATTTGTATCAAGAGCAAATCTTGAGAGGTTTCTAACCAGTCTCCATACATAATATGGTTGTGGGAAGTGGAAAATCCATGGCTGCGAGACAGCAGGCTACTATTGCAAAGGAGTTTTGCTTTCAGTTCTACCTATGCATCTGGAGTTATTTCACGGCCTTCAAGGCCTCCATTTTAGGGAGTCAGCTGGCTAACTAAGGAGAGCATTTTGCTTAATAGGTGTCAAAAGTCAGAGGTCAAATGAAGTTATCATTTTTCCAGTGTCTGAGAATCTAGCCCTCATTCTTCAAATACATTTCTATGCGATGTGATGGCAGTCGTGGGACTAGCAGGCCTGGAGCCCAAATCATGACCAAGTGGTGAGGGAGTTAGGATTCCACATTTCTCAGCCAGAGATGAAAAGCTGGAGGCTTTCAATCTGCGTAGAATAAAAAATAATAAAAGGGAAAAAAATTCATCAATTAGGCAGAAGAAAGCAAGGAATACAAAAGTCTTTATTGAATTCATTTTATTACTTTTATCCAAATAAGTACAAATGGAGATCTCAAAATGTAGTTCTCTAACTGTGCAGAAGGAAACGCCCATTTCCAAGTTTGGAGGATCTGTTCTCATTTGGCCAAACTTGTGATTCCTTTGATGTAAGGATTTCCTAACGGATAAACACAGTCATTCCAGCATCCCTAATACATTAATTGTGTAGTTAATGCTGAAATTTCTAGATTGTATGATTTTAAGACATCTGTTTTATAAGACCAGATGGTTTCCTTCCCTTCCAGGGCACGGAGAGTGACTTTACTAACCTGGCTACTGCACATCCCACTCTTGGTGTCAGACTGTTCAGCCCACTGAGTGATCCCACAGTCGAAATACCTTTGCAGCAGTGATAAGGTGTCAGTTTTTCAATGCCGGGCATCCACGAATGACATCGTGCAGAAACAATGTGCCCTCTTTTTTATCACCAGGGATGCCTGAATACCTAAAAATTATCTTGAGTAAATAAGAAGTGTTCACCTTTTTTTTGTGGCTTTTGCATTTATTCAATGTTAATAGCTTAACAAATAGTTAATTAGTAGTAGTCTGAAACAGTAAATTTGTAAAGATACTATTGATGAAAAGACAATTTTTAATTTACTTAGGCTGACCATCACATGAAAATAAGACAATATTTAGTTTTTCCTAACCTGGGCTCAAAGAAATCAGCAGCAAATCTCAAGCCAGAACTAATGAGATCTAGTGGCAGATCTGCAGTGGAATCACATATAACTAACTGTTTCCTAATATTTGTAGAGACCAAAGTTTCTTAAAAACATAGAGAAAATAATTTTGAAAAAAGGTTCTTAAAAATCTCAAAACTGGCAAACAGAATTATCCAGATCTTCAGGGAAAAAATATTTGCAAGGAATTCTTTGCTTAGATCTAATACTCATCCTGCTCCTCCTCAAGCAGTATTTTTAAAATGAACAAGCACAGATTTGTTGGGTTTTAATCTCCAGAGTTCTGGAAAAAGAGTTCACATAAATGAGTGCATTTTTCCTCCTCTTAATTTTGTACGTTATTGTGAATTCCAATATAATAAATTGTGATTGAACTGGGCTCATCAAGCAGATCATCTATCACTTCTGTCCTTAGATTAGGAATTGCTGCCTTTTTCTCCTGAAAGGGTCACTAGTGTGAACTCTTCAGGCAGTGGAAAGTCTTGTGGGCAGACTTATTGTGCTGGTCACAAAGCAAATTGTAAAGAACTAAGAAGGTTTTTCCCAAGGCTAGCTACCAGCACATAGCTTATGGAACACAAAAATTACAGGACAATCAAAAATAAAAATTGAATATTTAGACGTGATTTTTTTAAAATTATGTGAATATACGTCAAATATGAAATATGATAAACTTTTCAATGCATAAGTGAAAAACTACAAACTCTTATTTAGAGAACTGCCTTCCAGTAACACATTCCTTTACATCAATGCCAGATGCAGAGGGGCTGTCGTACCGTTTTCCCTTTATATTATTTGAACTTACTCTTTGTTAATTGCAAAATCACTAGCTTACTTGAGGTTTGTTGTGTGTCCATTTTATTTTAACGTTTCCTGATTACAACTATATAAACTGTTTAGTTTCACATTGTTTTTTCCCCTGGCACAAAGCTATTCAACGTAACTATTGGCTTGGAACTGCTATTCACATTGTTGGGAGTGTTTCACAGTAACCCAGCAAAAAAACAGTTTTACCATGTAAACAATCCAGTGGCTTCACTGAGCTTTAGGAGGAACTGCTGACCATTCCCTTAGCTGCCAGCCATACCTACACTGTGATCCCACCTCCCTCTTCTTCCCTTTTGTTGCTTCAAGTGGGGTCTGCCCACATGCAGCCTCGGTTCCACCAGCACGTGTGCTTTAGACCAGAAAGTGAAATCATGCACTGTTTAACAGCTTGCTTGCCATGGCAAGATCACCGGGAGCATTAATTTACACAAGAAAACTCTGCCTTTTCTGCAGCCCTGGATGTTCTAACATCATACTCCCTGAGGATGCACAAGCCTTCGTGTCCTCTTGCATCCACACTGCCTGGCATCCAGATGTGGGGATATCTCTAGGCTGGAATCCCCAGCACTGTGTATCCTGTGGCTGTGGAGCTGGCAGAGACAGCCCAGGGCAGCACTCCTTGATCAGCTCTGTGGCAGAATCACAGACCTGTAAGTGCCACATGATGTATGGATGGCCAAGGACTGAAGGCCTGACTCAACGACTGCTGAAGGGCAGCCAAAAGTGGTTAGGAAATGTTTGCTTTGAAGACTCCTAGAGCATTTCCTTCCTAACAGGGAAGGGGAGAATGCAATTCAAACTGTGTATAGAATTTAAGGACAGAAGAAACCACACAGCAAGACACTGATAGGCTATGTAACGTATAACATCATCATATGCAATCGGCACCGATGATAATGGCCTCCTATGTTGCTGAAATAACATCACTGCGTTGTGTTTACTGAGCACACATCAAAATCAAACCTGAGAAACACGGTGTGGCACATCTCTTTTGTAAGGTAAAACCCACAAAAGAAAAGGAGAGAAAAATTGCTCTTTTCCACATCTATCGACCAACATCTCAGAGCAGCAGCTGAGATAAACTATGTTCTGCTGTAAGCAGGAGAAAACAGCATTGACAATACCAGTGCGTACTGGTACCTTTGCAGATCTGGGAGAGGTTTTTCCGTGTTTCATCCTGCAGATGCACAGCCAGTCTGAGTGCTCAGTTGAAAAGTGGAGAAGCTCTCAGTTGCACAAAGATCCCTTGAAATAACAGCCACATACTCCATGCTCGGGAGCTCTCTCCAGAGATCATATCCCACAAGTGGGAATGTTTTCCTCAAAGATAGACGTGCTTACTTCTACTATCAGAAGTAGGAGCATGCTGAGAAGCATGCTCAGGCATTAACTTCAGTTTGACTTTTTGATGAATTGATAAATTCACTGCTTTGGTGAAATTGCTAAATACAATTCTCTTTGCACCATTTACACTTTGTCTTGACCCTAAATCACTCTTTGCTCTGATGTCAGAGTCATTAGACTCGGAATGGAAATATAAAGTGGTGGTACCACTGTTGGTGACGACAAAAATCCTGTGCACTTTGGAGGTGGCAAACGGGTTACTTTTACTGTCATTGGCAACATTTTTCAGGGCAATCGTTACTTGGGATTGCTGACAGCATTGTCTGAAGTGAGTCTTTTGTGCCCTGGTCTGGGTCTTTACTTCGAAATGTCTGGCAGGACCTAATCACTGGTGCAGTATTTTTTAGACACCCCAGACTGCCCCATTAAATGGTGATAATTGGTACTTTTCAGGGCAGGCAGCTCTCAAGCACCTAGAAAAACAGCTGCTGGCTGATACCCTCTGTGTGCAGTGATTGGCATGCCCACAACAGCCCCAGGCAGCGCTAAACCCGGGGCTGCTCCAATCTCTCTGAACGACAATCCTGCTTGAAGAGGTGTGACTTTCGATTTAGCTGGCCCGCCAGAAATGGTAAGTTACTCACTGAAACTGCTCCTACCCAAATTTCTGTCCAAGTTGTGATCTGGGCTGTTGGCCACAGATGCCAGCACATGGAGCATGGCATCCTCCTTCTCCCAAGCTCATTGATTTTTCCTTGTAAAATTTTGTTCACGTCTAAAGCTGTTTTTAACATTTTAACTAGCTAAAACATTTTCGTTCCTTCATGGAAAGCAGGGAAATATCATATGCCAGCTGTACTCCGAGGTGATGTCTCCTGCTAGTGAACTTCCCTGACATGACAGGTAGTCTGGGCAGCAGAAGGTACCTACAGCCACGGGAATCTGCAAAATTGCCCTAGAGCTGACTCTGGGGGCATTTCCTACCAAACTGAAAGCTCCTCTCTCAGCTTCACGGCATAGTTTTTTCAGTTGCAGACAACCTTCCGTGTAAGGCAAGCTGGCAAAAAGTGAAGTCTGATAAAAGCACGGCACACTGCCGCTTCTCTGCGTGATGTGCCAGAACAAACAGGTGGGAATTTAGACTTAAACTCAGTTTTCACTAATTTTAAGTGTCTTACAGTGATTTTAATGACAGTTTGTTTGATTTGAACTCATTGTTCCCTGTGTTTTCATTTGGAGAAGCATGAGAATTACACTTTCAGAGAGGACAGGATACATATTGTTACAAATGGCTTTAGAGGTGGCACATAGCAACCACTTTTTCTCCCTCCTCCATCAGCTTCTCTCTGTGGTCTCAGTGATGGCAACTTAATGCTTGTTAAAATATTATTTCCCAGATGGTTCCAAATACTGTTTCCTGGGGGAAGAAATACTAAAATAAATAGAAAATGCTTCTTTTAAAAAAAAACATTTTCAGGCAAACAAACACTAAAACCTGCCACATTCAATTACACAGACAATAGAAAAAGGAAATTAAGCAAAAGTATATACTTAATTTTAAGCAAAAAAGTAATCCTTTAGAAGGGCTGTGAGCTGTAAACCACAGTTCATCTCACTCTGTAGCAAGTGAAGCCCAGGCCCAAGGGGATTCTTCGCAAAGGGTATGAAATTCCTCAGCAGTTAGGACAGGTTTTGGTTTTTTTCACATCAGAGTCCGGGCAATAGTCCTCCATCATTAAGCTTCTCTAAATTCTTCCAAACAATTTTACTGTGAGTACAACACAACCTTGAGAGCAGTCCTGGAAGATATCCGAATGTCCAGTTCTCAAAACAAGATTTCAACATGCGTCACGTCCCTCCTTGGACTATTTTGGCCAAGGGTGACAGGATCAACCAGAATTCCAGGTTACAGTTCATTAGTCCATGACAGCTAGATTATATCTGTCTGCAAGTGGAGCAGTTCTGGCCATACACATTAGGATCATTTAAACATTTCCAAAGGTACTTATCTTGATGCGGTTTTTTTGTGCCCCTGAACAAGAATAGAAGCAGTTAGACCTGGGCTGTAGGTGTAATCAACTAGTTAAGAAGCTGACAATTTATAAATGATAAATTATGCCTCAAATGCAAAATTTCAGAGGTGCAAGAGAAGAATCAAGTCAGGCCTCAGAAAGAGCTGGGCTGGGTTTGTGCTGGTCTGGGAAATCAGAAAAAAAAAATGCTTTAAAATCATCTTGAGTTAGTGAAACAAGTTATCAAGAGCATGGGTGATTAGTCACTGGGAATGCTTTAATCGGGGAAATGGTGAGTACTCCAAAGCTTGATGTCATCAGATCAAGGCTGGACATCCTTCAGGAAGGTTTTGTGTCAGACATGAGAAATTATTGGGCTCAGCTTGGGATTGTTTCTACATCTGAACTGGGAATGTTTGACAAGTAACATGGAAATCATTTACTGATTGTCAGTGAAGTATGATTTAAAAATGCAATCTTCAAAACAAAGAGTAAAAAGACGATTTTAAGTCATCATCAGTCTGGCTATCACCATGTGTATCTTCACTGAGCTGATCCAATTATCTCTTCCGTTGTTGTTAAAGTTGTTTTATTTTTAAGAAAAACTAATCCCATCTTAGAAGAATTAAATATCATTCTGGAAAATAAAATGTTGATACAGATAAGGAAAAGGACTGCTGGAAAGGGCACAGAAAGTAAATTCTTCCTTTTATTTAATTCTTTCATCCACATTGCCATGGGAAATGTGTAAAGATGAGAAGCAAAAACTTGAACAATACACAGAACTTGAAAAAAAAGTGAAAAGAGAAACAGAAGTGATTTGTGTCATTGAAATATACCCTGAAATGTTGGAAGAAACAGATCTTTTACCCCCCATTATCCACAGGCATTATTCTGCAAAAGCCATTCAAAATTATTTCAGCCTGTTACAGGGATGACTTTATAGAATTGAATCCCCCCCCAGAAATCCAAAGCAATGTCTGAGGCTCAGATAAGACACTAGTAGTCCTGTTTTGAAGGCAGCCCTTTGCAAAAGATGAATTCTACTGTTTAAATATATGCAGCTATTCCTATCTAAGGTGAGACAAACATCTTAGCAGAAGTGCTATGTCTGAAGATGCTCTTTCCTATTTTGGGGTGCATATCATGGGTTTGATTTGGGGCCCATTGGGCTAGGTACAGTGTCAACTATACCAACAAGACAAAGCCTTGCTTGCAGGGTTTTAGTGGCCTTTACGTTTATAAAGTTTTAAATATGTAGACAGCATAGAAGAATGCCATTTGCTTTTAGTGCCAACTTCTGTAACAACAGGGCAGTCAGTATTCAATGAGAGAATAAAAAGCTGCAGAGATAGACAATAGGGGATACATGGACTTTGTTTTGGTTGGTGTAACTCCAAAACTGTATTCCAGAAGTTTCTGAATTCCCCCAGTATTAGTAGTTCATGCTGACAAATGTGCTTGGCACATGGTAAGAGATGTGATTAAGAGTCACACCTCTGTTACCAGGTCTCCAAGCATAACAGCTATCAAAGGTGGATTCGTGCCTTCATTTCCCAGGTGCAGACAGGTTACATGAGCAAGATGGAGCCCATGGTTCTGCTCCACTGAAAGAAGTGTCACAGACTTTTGTGGTCAAAGACACAGGAGCTGCATGTCTGATTTCAGGCAGAGGAACTCCACGTATGTACCAGAAGCATTCAGAGCAATACACAACTATCACAACAGGCCAAGTTTCCAGGGATGTTTGACACATATGTCCATTCCGGGGGAGATTTAGTGTATCTGTTGATTCTAAGAAAGTCTCAGTCTAGTCCTTCTTCACTGCTTTACAGAACAGTGCATAAGCCCATGCTTCTTAAATTGTGTGTTTTCTTCATGGTCTTTGCAAATGCTGCCATCACCCCTGCCCAGAAGAGTCAGATGGTTGCCTGAAGACAGCAGCAAGGTTTGTGTTGTCTTCCATTTATCACCACTGTTGATTCTACATACTCAAAGGGGCATTTGCAAATGTGCTGTACTTGCACAGATCATGTTAATTCATGGGGGTTTTGAGAGTTGTTATGTCTTAATGGAGTCAGAAAACTCAAAATCTTGGGTACAATTATCATTTTATAGATAGAAAATACATTTTAGATTCCAAGTGGACTGTAATACTATAATGAAACTCTGAGAACCATGCCAACATAAAACTCATATGTATATACTGCTAGGGCAACATTCTTTACACAGCATTTATGACTACTTTAAAACTGTATTTTAAAGCGTGGTGGGAAATCATTGACTATCTCAGGTTCTCATTCCCATCCTTTGAAATGTGTATGCAAATCCCAACGGACACAATAGATGTTGCATGAGACCTGCACAAGAGAACCATGTTGCAGAGGGTTGCACAGAGCAAGACTAGGGTGCTGCTTGCTGTTAGCACTCTCCTAAATTCATTTCTCTCTTTTCACTTTTTTTAGCATTTCTCCTCTCACAGCTTTGCCTTGTTTGCTTTCTGAACTCTCACAGATACTAAAACATTAGCTTTGGTACTGACACTGGGCCCAGATCTCATGTGAAAAGAAAGGGAAACCTTCTAAAGGAATAACCTAAGTGTAACACCAGATAAATTAGAAGTGCTCTCAGCTGTCATTCAGCAAAGCCACGTGCAGACAGAGAACTTTCACAGCTATTAAAAAAAAATGTGCTATTCAGTGCAAACTTGCCATCTGCCTCCTGGTGCTGGATTCCACTACAGTGTGCTTCTTGAGATTGCACTCATCTGCCATCCTCCCCCTCGCCTCTTAAGGCACTTAGGAAAACTCTTTTGGGAATAAAAAGTGAATTATTTTATCCCAATCATCATGCAGCTAACTATACATGGTAATTAAACAAGGAGACATTCTCCTTCTGCCATTGGAGGCAAAGGTTTTCTTGCTAGTCATAAATAATGAGTGCTCATCGGGAAAATGAGAAAATATTTATTGAATAAACTGGTATACTGTTATTGTGCTGACAGTCAGGCAAAGATGATAAATTGTTATAATAGAAAACAAGGTGAAAATATTCAAAGCTGAGGCTTATGCTGTCTTTTAATGGATGCAGTTGTTCCAGATGATCACAAACATCTTTCAGCACAGAGGGGAGAGGGAACATTTATCTCTGATTTAAACAGCCATGAAGCCAGGTCAGTCCACCAGGAATGAATATGGTTTGCTGGGAGAATTCTCCTCCTATGGACAAGGGAGTAGCTTTGTTAAACCCCGAGGTGTCAATAAGCAGTGACTTCGATACAAATGTTTGTAGGATGAAGCCCTAAGAACTGGCAAGGTGGGGGACTTTTCTGTGCAGTTCCCATTGCGTGTCTGGGAAATATTAACATTCAGGCAGAGGAAAGTGCTCTTGCTTGTACCAAGCACCGCTGAGTTCAGCTGTGGGAGACCTGCAAAATGCAAACCTCCCCAGGGGCACCCACTCACTTGGCAGCTGCCCTCTCCTGTCTGCAGTCCCAGATGACTCACACTCTCCTCACGCCCTCTCTGCTGCTGGCCCCGATACTCCCTCCAGCCTCCAGACAGTTTGCTGAGCTAGAAATTCCCAACACCACACCACGGTTCATACAGTTCTGACCCCGAATCTGAAATTCCCAGATGGCTTAAGCTCTTCTTTTTTTCTGACCTGAAAGTTTAGCTCCCTGATGACTCAAATGCACCCAAGTCTTTTTCTAACATGCATCTGAAAAGCTTTGATAATTTTCAATCACCTGCAGCTCCTGTCTCAGTGTCAGGACTGTCAGCTCTAAATGACAAAAAAATATCAAGAGGCACATGCTTCCAGCTCTGTTCCACTCGGTAGTCATGATGCTTACTTGAATAATATAATGAGCTTTTAATTTAGTGTTTAGGAGCCTTAAAATGAACCAAAGTTATGCTTCCAGGACCTTTAAAAAAAACCAACAAAACAACAAAAACAACAACAGAGAAACCCCAAAGTAAAGAAACCAGAAATTCTGAAAAATTCTCAGGACTTCTGGAGCTTAGCATCTGGTTAAACATTCAGTTAACAGGAAATTTGAAATTCTTCCTTGGTTCAGCTGATTCTTCTTGAAGCTTAAAACTACATCAAAATTCCATGGCTTCACCCTGCTTTCCTGTGGGCCTTTCAAAGCTTGCTGGATCTAAAAGTTTGTATGCACAGCTCCTAATGGAGCAATTCCTTGCTGATCATAAGCTCTTGTTTGAGTTCTCAATTGGCTCCGCTTCTTGCTCCTGAGACTAAGTTTATCTTATCTCACATATGGAGGTCTCTACTGGCTCCTGCTCATTGGTTGCTTTTCCTCAAGAGCTGACACTCCCCCATGGTTTTTCACTGTGCTTCCCAATCTGCCAAGTAATATATAGCATGTTATTTGTAACTCCATAAATGTGTTTTGATAGACCATTTCACTGAATATCTTCAGTCCTGCTGATGTCACAGATCTGGTAGTTTGTCAGGCAAACAGTCTTCCATTTGCCAAGACTTTAAAGTTTGATGATTAAAAACACATTAGGAGAACTATATATCTTTGTATCATTTTGAAACTCTTCCCCATCTGAAGGATACAGAATTTTATGGATTCACATCAGTTATAATTTTGGTCCCCAGCAAAATAAACCGCCAGAATGCATCTATCTTTTTAGCTTGCTGTGTTTCTAAACTCATTCTCAACATCACATTCAACAACCCCTAGCATTGTGAGTCTTCAAGGTTATGCTAAGAAACCGCCAACTTTTGAAGTCTGCAAAAGAAAAAGCCCAAGACTGCTTGATGTATAAGGGATGGAGTGACCCTTTCTCAAACAGCTTAGCTCCACCAGGCTTTACAGCCTAGTCCTCAACTGCTGCTAAGCCCAGCAAAAATGCTGTGACATGGAGTGGACACAGGCTACAGACAGCAACAAGAATGAGAAGCAAGTGGGTATGACAAGCTCTGGCTCCTGCTGAAGTCCACCCTCACCACTTCTACAGCTGACACTTTTCAGTATGCCTTAGCTAGCTGTCAGCATCACTCTTTTGGTGATACCACGACTGCCTACATGACTATGTTGGGGTAGAGTAGAAACTAAGAGCAGAAACTAGACTGCTGATAGTCCAAACTTGGCCCTAGTCTGGTGCCCTATGATTCACTCCCTTACTATTGTTGCCTATTAATAATATGTTTTTTCCAAGACACAGAAAATGAATTGCTCATAGATAAGACACTGAAAATAAAATCTTGTCAGCACTGTATATTTAGAAAGTGACTGTGGGACAAATACAGGTCAGTCCTCCATTCAATATAGAGTTAACACCTGAAAGGATTTACTTGCTGCAGGGGAGAGTACCCAGAAGTACTCACCACATTTCCCTCTTGCCATACACTGGTTATCTGGACCCATGGCTGCAGTTTCATATATAATTCCACAACATGGAGAACAAAGGAGACAGGTGAGACACCAACACTTCTGATATTTTCATTCTGACCACAGGCAGGGAGCTTCCTGCAGGAGTTTCAGAAGTTTACTGAAGCTTCCCTGGTCTTCTGCTCACCTCTCTTTCGTAATCCAATGCTCTCGTGTTCCTTCTCTCCTCCTCCAGGAGGACAGAGAGTGAAACAGGACTTCTACATCTTTAGCACCAGATATCTAACTGAACTGATGATTTTCCCCTAAGTGTGTGTAAGGGTTGCCTTTCAAATGCTGCATCTAAAGGACTGTTTTAGTGACAACGATGGTAGGTTTTCTGGGATGATAGTGCATTGAGATTGTGGTGGAGATGCAAAAACATAACTGCCCCTCTAAATTGCAACTGGGGACATATTTCAGGTCAAGATCGTAAAGTATTAAGTGAAATTAACCTTCGCCTATTAGTGAACAGGTCATTTGTAGGACTTCAGTGAAAAGTCCTTCTATGCATTTTGCCTCTCCTAGTCCAGAAAGACGAACTCAAAGTAAAGAAGATCAAGAAAGGCAAGGAGGGCAATCAGGGAACAGAGTACTCCTCTTCTGAGGAAAGACTGAAAGAGCCTACTTAGACAAGCAGGAGAACTCTGAGACAAGGAACATCTACATATAAATGCATGAGGTAAGTACCA
>JAYRBT010000082.1:104725156-104785247 GCA_036023395.1 Myiotriccus ornatus
TTAGGCTCCTGTGTATTGTTTTCGTTAATCTCCCTCTCACTTGCTTACTCATTTGATCTCTCTTGCTCTTTGACACTAGGCATGAAGAGGTAGTGCATTGCATCCTAATTTCCCAGTGAAACAAAATTGAGTTTATCATCTCAGTTCCCTATCAGCCTTCATGTTCTTTGTACCTTGTGATCCTAAAAGTGTGCTATTTCATGGTACCACACAAGGACCAAAAGCATTCAGGGCCTACAAAACAGGACCTTCCTTCAGGAAAGGAAAATAGGACTTACGCAATGGGGAGACATCTCAAAACCCTTAGCACTTGTGGGGGTGAAAGTCCTGAGAGGCTATTGGAAATCTCAGTGAGGAAACTGGGCTCAGAGATCAGTCCCTCCTCTCCAAAGACAAAGTGGGAATTTGTGCAAATTTCAGGGTCATTGCCCTTAACCCTTTACTGTGAGTGTTTGCCAGAATCTCCTCTGTCTTATTCCACAGGTATTTAAAGAACAGAAATCAGGGAAGGAAGAAACACAAGCCACATGAGAAAAAATTTAGCAGTTCTAAAGCATTATCTATTCAAATAGTTTTAAAATCCAGTTTTCTTCCTAAAAGCAGGGAAAATCCCTTTCAGTCAGGCAGAGCAAACAGCCAGCCCTACAGCAATCTCGCCAAACCCACAAATTGGGCTGCAACTGGGCAAATGGGGACACAGCTAAGTATCAGAACAAATAACCCTTATTCTGTCCATTCCTTACCATGCATTTCCTAAGGGTGTTCTCAAGCTTGTTGTGAGTCATCTCTGCAGCCAAGTAGGTGTTTCGCGTTTCTCTGAATGTTGCTCCTGAGAAGTGAGAAAGGGATACAAAGTCCCACCCTCACTTAACTGCGGAGGGCAGTGTTTGGATCAGGGTCTGCTGGCTCTGCTCACTTTCAGTGCAAGAGTTGAAGATGACATCAGCAACTATGGCTCCCGTTTCATTCTGTTCTTCTTCCAGGACAATTGTTCCTCAGTGTCTGGCCAGTAACTACCATTTACTCACCAGTGCTTTCTCTTCTTCGTGCCCACCTGCAGTTCAGCTTGTTGTTAACGTGCCTCATAAGACTTCGGCTGATATTACACATGGGAGTTTTCCCTGTCACAGCAGTTGGCAATGTTCCAGTTTGCTCAGTTCAGACATACCTCTTCTGTCCCATGGGAATGGCCTCGACTCTTCAGAGAGTGACTGGGTTTTGTGGAGGAGCACAATTCCATCTTTACAATCGTACCTGCAGGTGCAGTTATGAATTGAGGATGCTGTGCCTGATGAAGTGTCTCTACGTGCTGGCAAAACTCTGGTTGCTCATATGCAGGCAGCAAACACCCCCAAACTCAGATTTTTTTTTTTTCCTGCTTCTTGGGGCACCTTTTTTTCCTAAACCTTTCTGCCCCCAAGATTTTCGGTCTTTATTTTTGGCATGTTTTAGAAAACACTTTGATTTTGCAATGTTCATGTGGTCTTTTTCCTTTGCTATGTGAGATTTATTTTTTTCTTTAACAACTAAATGCTTCGTTTTCCAGCTTTGGCCTGGGTTTTGTTTTTGTTTGTTTGTTTACAATTTTCCACCTAGAGAAAAGTGAAGTATTCTGTTGCCTATGCTTTCTTGTTAACTCCTAATTTTTTCCATCACTGGATGGAGGGAAAAAAGTCAGGGTTAAAAATAAAGATGGGGCCCTAAAACATCTCCAAACCAACAATAGGAAACGGATGTGTTTAGTTTCTGGTTGGTTTCCAAAAATCTGAAGGAGGTAATACTTTATGTTAAAAATATTTATTACCTCGAGAAATGAACACATTCAGATAAAGAGCCCCTTGCCTGAAGTGTGAGGCAACAAATAAGCTAGACCTTGACTATTTTACATCATTTAATTAATGTTTTGGTGCAAAACCAGAACCTCTTGACCAGTCTGGAGGGAATAATGTGCAAATCTTTGTCACACAGCTTTGGATGGGGATGTGATGGGAAAGGCATTGCCATCTCTCAGAGTGGATTCAGCGTTGCTTTCACCCCGAGGTTCATTTCGGGGAGATACAGGGTACATAGCAGGGGCTGCAGCCACCAATTTCTCTCAGCCACCAGCCTGAGAGGTGGCTTGAGAGAGCAAAGTTGTCACCAGCATCCATGGGTCCCAGTGGACCGCTGGGTATTTTCTTGGTGTGGCAGGGGCCAGTGGGCTCCTTGCCAGCAGCTTCAGAATGTTGAGAGCTGGAAGCTGGCCTGAGTCTCTGAAAAAAACCATCAGTAACATTTCTGACAAGATAAACTGCATTTTGAATGTGGAGATGACCTTGGTAATCAGCAATAAATCAGCAGGATAATCAGAATTGATGGCTAAGTCAAATCTAGAAAATTTATATACTGGAGCCCTATAGAATAGCTTGGAAATCCCCATAAGTTGGGTCCTGGCTGAAATTTTGGTCCCTTTGTTGCAGTAATTTAAACTTTTCTATTTACTTTGGCACTCTTAAGTTCAGTGACTTGGCCTGATCAAAATGCTTTGATATGTCCAGCAAGAATAAAAAATAAAAAAGTCGAAGGGTAGCATCTTGGTTTAGGACAACTGTGAACATGAAATTTAATCCTGGGCTTTGCAAGAGGGACTCTCTAGAACATACTGGGGTGGGGGGGGTGAGGGGGAACAATTAATACTGCATTAGAAAAAAAGAATTATCCTTCCTTTTCACTTTGCTTTTCAATGTCCTGTAATTTGGGCCAAAGCAAACAGTGCTTACGCCACTACTGATGTTACAAGTTCATGTACTGCTGCTGATGTTGCGTACATTAACACAGCAGTCACTGGAAAGGAAAAGCAAGTGTAATTTGTCCAGAACATGGACAAAAGGAGAGCACAGAATTAAACCGATCCTCTGATTACTTTATTTTATTCCCTGCTGTTAATTGCTTTCTCAGTACACTGTTGCTTCTGTCCTTTTGACACGCAGGCTACCATCACACTGCATAGCTACCAGAGCCGAAATTGCTCCAAGACTCATTATCCCTTAAACACTCTCAAATCTGCAGGCGCTGCTCTGACACTCTTCTTAAACCTATTAACTGGCTACAGGCTAGTTAGTCCTGCTTCACAGCAGTGAAAGGAAAATGAAATCAGGCCAACTCTCTGATCAACTCGAGCCTGACATGAGGCTTACGCTGCATTTATATCAATCAAGAACTTGGCCTTGAGATCTCCACACTATTGGTTTGACACAGAAATTTTTAAAAAAAACAAACCAAAACAAAACACTTAGAAATCTGTGCCTCTCTTTTCTGTCTTTCCTTCATTCTTTCCAGACCCTGCTATATATACTTCATGTCTGCAAAGTCAACCAAAAGTCCTGGACCTCTTACAGGCCATTTGTTGCTTTCTATTATACTTGGTACTCGAGTTTACACATATCTCCCTTTTTAAAAACATTTTGGAGAGAAGCTTCACTTTTTTTATAGCACTGGTAAGTATTTTTCCACTGAAACTGCTCTGAAGTAAAGTTGATTTTAGCTAACAAGAAAAGATGTTCTGCATAAAGGATGCCAGGGAACAGTTTCTGTTTTCCATTGGTAGAACACTGATGCCTGAGAATTATGTATTTCAGAGTCATTTTGGTGTCCAGTGTTTCTGTTTCCTTCCAGGGATCTGTTTAACGCTTAAGTCATATCTGTGATGTTGTAACCTCACAATCTTCTTTCAAAAGCACTTGCTGACAATTTACTACCACAGAATCTGAGCAAGGAGTCTGACATGGCATAACATGACAGCTCCCTCAGAAGTTCTCTGATGGAGTTTCCATCTCATTCTTCCTTGTTTGGGACAATATATTTGAACATTTAATAATCAACGTGGGACCGAGTGGTTATTTTCTGACCAGCCTACTTGCAAATTTTTGAAGTGCTTAAATATATAAAAATAACAGTTGTTAACTTGGGTAGCTAACTAACAAACAATACCACCAGTATAACCAGCTGATAGAGAAGATAAACAGCCAGGCAATGAGGTGAAGGACTGGGTGAAGGATATCAAAAGAATTATAAACTATATTTTCAGTATGTGTATTGAAGATTGAAGATTATTGAAGATCAATTCTGAGCAGTGATGTAGGTGCTAGGTATGTTGTATCAAAGGGAAGTAGCTAAGTTCATCAACAAGTGTTGAAGATGGAAGCTTAATGGTTAACAAAGAAGATGGAAAACAACTAAGGAAGACTCTAAGAGAGGTATGGTAGCACATCAGGGGGAAAAAGCCTTTACTTCCATACCATGAATTGCTTTCATTCCCTGGTTTCATAATGTGGAAGACCCCCTGAACCAAGTTGTGCTAGTGGGGAATAACACAGCTAGGTCATATGAGCATTCTGCATCCAGGTCTGAGCCATCTAACCATCCTCCCCTGAGCATGGAGAAAGACCTTTTGGATGGCACTTTGGGGAGGACATATCAGGCATAACCTCAGCAGAAGGTTAGCTTAGGGATCATGGAGCAGGAAAAAGGCAATGCCACATCAGCTGCTGCTGAAGGAGATACAGGCTTTAGGGAAATGTGATGGGAGAGTCAGATGTACAAGACTTCAGCTGCCCAAGGTGGACAACTTGATGATGATGATGATTATTATTATTATTATACCTATAATTATTATTGCAGGAAGACCCCTGCAAAGGGATCTTCTTGCATGGAGACCAGATATGGGTTCAGCTCCTGGACATGCAAGGATTTGGAATCATCTCAGTCTGCTGTCTCCAGAGACAGCTGCTGCCTCCAAGCAGCCAATTAAAAGACTCTCTTCTTAGGATTTAATAATTTGTATTCTAACCTTTTAAAATCATAAATTTTGACATTTTACCATCCTTTTACTGGTTTCTTTCTTTCTTATAACCCTTCACCATGTAAACTACATTCTGATGTCATATGATATTTTTCTGCACAGAAAAAATATGAAGGCATTTTTGGGTTGCTGTTTTTATCATCCAAATACTTATCATTGGTTAAGGGGAAAAGAAAAAGGAACTTGACGGCTCAGGACTTCAAGCAACCCTCTTCCCCACAGCAATACCCACAACTATAAATGCAGCTTATTTTGAAATACAGTGTACAGCAATGCACACATATTAAGCAGTTCAAATTCTGGTCATGATCAGACAGCAGTTGCTGCCATAATTTTTCCGGCTTTGCATTAATTCATTGAGCAGGAGCCTTGGCTTGGTCGTAGCATTTTTTCTTGTCTGAAAGATGATCTGGTTAATAGAGGAGAAACACTGGAGCTCCTCTGTTCTTTCCGCTTCCCTCTCGCACATACATATATATATTAACATGCCTACATGTCTGTTATGCATAGATGCAACACACCCATATATATAGAACACTCACAGTACACAGATATGACACAGATATATAGGCAGACAAATGAATCCTCATACTCTTTTCTAGAGCCCATGTGTGTGAAGACTTGAAGGGACAGTTTGTTTCTCTGCTGTAGTCTTTTGTGCTTTCATTTCCAATAATCCGGCAGATGGCCCTAGATCATGAGGAGGGTAGATAGCTGCATCAGCTGCTTCTGGACAAACAAAACAGGCTTTTGTGGCTATAATGTAATGTTTTCCTTGGAATACATGTTGTGCTATAGGAATAGGTGGCATTCCAGGCTGCTGAAGGAACATACTTTTTCGTGGAGTTCAGGTAAAGTATTATTTATCAAAAACCTAAAAATTGTCATCAGCAACAGCAAGGAAATTAGGCACATGCAAATAAAAAACAGTCAGAAACCTGGCTCTCACCCAGGAGGCAACTGATTTCTGCTTCTTTTAGGAGTTATGCACTGGCAGTGACACTGTCAGTTCACACACGATAACACTAAGTGTCTTTCCAAACTACAGTAGGTCTTCGTGGTTTGGCTGCAGGTATGTTGGGCTGGCAGGATATCAGGCCAGCCCTGGTGCAAGAGGCTGCACTTGTAGCAAACTTCCTGTCCTCCTGTGGGAAATGCCAGAGGACCCAGAGAACAGAGGGATGTATCAGCTCTATCTGCTCCCACAGAGCACAGTAGAGTTGACCAGGCTGTTAGGACCAGCCCATGACAACAACAGTGTGTATGTATCTGGTGTTTCCCTGAGACGCTCTGGCAGCCTCTTTGCTGCCATGTTACACTAGTTAAATGAAATTATTTAAATTATGTTACAGGTGTGCCATGCAGGAGTGCCTTATAACCCAAATTTGGGCTGACAGTAAATGAACCTGAGGAACATGATTTGCCGAGACTCAAGCTAATAAAGTTCGGGAATAGTCTAAAGCTGTTCAAGCCATCACTGAAAATCACAGAAATCAGAACTTGCTCATCACCTCTTGTAGAACTTTACACTGCTGCAAACAGGGTAAAACAGATGTAAAACATGTGACACTATTTTAAAATGATTGCACAAGCTGTGAGGTAACTGAGGGGTAGTACCTGGTGGTGCTGAAGAAGGTGGGGCTGGTCACATATTTGTAAGAGCAGCTGGAGAATGCAGAGAGCTGATTTTAAAGACAAAAAATCAGAGGAACTCTGACTGTCCCAGCGCTCTAGGGGTGGCAAGAAATTCTTGCACACTGCTGCTCTGGGAGTCTGTTTTCAGTATGATACATACTGTTATGCTAAAAGTAAGAAAGAAAATCCATCCAGAATGCTGGAGCGTCCCTGCATGAGAAGGCGAGGAAAGCTTGGAACAGTAAAATCTTGTTTGCTAATGACAGTTCTGAGAATTTAAAAAAAAATGAAGTGGAAAAACCCCAAAAACCCTCCATGAAACACTGATTAGATGCCAGTTCACATAGCTCTCCTTGGCTACTATGTATTATTATTATTTCTTTTAAAGACTAATAGATCCTATTCTTGACAAGCGCAAAGCCAGGAGGTGGGATTTTATCCAGTATTTTCATTTTTTAGGCCACAAGAGGCAATGATTGTATCAGAATATTATTTGTCTGCCCAAATCACATTCACTGTGTGGACCTCTGCAGAGGACTTCCATTCTCAGGAAAAGCAGCTCTGTCAGACAAGAGTGTAGAAGAAACACTCCTCATTCTGGTTAAGCCAGCTCAGTTAGGACAGCATTTCTTTTCCTAGGCTAAATTTCCAGAGCTAACTTTTAAATTTGCACTTATAGTTTTTACCTGAAAACCCCTACCAACAGAGCAGTTAGGATCTGGGATATGTAAAAAAGCTGAGTGCTGGAACAGCTGAGTTATGTATGAAGTGGTTAACGTGGTAAGGTGAGGATCAGAAGAAGGCTGATGGAACAGAAATGTGGTTGAGCACATCTGATTTCCCTTCACCACATGGGAAACATGGTTTTCACTGAATGGGTTTTTGAGCAATCAAAAGTCAACTCATATGTAAAAAAGCTTTGACACTCTTAATATGGAGGTGTTTTAAGAAATATGGGGGAGATCTGCTGGACCGATTGGGTTCAAAGCTTCCACCCCAGTCATCCTATAAAGCCCTAGAGACTTCCAGACCAGTAATGGGAGCCCAGAGAGATCCTCATGTTCTCAACTTGTCTTCTGGATGACATTAAAGCGGAGGCAGTCCCAGAAGGCAGGCACTATCCTTAGCCTCGTGCTTATCTGTCTGTGCACATTTTCTCCAGCACTTAACGTTACCAGATCCTGACTCATAAGACTGGCTTTGGTTTTTTATGAAGCTACCAAAGGGTCCTGGCACTAGCATGTGTGTGAGTGTCCTGATAAGGGTATGACAGCGTGTGGGAGGCCAGAGGAGGGTAATGCCCCTGGTATGTTGAGTAGGGAATTAGTTGTGTGTGTGGAATGACCTCTTCTTCCAAAACCTCTCCAACAACAGAGGTCAGGGAGAAAAAGCAGCAATGACATTCAGGTTTCGATCCACCCTACCAAA
Organism: Myiotriccus ornatus; assembly: GCA_036023395.1. Classification (NCBI taxonomy): domain Eukaryota; kingdom Metazoa; phylum Chordata; class Aves; order Passeriformes; family Tyrannidae; genus Myiotriccus; species Myiotriccus ornatus. Next base: position 104,733,060 of record JAYRBT010000082.1, read on the forward strand.
ACTTCCCATCCTCATGAATGGAGCCATTCACTGGATTCTCCTTCCCATTTTTGTTCTGTATCTTTTTCATCTTAAAATAGAGAACTTCCTCTCGGAGGAATAACTTCTGCTGTAGCACAGTCCCGGTGATGTCAGTGGAGTTACATCAAGGCTGATGTTGATCCCCGTGAATCATTGCCAGCAGGTTTTCTAGAGTTAGACATTGGGTAGCACAACTCTGAGAGGCATTTGCACTGATTTGGTCTCAGCTTTTTTTCTTCTGAGAGCACAGAAGAGGATTGAAAAATAAGGGGAAGAACACATGAAAATGTTGCAGTTTTTTCTGCACAGAAGAGTTTAAAATGGAACCATATTTTATGCAATTTTTCACTCACATCCTCTCTCTCCCTCAAATTTCAATGTTCTCTTTTCTTCTCTTCTCCCTGTTTTTGACATATTGCCACAGAGTGAAATGAAATGAGAAATAGCCAGGGGCTTGCTCTGACATTTTCTTCCCCACCCCATCCCTCTGTCCACCCAGGCCTTCTCAGTTTTATTTATTTATTTTTTTTAATAGTATGGAATGGGGAATGGGAACTGTAAGCTGTGTGTGCTTACTTGCTGTAACCCACCCATTCTGCTGCTCCTTGCCACCTTTCTCAGCATTCCTTCAGCATTTTTTGGGACCATCTGAAGCTGAAAAAAAAAAAAATCCTTTGCCTGCAGATTCACTCTAAATTGACAGGGAGGGAAAAGTCTCGCCCCAGCATCTGAGATCAAGAGCTTTATGGCCTAGTCCTGCCTAATTTTAAGGGATTTTATACAGCAGAATTGGAAAGATACGAGAGACACTTAGAGCAAATGTTCTGAAATACCAAGAATAACAAAGCACAGGCTTAATGAGTTCCAATGTGTATGTCTGCTGTGAGTAATGATGCTTAATCCTGCTGCAAAATAATTCCTTTATATGTTCTTCTGTTTTTTAAAAAATGCATCATTGCTGCACTGGGGTCATAAAAATTACGAATATGTTTTCCCATGGCATGAAGCCATAGCATACTGTAAGGCATTGTGCTTGGCCATTATACACAGCCTGTAATCAGAAACAAATGTATTAAGTGAGATGATGTGATGTTACATGAGAAAAGTGAAAATAGAACAGGGAAGTGTGATAGACAGTGACTTGGACCACATCAGCTCTGAACAGCCCCTTTCTCTTCAGAAATCAGAGGCTGTGCCAAAAGAAGTTGTGTTTCTAGATGCTGGTCTAGAAAACAGAGACATGCTTTTTGGAAGAGGGGAGAAATAAAACTTGTCTGAGAGCTAGGGTAGGCAAAAAAAATACTGAATTTCCTGTTCAGAAAGACAAATACTGCTATGTTGGTGAGGGGGATTCTCTGTGATGTGCATGAGCACAGGCTTAGTGGTGGTCTCAGAAATCCAAAGAAGCCCTTATCTCCACTCCTCCAACTTACAAGTTTGTCACAGGGGTCCAAATGTTTGAAGAAAGTGCTCTTGTTTCTTTGGAGTTTGTGTTTCTGAGACTTTGCACCAATCCTGCTATTATCAGATTAGAAATTAAACTTGACTCAGATTAGGAGAAACAGAGCAACTCATTTGTCTCTTTGCCAGTGTTTATTTACTAAGAAAAAAAAAAAATCTGTTTGTGACAGCTGCTTTCCTTTTCAGGAGTATACCACAATTCTTCAATATTGAAGCTGGATTTTAATTTATTGGCTTAACTTTGCAATGCACAGAGCAAAAGGTCAGATAAAATGAGACTCCTTTAGAAAAATGATAATTGCTATTAAGAAGCATATTGGTCATTTGAATGCTCTGACACTTTAATTCCAAGACCCTTAGAAAGGCTTTTAGAAACTCTTAAGCTCAGCCAATTGCAGCCTTTGGGAGACGTGCAGACTGGGCCATGACTGCAATGTGCCGGTGGGAGCAGCCTTCACCCCAGCAGCAAACAAGTTATGCTCCTGTTTTCCAGGAGTGGGAAAAACACCCGTGGGCCCTGAAATTAGAGATGTGCCCAGAATGATCTCTCTTCTACCCACTGACATTTTGCTCTGCTGATTGTCCATGAGATGGGACCCCCAACACACAAGGATTTTCATGTGATTCAGGCAGAAGCTGTATCAGCCACAGATCCCTGCAAGCCAGCCTAAGACAGAGTGAGACCATCAAAACCTAACATTGGATCAGGATGCCCAGAGAAATGGTGGAGTCACCATCCCTGGAGGCATTTAAAAGTCACGTAGATGTGGTGCTTGGGGATATAGTTTAATGGTGGGCTTGGCAGTGCTGGGTTAATGGTTGGACTTGATGATCTTAGAGGTCTTTTCCAACCTAAATGATTCTCTGGCTATATTGCACTATGAAGAACAGTAGTTTATAAATTATCTAGAAAGCAGATTGTTTGATAATAATGCTTTCTGCATTCCTTTTTTCCTTAAAACTCTCTGGTTTTCTCAATAGAGTAGAGCACAATAAATAGTATCAAAGCACCTGGAAAAATTAATCCTGTCTGAATATTTACAGTTATCTCCAGAACTGTCTCAGGAGTGATCTTAGAAATGGTTTGGATCTACTGAAATCTGCCAGGCTGCTTCTCTGCCTTCTACAGGAAATGACTGCTCAGCCACAGAGGACTTGATCCATATTTTTCCTCTGGAATTTACAAATAATTAATAAAATCAGGAGAACTACACCCTAGGCATTATAAAGCAGGACCTTTCCTTCCTAGTGTATGGATCTTGGATCAGAAATTATTTTCTTTGCAATGCAAGAACTGTTTCTCAATATTTGATGCTTTTGAACTGTGCAATACAAACATACATTTATGAACCACATCAGTGAGACAGGTGACTTTATTGTAAATAATTATGTAGAAGCATTTGCTTCTTTTCTATCCTTGTTTCTCCCTTATGAAACAGTATGGCTACTTTAAACCATAAATAAACACTGTTAGGGAACTCTTTGCTGATTCCAGTTAATTTTCCTTTCACATGAACAAATGCCCTTAGTGGATGAACCCCCGTGCACCTAAAGCTCTTGAAACTCCCAAACACAGGAGGTAAACCATATGCATTGTGTTTGTTTGCTTTAATGAAATGATTGATTTATTGGTCACAGATTCCTCAAAATCATTTGTTTTTATCCCCTGGATTTTTATCAGAGAGCTCTGAACATCAGTCAAAATCACGGCTGTCATCCAGTACCACACAGCGCAACTCGAAAGGCCTTCCCAGTGCTCCCCATTAGCGGAGAGCCTTTCCCTACCCTCCAAGCACATTCCCTGCCAGGGCACTGACATCCCCCTTGTCCTGCAGTTGTTTGCTTCCTAGAATGGCTAGGTTTGAGACGAGAGCCTTCCTAATGGAGCTCGAGTGCATTTGTGGCACAATAGGTCATTTCTGGCTCACTTGCTTTCTTTTCAGCTCATGGGACAAAAAGGGACACGCTTACACCATTTGCTTACATTGGTAGGTAAAGAAAACTTTAAATGTCGCATGAGTCACTTGCACTCAATTAATTTCTGCTTGTGTTATTTATTCATGTCTAAGATATGACTTTTATTCTATATGTGACCTTCAGCAATGGAACTGATAACAAGAACATTACTTTGGAAAAGTGAAAGGTTAAACATTAACCAGAAAAATAGTTCTAAGACAAACATTTAGAATGTTTTTTCCTTCATATTTGGAAGTAACTTGTCACTTCCCCTCATACCACCACCCTCCCTCCCCCCATATTGCTGTTGTGCTGCTGTTCCTGATACTTGGTAGATGCAGTAAGCACTCTACCACCACGTGATGGACTTCTCTTCACCTACAACAAATCACATGGGTCTTTGAGCTGGCTGCTACCTCTTGCCTGATCATCTTTTCACTAACAAGTTCTAGGCATTCTCATCTCCCAAGAAGTGCACCACAGAGAATAGCCCTCACCACCAAGCTCCGAGGCAGGGGATCAGCTCTGTGCTCTCTCTTTTATTCCTTGTTGCACGTGGGGAGGAAGAAAAAGAAAAAAATAATAGATGAACAGGGGAGTGGTGTGAGGGATTGCCTGAGCTTCAAAATACACTGTATGAATTTGAAGCACTGATTCTAGCAGATATCTTTTTCATCCATGACTCACAAGCTTCACTCAGGCACAACCACTGTCCCCAAGAATTTGAAATTTATTCTACAGTGTGAGTCAGCTGAGTGGGGAATGGTTTTGTGCAGCTTTGGTTGCTGAAAAATCTTCACTAAATTCTTCGTTAAGAAAGGACTGAACAATGACAAATAGTCTTTGCCTTCAGAGGTAGTGCCTATTTTACCTGTGTATCTATTTATCCTTTTTATGTGGAGATATATTTGTGAGCCACAATTCTGCTCCCAAATTACTTCAGCTTTTCTGCTTCAAGGCAGTCACCAACCTCAGTCACAACAACAATTGTTAAAAAAAAAAATCTATAAATCAATAATGTTACTTTTGCTCCCACCCATTTTTGGAATCCCAGAATGTGGAACATCCATATATTTTACTGAGTAAAACAGCCTAATTGCATGTTGTTTGGTTAATTTGGGTAGCAAAAACAAACCTCCAAAAGTAAAGATGAATGAAACAGCTAAGATAAAACCAAGGCCAAACAAACATCAACAACAACAAACTAGGTGTCTGGAAAAGGGAAACTCCTGTTACAGGAGTCATTCTGGGTGGTCGAGGCTCTGTCTCAGCCCACAGCAGGACAGGAGTTCCAGGGCATGGGACAGCTGGACCGTGGGACAGTGGAGGCAACCACCATCCCCTTTTCCTGCTGCCTTCTCTTTCCTTCCTGAACAACTGATGCCTACCAACACGTCTTGAGGTTGTTCCATCTCCCTTTCTCAGTGCAAACATTGCTCTACTGACAATATTTTGATCTATGCAGAACAAAAATAAAGCAGCAAAAACTACAACAAACCCTCAGACAGTCCCACCCCCTTTACTGACATTTAATACAACAGATTGATAAAACCTTGCTACTTGTCCATATATCTCACTCTCTGTTCAGTCCCTCAAGACTTGTAGACAAAGCCATGGCTTGTACCAAAGAATGACACCAGGTTAGACTATGCTCTATGAATAAGACTTTCCTTTCATCAGTTCTTACTTTGCCATATTTCAGTCTTTTATTAAATGTCCTTTTGTACTTCACCATGGAATAACAAGGTGAACAGAAACCTTCTGGTTTTCTTTCTTGGGACCATTTATTATTTTGTAAGATTTTGTGATGTCATTCACAAGAATTTGTACCCCTTACTTATGTCTCCCACAAGGTAATCTGTGCTGGAATAACAGACTGCTCCACCAGCGTTCCTGATGCAGCCATTGCCAGAGAGTTCCAGAAGCCTCCCATCGTAATTCCTTTGCAGCAGATTTGCAGCCAGGGCCACAGACCCATAAGGTGGGCTTGGCGTAAGGCACCTGGGGCCTGAGCCTACCACAGTGTGCCTTCTCTCAGCCCTCCCAGTCTGCCTTGCACCCTTCCCCCTAGGTTCATCCCCCTCACTCAGCAGCCCATGAAGCCCTGCTTCCCCAGACAGACGATCCCTTCCTGTCATCTCCCTGGGATGGACTTCTTCATTTTGCCTTAGCCAGCTCCCCTGGACAGACTCTTGGTTTCTCACTGACTTGTGCTGTTGAGGTTTCTTGGCCTGGGTCCCAGAGTTCCTGCCTTAATCCATCGCTTCAAAGAGATTTGGATAAGTCTGGATAAGCTTCCAAGCCTCTGGATGCTTATTCAAAGTGCAAGGCTGGGGGAAAGGGGGAGCATCCCTGAAGGAAGCCAGAGGCCATCAATGTGCAGTCAAGCAACTTTTTTTTTTTTGTGAATCAGAGGTACCTCCCCAAATCCCTCAGCACCTGTGGGTCAAGATCTGCATTTACATTAGTGAAAAAACAAACCCTGGCCTGTGCATCCCGAAGCTGCATGCCTGGGCATTTAGACAGACAGAAGGGTCAGCATCTCATCAGAGTGTCTGTTGCAGCATTAAAAACTAAGATTCTTTCTTTCAGAAGAGCTTGGGCATGTTTACATACCACTGGGTATCTTAGGGGTGACTCACTACAGAAGTCCCATTTGAAACCAAGAAAGATCAGAGTTTTGAAATGAAGTGCACTGAAAAGGTATGAACACAGCAACAGATCACAAAAAAATGTGAGGCTGGATTCTCCAGTCTGCAGGAGTCCTGCTGGGCTGCAGCATGGAGGGGGATGGTCCTCTGATGGGGTCAGCCACCGACTGAGCACGGGAGAAAGGGTGAAGCAGTTGTAGGAGCTGTGTCCAAAAAGGGACTTATTCTGTACTATCTGTCCTCCTTTTTGCTTCTGATGTTCCAGGTGGACTGAGAAAGCTATTTCTGCATGTGTTCTGTGAGGCTATGGTCCTGGTTTGAAGTCGCCGGCACCTGCCATGAAGCTAGGCATTTTGACCCAAATTAGAATCAGATTTTAGTCCCCCTGGAATCAAAACCAGCATTTGCTAGAATCACAGTTACTCCAGTCTTTCCTATTAGCCTCTCAGCATTCAAGATACATTCATTCATAGTTCAGTTTCCTGCTCCAAACATGTTCTCTTCGGCAAAACTGATCTTTATTTTCCATCCAAATGAAGCCCAGTTGTGTCATGTCCACCAAAAGAACAATCTGGCTTCAAGCAGCTTTCAGAAAACCACTATCTGATGTCAGTAAATCTCTGTCTATGGTATAACTGCTTTTAGTCAGGAAGCAGTGGGTGTGCTCAAAACAACACATAAAGATAAAAGATTTCCAGTGCCAGGAACATGGATGTATTTTGGAAGGAAACACTGGGGGCATTCTGCGCAGGAAGAGATGAAAACACGCATCAGCCTGCAGAGCCTGCCAGTGCAGCAGCAGACATATGCTGGTGCTCTGGGGAAGCCACATCTTCAGATGGAGGGAAGGAGCACTGGAGAGTCCTGTCCTTGGCACACACACACAGAGAATGGCTTCTGATATTATTTGTTTCTTTGCCTTGCAGCAGGGCGGTAGGCATTCCTCTGTCCTCTAAGAGCTGAAGGAGCATATCAGAAGACAGACCCTAGCCCCCTTCCTTTAGCAGGGATGGATGTTGAACAGTTCCTGGAGGCAGGAGGAGATTTGGTTTGGCCATTCGGCCGTGTTGCACTCCTGGACTCCCATGGGGGCCTACCTTCACCTTCTCCTGAGCAGAAAGGGTGTTGCCATAACCAAACCCTTACACACTGGTCACACTTTGACCCTGCAACAACTGTAGAAAAGCCATTGTAACATGTGATGCTGGCATAATTTCATCAAGGCCAAGGATAAAATTCTATCCCTTGCCCAGAATGTGTAGGTTGGAAGGGAAGAGAGGTAATTTCTCTCTGTTAAATGTATACTTGGTTATCAACCTACTTCTTTGTCTTACTGACAGTTTTCCTTTTATTTACAATGCAGAAAAAACCCAAACAACAAACCAAACGAAACCTCACACAACAAAACAAAAAAAAACAGACAAAAAAAGGAAGTGCATGGCCACTTTGTTACTGGAGCACTCTTCCAAGAGAAATCATCTTCTGGTTCACAGGGCACCACACTTACAGGAAAAGGAATCAGTCCTCTGACTGGTTCCTTACTTAAAAGCCATAACTTTTCTCAATTCATGAAGATACACATAGCAGGTAGTAATCAGTTTAGAGGGTATTTTGACTCAGAATGGTAGGCACATCACCTGCATCGTACTCTCAATGCTACTTACACAGCTTCTTTCTTCCCAGAGTATCCCAAATCTAGTCATATAAAGTGCTAGCAACCTGAGTTCCACTGTCCATGTATTATTTGCCATTAGCCTTCCTCAGATAATTTTTGTTGTTCTTCATAGTTCTTTTGGGAGGAAAGCAGAAGCAGAGTTCTTTCGGAGGGCTGCAGCTCTCCTGTCACCCCTTGCCAGAAAGGAAAAGGCAATGGCAGAGGGCCACAATGAAGGATATTCCTTCAGCTTGGAGAGTCTGTGTCCCATGCTGTGTCATTGAGAGGTTGTGCCGTGTTAGACAGACTGTGGTGGCAGAGTGGGAGAGACTGCACCTTCTCATGCTCTGGGGAAATGGATGTCCCAGCGATGTTCCCAAGTCATCCCTTAGGACACAGCCATGATCACTGACAGGCTCTGCATTTCAAAAGGTGGATAGGAATGGTAGTACTTAGAGGAAGCCACTCGAAATCTTATCCAAAGTAAAGAGATTTTTTTTAAAAAATCTAATTATCTGAATAACAAAGGTTATGTGTGATCTTTGTACATACTTGTTGTCTCTAATGTTATAAAGGCTTTGGGCAAGAGCCCTCTGTGCTCTCTCTCTCCCACTCCATATCCAGACATGCTTGTGAAACCAACTGAATAAATCATAAAGGATTAAGACAGATCTGGTCCCAGACATCACACCATACCCAGCATCTCTGGAGGGAAAATGAAGAGCAAAAATGTCCTTCTGGGCACAGCACCTGCTCTCTGGCCTCCATAAAGTTACCCATTCCTTGCTGAAATGCAATTGCCTTTCCAAAGCTAGGGAAATCAGCTTATGTGTTTAGGTTCATTTATGCAACATAAACAATCCAGCATAGTTCTAGTGAGCTCAGCCGTGGTAATGGGCTGCTGCCAGGTGTCCAGAAAGAGTAAATTGCAAACACAAGAGAGCAGAGCTGATAGAAGCAAGGGCGAGCAGTGTGTTAAGACACAGAACTTAGCCTGATGAAGCCGGGCTTTTCCCTAAGAGGAAAGCAAAGCACTGTCCCCTGGAGCCTTCTGATGCTATTGCTTACAATAATAATGAAATCTCCATGGGCCCAAATGAGCCTCCCACACACATCTCGACTAGGAGCTTACCACACAAAGAGTACTGCTGAAATTAATGGGCTGTGTGTGGATTAAAAGATGCTATTTGGAATAACTGAGGGTGACCTCGCAGACATTTTCCCATTGCTGTTCCAATTGTCCATTCAGTATACCTGACTTTAAGTTTAACTACGTCTCTTTGTGAAGGACACGAAACACAAGGAAGGAGAGAGAGGGAAACATATTTATATGGAGAAGCATGGCGTAATAGCTGAAGTAGAAGCCTGGAAGACTTGCTGCCCAGCCTTGACCCTTCCACTGACTGCTTCAGGTATCTGGATGTAGTCAACCTATCTCAGCTCCAAACATCTGCTAAACGGAGCCTGTCAGTCAGGCATCTTGTGTGACTTCGTTGTCATAACAGTGACATGGGGCAGGAGAGAGGATCCTCCAGGATCCCACTGCCCCATGCGTTGCTCCGTATGGGTCCAGTCCCTGAAGGAGGTGATGTGGTCATAGCTGCAAAGGAGGCAACAGCAGTGGCCTTTTCCTGTTTTCTTTATTCCCAGGGGTTATTTCTGGGCTGGAGGGAGGCTGCAGTGTGATGGCAGTGTGTAAACAGGGAGGTGAGTGTCGTCAGGGCTCAGGGGGTGGAGATGAAGGCACGTCTGGCTCCCCGGAGAGGGGGGGGGGGCAGGAAAAAAAATCAGCTTAGATAAAGAAACATAAGGGAAATGGCAGTGGAGCCACAGAGGAGGCGGCGGAGGGGAGAGGGGGAAAAAGGCTGCCGTCCCCATGCAGATCGTTTGGGAAAACAGTGCACCGCCCTCCGTTAATTCCCCTGATTAAAACCGCATTAGTTTGTAGGTGTCAGGGACAGGCAGCTGTTTTCAAGGAAGCCCTGGCTCCACCAGGTCCTTCCTCGCCGGGCAGCGGCGGCTCTATCTGGAGGTAAATGTCAGCGAGGCGCGGAGCTCGCCGGCGCTTGTCCTCCTCCTGACAGGCCCTGGCCAATGTCCTGCTGCGGAGGGTCGTGGTAATTTACGTCCCTTCTGTGTACATTAACTTATCTGCAGCAGAGCTGGCGGGGCTCTTTCAGCCAGGCTGTCTCCTCCGCAGGCTGGGAGACTTTTCCTGCCTGTGGGACCCGGAGCGGGGACCGGCTGCGCGCCCCTGCCAAGTTCCTGCCCCGGACCAACAACAACAAGGAGCGGCGCGGAGCTGGCGGCCGCTCGCCCAGACCCCCCGGCATCGCCCGAGCCCCCACGGACACCGTGTTCCCCGTGAGCCCTGGGGACAGGGGAGACAGGCGGCCGCTGGAAACCAGGCGCTTGGTTGTAAACCACCCCCCCATCCCCCCCGGCCCGACTCCCCTCCCCGATTCTATTCTGCTGTTGCTGCAACAGCTCAAATGGTTATTTATTATTTTCAGCTCCCCCGAGGCTCTTTTCCCATCCCTCCTCCCCTGGCCTCCGTGGAAGTAAGCAGCCTTCCCATGCAGGAGGCAGATACTTCCCACTAGGCTGTGAATTTTGGTGTCCTGGCTGGGGTGACTATATCCTTAGGCTTTGGCAGGACGGATGTTAACATCCAGGTACACTGTCGTCAACGGCAAGTTCACTCTTTGCCTGAGGAGACGAGTAGCCACGGGTGGCAGGCATGAAGGCACTATCTGAGCTTTCCTCTGGGCAACACAATATTTCTCATACAGCAGGGTATTCCCTCACATCCACGTATTTAGCTTCTCTGTCATCCCAACATGCACAACTGAACGCATTTCATCATCCACTAACTCTAAGGAGGTTTCCCTGATTGGCAAATCATGGGGGGCCATTGCCTTCAGACTCACTTTTTGTGTGGTTATTCCCCTGTGAATCACTGAGGTCTTATTGGAAACCACAAAAGATGAAGCAAACTCTACCTGACTAGGTTAGGCAAGGTTGTCCATCTCCAATATGAAGCTCACAAAATTATTGAGAGCAGAAATCATCAGTGACAGACATGGTTCTGAAGCCTGAACCCACACCAGTTCACCCAGAAAGAGTTGATCTGCCAACCTAATCCTTAGTAGGAAAGAGAGGGGAAAAGAGTTGATATTTGTAACACTATCAGCAAATGTGCCCCTTGCATAGTCTTTCAAGATCTCCTGAATGACTCCCACCAGATGGCTTGCTTTGTTATCTGCAAAGACTTGCTGTTCTATCAGGTTGTATCAGAAAGCCACCTATAAACTCTCAAAGTGTCACAGGAATGGGAACAACCACAACTTACCTTTCCTCTTCACAAGGATTTAAAACTGCATCTTACTGGCTTGATCCTCCCACCATATGCTTTACATGTACATCTCAGCCTAGTGATACCTGGTGTAGCTGGTAGGTACAACACTGACTGTGAGGAAGATGATGGGTAATTGTGTTGTTTCCAAAGCTGTTGGTGAGGATTAAGCTACTCAAAACACAATAGTTTAAAAAAAACCTAACATGATTGTGATTATAGGCCATATATCCCTGCTCTTGTTCACCCCAGAATCTGCAGATCACCCTTTAGCACATTGAAGCTGTGACAAGATGAACAGCATCTAATCAAGGGACAGGACTCACAGCAGTAACTGTGAAACACAAGACCTGTATTTACTGCTGAATAGTCAAATGTCATGGATCTAAGACCCCTGTTGGGAAACACCAACTAGGTGGCTGGTGCCTTGGCTTGTGGCTAAGAATTCACTGACTTTTAGGCATCCTGCTGCATAGATATATCCTGGGAGGATCTGTTGCCCAAAGTTAAGCACGTACAGCATCTGTGTAAGGCATGTAGAGAGTTAAGCACCTCAGTTCTGGACTTACCTCAGCTAGCTAGGAAAAATACTTGGAAAATGACTTTGATTTAAACTCTACACATTTAGAGACTTTAAACCATGGTTTAAAAGGGAAGATCCTGTTAATCTGAAAGATGAGGGCCATTTTTTGAAGATAGTCCTTTTTTAGAAATTGTGATAGAAGTGGCAATAGCAGTAGAACCATTTTTTGAGCAATCACTCTGGATATTTAGGCATTTTTATGTTGAGTATTTCTTGTATCAAGCACTGAACCCTGATTTTACTTCCTGGGGTTATGGAGGCCAAATCCATAACCACTGAACAAGTATCCCTTTTTTTCTCCTCACCTCTATACTGTGAAAGTAGCTAGATGTTCCTTCTAATTTAGGTCCCTCACTGGTTATACAAATAAAAGATTATTAAAATATTCACCAACAGATGTTTCATTAAATATCAAATGAAAGTTTATCTTGTTTCCATTTCTCCAGCTACAGCCTTTTTCTCCTGATAGTAATTTTCTTCCACCTCCCATGATGAGCTATTCTCAGTCTTGCTGGAGTGAACAAGTAATTCAGTCATTTGCATAGATAGGGAAGAATTCCTTTGGATATTCCCAGAAAAGCTGCATTACAACTCAGATTTCACATTGGTAATAAATACTGTAAGTATAGATGAATAAATTAGGGTGGAATTCATCCATCCTCTATCTTCCCAGTATGTAAGTGAAGAAATTTGAATGGGAAAGCTAAGTGACTTGCTTAGCCCTGCATCCCTAGTGGACTGTACTTCCTCACAAAGGTCTTCTTCTAGGTGCTGTATTTTCATTTGCAGTCTAGGGTAGCACCTGTCTGAGGCACCCAGCTTTGAAATAGGTACCTGCACAGGAGAATAAGCATTCACCAAGGATCTTCTTTGTGATTTTTTTCTGTAACTTCATGGAATTCCAGTGGGAAAAAAAGAAAAAAAGAAAAAAAAGACTGCACCGTAGCAGGTTCTATTCAGCAGAGCTACTTAGTGTTTACTGAAGATCCTAAGGCTTGATGTGATATTTGTGAAGTTCACTGTACTGCAAACTGCGCTATGTGCCCCATTTTGACTGAGAGCTCACTAATCTCTTACAAATTCAGGCTTTGCTTATAGACTTTCATTTTTAAATATGGCTCAGTCAACACACTGAGGTGAAACCTCCCTAAGGTTTTCTACATTTTGTTCTAAAGGTTATAACACAAGAGATTAGGATTTTCTGTGGAAAAGCTGACAGATTTTTTCCATGTGTAGGACTCTCTTTGTCAGTGTTTTCTGCTGAGGACAACAAAAACACTTGAGTCATGAAGCCCATCCCTTCCTTCAAGCAATTCCAAATCATCGTTTGCCTATGTACATTGCTGTGTTTAAATCTGGCTTTATGAGTTTTACAGATGGGCAGGAACAAGGGGTGGGGGATGATGGAGACCCGGAGCCAGAATAGAAATAGAAGGAAATGATCATCTCGGAGCCCAGGCAGACATGGATACACATTTCTCTCTGGAAACTACTAGAATACATTGAAGAACAGATTTAATCACTGAGTTTGAACAAGTGTCACTTGTATGTTCCTCTCCTGAAACTCCAGAAGAGATTTCAAAACAGCTTCACACAGTCCTTCTGCTGGTCTTTCTTAAGCCAAAAATCACTGCCAAGCTGTAGGCACAATGTTATGCGTAGGACATAATTTTATAGCCACTTGATGCAAATAGTTACTGTTAGGAAAGAGCAACAGAAAAGAGCTAACAACCTTGCCTGTTTGACATAGATGTTTCCATGCATTTAAGTTTTACAATAAGCTTTAGAAGAAGAGCAATCAGTAAGAAGTATACAGAAATAAATAGATCTAGATATCTTTGTGTTCAAGATAGGGTGGGTATAAACATTACTGCAAACATGAAGTGCCAACGCTATCTATTCTTCTAGGTAAAACTCCAGTTAGATCCTGGTTTTAGTTCTTACAGCTGTGGCTCAGAGAAACATGTGATTATATGGCAACCTCAACTTTTCCATCTTCAAGTTTGCAATGGAAATCTTGAAAAATGTGCCTGTTGGCTACTGCATCAGGATGCATGGGCACATGCCCATTCTAACCGTACTTCAAAATCTCCTGATGTTTAAGAGAATGTCACAATTTGAGGTTAGAAATATCATGATGCCTAGCGCCATTTTCTGTTAAATCGTGAGTGTCCCGTGAAAGTTCATCTCATGCTTACAGCCAGCAGCAAGGGAATAAACTGAGCAACCCACACGTTCCCTTCTCATCCTGTCAATGAAGCTGGGAGTCATGACTATGCCTTGATCAAGTCCCACACAGGATGAGATACCAGAAGACTGATTCCTTGTTTTCATTTTACTGTAAAAGACCCTTATCTTTGTCAAGCAAGAGCAGGAGTTCTTCCATTTGCACACAACCACCAGAGATCTCTTGGCTCTGATGGGGTCTCGTAAGCTTTCCCCACCTATCAATCTTAACCCAGATGTATTTGCGTAGACCTGTTGATTTTGTGTGCAGTACCAGTTGAAATTTGAAACTTTCCAAAAATCATGCAAAGAAAAGAACATTTCTGTCTGAAGTACTTTTATGGCAAGTTTCACAAACCCTTCCAATAGCATTTGCACTTGAAACATTGGCAGCTGTTTTTTTGTTGTTTTCTTTTCTCTCTTTCTTTCTTCTAATGACATTGCCAAGCTGTGTTCTAATCTGGTGGGCGCTGGAAAAACGAAACAAAAAATAATTGAAGAGCTTCTGGTAAACTTGAATTTCTTTGAGGCAAGGACTTGTGCTGTGAAGCAGTCAGAAATCCAAGAGCTCTCTCCCAGTGCATGCACTTTGCCATTGAGGGGGCTATGTCATTTCTTTGAAGCAGGCTCTATTTTGATGGGCAGAATACCAGAGGATGACATAAACCTCTAAGGATGATTACTTGGGTCCTGTGTCCGGGTTAGTCTCAAAAAAAATGCCCTGAAAATTTTTGGAGCTGCTGGTCTTTTGTCTGTCAGCAATGAAAACAAGGAAGATGTTACTAGTCACGGAGCAACTGAGTCAAATGACAGGCATTGTGCTAGGGAAAAGTTCCCTATGATGTTTGCTCGTCCTCCCCGCTATTAGTCCTCCCTTTTTTCTGGGGAGGTCTTCAGATAGAAGTGCCAGCTTGGAGGACACTATGCAAGATCTTGACAACATGGTGTGCAGTTGTCTTTGTCTGACATTGTGAGTTCAGTCCACTCCCCAAGGTGCCAGTGGTCTTCAGGGCTCTCACCCACATGGAGCTGGCTGGCCAGGCTTCTGGCTGGGTTTTGTAGCTGCTAATACACATTTGAGAATGACAATGATGTTATATGTGCTTTTCCTCAGCATCTCAGGCAGCTGGATCCTTGCAGGCACAGAAGCCAGTAGCCCTCTGCACAAAGTCTGAAGATTTTACCAGTCACACAGTGAAGCTCTAGGTGCTCTTGTCATTTTGATAATGACAAAAAGAAAAATAGAGAATTTGAAACATGTCTGATGTTCATTATGTGTCTTAAACCTCTAATCTTAATCTCTATCCTTTAACCCGATAAAGCCTTGATTCCTCATAATGTCCTCCTATGCCTGTCCACCATTCCCATTCCGAGAACATGCCCCTCGAATTCCCATCAGTCTTGTGGCAAAGTACCAAGATCAAACTAACAATCTGAGAATTTTTTCACTTTCTCAAAATTATTCACAATGTGATAATTGCTTTAAGTAACAAAACAAAGTCATACTCACACTAAAATGCTGGGGCTAAGGTTTATTTATCCAATTTGATTCTGTACAGGCTCCAAGGTTACATTTGTCATGGGAGTATCTGAGCTTCTTGCAGTGATACGTTAAGAAACATCTTCCTCTTCCAGCAGCAGAAAATATTCAGGGGAAGGTAACAGAGAAAAAGACACAAACACAAAAGCAATAAAGAAAGTGTCACTGGTACCAACAGTGTAGAGCAGTAAGATCAGATTTTGAAGAGGTAATTAAATTCCCTGCTACTGCTCAAGGTCTGAAAAGTCCCTGCTTTCTGTAAAGACAGTTTCCCCTTTCTTATCAAGGGTTCTGTTAGAGTAAAGGACATTTGACCACAGCTCTTACCCCAGGGTTTAAATGCAAGCCTTTTAGATTCTTCACTCGGGCCAAGAGGAGATGGAGATAGTTAAGATCATAAACTTGAGTCAAATCCTGATGGGATGCCATTCAAAGGAGTAGAGGACAAATATGACAAATCTGGAAGAGCCTCAGTTGTTGAGAAAATGCAGGAACAATTTCTGCACACACAGGACCAGTTTCTGATTCACTGAAGGCTTTCTACATTGCTGTAGCCTGGCCAGGAAATGGCACAGGCATGAATTACTGGAGCCAGACCAACAATTGTCAGAGTGGGAGAAAATATCTTGACCAGCTCCAGACAGAACTGGTCATTACTCTTGCTAAACCTCTTCAATAACTCTATATACAAGAAGAAAAAAGAAAGTAAATTACGTGGCACCTTACTGAGGATATCTATAAGGAGTATCACTGCCACAGAGAGAAAATCAAAAATATTAAGGCAAAGCATGACTTCCAAGCAATGTAAAATACTAATGAGACATCATTCTTCAAGTATGTTGATCCAATTTGTTTTGTTTTGGGGTTTTTTGGGTGAATTTTTTTGTGGTTTTTGTTTGTTTGTTTTTAATTTCAATCTTCACTACAAAGAACTGTGAACAAATGCTGATTGCAGTTAACATCACCAGCATAAAACTCATTGGTCAAAGTTTTTTAGTACACCATTAGTCAGGGTAAAGAGGAAAATGCCAGATTGTTACCTGTTATGGAGTTAGATATTGTAAAATTGGTTTCATCTGATGAGATTCACTCAAAAAAACTTAGAGTCAGCCTCAGTGACCTGAAAAATCCAGATAGATGGAAGAAGTTTTAGACTACTGGCAAAGAGCAAATATAGTACTTTTTCTTTCTTTCTTTCTTTTTAATATGGAGAAGTCCATGAACCATGGCCTATCTTCTTTTTTTTTATGTCCAGAAAAATAATAGAATGTAATAATATACATATCTAGTGTAGTGTAGCCAAATATATAGCGAGAAGATCAGATGACAGTCAAACTACTTGGGAGATAACAGCTGTACAAGAGCATGGGTTTGTAAAACACTAGCTCTCTTAAGCCTAACTTAATTTTCCTCTCTAATAGGATATGGATCTTAGTGAGTTGATGTCACTTATCTGGGCACTAGCAAGGCTTTTGACACTGTCTCATGTGACAGTTTCCTAAGGAAATTTTAAGAAAATGTGAACTAGTCAGAACTGTTGTAAGGCAGGTGCTCAGCCTCTTGGAAAACTGTAGCTGGAAAATAGGTCATTGCAAGTAGCTGGAGATAGATTATTGCCAGACTGGAAAGTTTTTTTGACTGCAGTTCCACAGGGGGTCCCATCTTGGGTCAACATTTTTATTAAAAACTTGGAAAATATCAGAGAGGATTTCTGACTGCTTGGAAGAGGCTGGAAACATTTGGAAGGCTAGACTAGAATTCAAAAGATCTTTACACACTGAAGAAACAGTATTTAAAATAATATTATCAGTAAGGACTAGAGTAAAGTACTACAGCTAGAAAGACATTCTCAGCTGTCAAAATGCAAGTGCGGGGAAGAACTGAATAGGCAACAGTTCTTCCAAAAATGAACTAGAGAATGCGGGGACCACACATTAAGGGTGAGTCAATTTTATGATACTAATGCAAAAAAAATCATCTAAATTGTGGGGATTTTTAAAAAAAAATGTTTTATTTAAGACTCAGAGAAGTCCCTCCACTCTACTCAGCACCTAGAAAGCATCTGCTAAGGAACTGTGCCCATATTGAACAAACATTTCATAAGAGACTTGAACAAACTGAGAAAAGTCATGAATAACCAGAGGTTTAGACAACGTGACTTATAGGGAAAGAATGACAAAAAGATGGGCATGTTTATCCAGAGGGAAGACTGATAATACTTTTCAAATACATAAAATGCAGCTGCAAAGAAAAGAGTAAAAATTAAAGTCCTTTTTGTCCATTGAAGATAGAATGAGAAAATGTGAGCTGAAACTGCAGTGTGGGATATTTTTCAAAGATAAGATGAAAATGTTCAAATGGCCAGGGCAGTTAAACGCTGGCAGAGATAGCTAAAACTACTGTGTTGGTCAAGAATGTTGTGTGCTTCTCTCTTGCAGTCAAATCAAGTTGGTATCTTTCAGTTTAGTGATCCCTATGGTTCTGAAAAGAGAACCCCTAATCCTTGTGAGTGGTCGACCAGCTCTGGTTGATGCTTCCCAGCAAGAGGAGAACATCTCATTCCAGCTCTTAAAAAAAACTTTCTTCTGTCAGTATATTCTGGGTCATGACTGGCTTTAACTTTCAGCAAATAGCTTTAATGTATTGCTCTCATCCAGATAAAGTCACTTTGGTCACATTAGTCAAACAGCTGGACTGTACAACAAGAAAGTGAATCAGAACCATCTGAGTGTGCTCAGAGTGCATGTTATCAGACTGGCAGAGGATATTGAACAGCCGAAAAGAGAGAACTGATCCTTCAGGGACTTGATAAGTACAGTTGTCTTCCTACAGCAGAAACAGCATGGCTTTCTACCTCTAGTAGTTACTGGCATCCCTTCAAGAGGGACCTGGCCATTTAGTACATTAGACTGGTCCCCTGTTAACGCTCTCAAGTGAAATAGGAGTATCTTCGGGTCAGTAGTGTAAAATATTGAAGAAAGATCCAGGAGGATGAAAATGGATGCCTGTTTTCCATCTGTTGACAAGGAGAGATTGTCCCTCAATGCCACTAAAGTGGCTTCACTTCGGTGTCTTGGCCTCAAACCATATTGTGCCATCTCTCATGCTAATTAATATCCCTGTTACATATAAAGGTACAGGCTGTGTTTCATCTTCCCTTCAGATACTGGCCTGAGCAAAAGGACATCTATTCTGATCTATGGTGTGCCTACAGTCATTATATGTTTTATACTTCTTTCTCCTCTTTGGATGTCTATTTTTTTATACAGCAGATGTGCTAACACAGCTTATTTCAGAGGCAACATTTTTCATTGTTCTCAAATGAAACTGAGATATCCCACTGGAAATAAAGATGAAACAAGTTATCCAATAAGACTATCAGCAGACCTTCCAAAAAGTGAATGCCAAGGCTGAAATCTTAGTAAGCGCTCTTAGGTAATTCTGTAAAAAAAAAAGGTAGATCCATTATGCCCTAACCTGCACTTTGTCACAAGTGTTGTTCCACTGTCAAGGTAAAGAACTGAGGAATGTCCGCAGTTATGACATTAATCATATTAAGTCATGTGAACAACAACTGCAATTAAACTGTAGCAATCAAAGTCATAGGAAGCCCTTACATTTTGGAAGGCCACAAAGTGGTATGTTTTACTTAGAAATCATGAAGGTTGTGTCAATCTGTAAGACAGGAACTATATACACACCTTTCCTGAAAACTATCACTATATTGGGCAGAATTTGTCTGCATTTCCAATGAAGAGTCAGAGAGTTCAACAAGGAACTGAAAACTTGACCCTGGTACACAGTGGTATACCCTCTTCAGACTCTAATGAAGTATAAACAATCCAGACATATCTCCTAGCATCCAATTCTCATATGGCTATCAGAAAAATGCCCAGCAAATAACCAAGGTAAAGAATTTTTAAACTCTTTGTACAGAACTATAGTGCCTCCAAAGTGCTGTTTTACCACTGAAAATACTCTTGGGTGACATGAATCCCTGATTGTAAACACATCTGCACTGAAGAATTAGGCTTTTTTCCCCCCAAAGAATTTTGCATTTCTGCATAAGAAGTATGAACAGGGAAGTCAAGGTTCCTATCCTAATCTGGGATTTCTTGGGAGCTCCAGAGAGCTCGGGTTTGTACTTAGGGCAAATCAGAAAATGCTACTATGCCACATCACCTAGATCCTGGTGACTACCAAATGCTCCCAGACTTCTAAAGCATTCAGCCCTTGGCCATAAAATAAGAATATTTTGAAAATAAACCTTCAGTGACTATACACATCAAAATCATTGTCAGAATACTGGACCTCTAGCTTGCAGTCATAAAGGGGATCATCAAGCATGACTGAAAAGTGCTTCAGATATTCCACTTTGCAACTTGCTTTCCAGGGATAACACTATGAGAACCAACTTGTTGATCTCTACTCCTTTGGGCAACAGGTGAAATCCTTACAAATAGAGGAATGAATCATATGCATTTGGCTACACTTAGACATGCATCTGTGCAAGGCATCTGTACAAGTCACTATTGAAATAGGAAGATTTATTAACTTCACTACTAGCATTTGACCTGTGAAGATGCTACCCAATGCTCCAGGATTTGGCAAATTCAGGAGCCGAGTGTCAGAATTTCATCTGCTGTGTCCTCCTGTCACCAAGGCTTGATTCTTTTCTTTACTAACTAGAAAAATTTTGAACATACATAGCAGTTACTAGCAATATTCCAAAGACAGTGATAACTTCCTTGGCTCTGCAGTGCTTAAAAAGCACACAGTGCTGTGGGTACTGATGTGGTGATTACAGCTGCCTTTCAGTCGTAGGTCAGGCAGACCTGCTCAGTGCTCTCTGCTTCCCCAGCTTCAAGGACACTACTAACAGTCTTTTTTCTCTGAGGTTAAGCTGGCCTACTGCCACTGTAAACACAAAATCTCACTTACATGGTTGAAAGATTAAATATCTGATTAAAATTTCTGGCCACTAATTTGTTGACCTTGGCCATAAGGGTAGATTTGAACTACATGATATTCAATGCTACATGCTCATCTCTAGGGGGAGAAGAGAAGGGCAATGTCGTATTTCATGAAACAGCAAGCAAGTTACTTTTCAGCTGAAAATCAAGATGGAGAATACAATTCAGCCATGTCCAAAACAAGAGGCAAACTGAGTTTGGGCAGGTTGTCCTCCTTGGAGAAGACTCTGCAGGGGTGGGAGTCCATGTAACCAAACCGTGGTTTGAAGTCACTGCAGCCACTTAATGGGCCCTTTTGAAATGCAGTGCCTGATTCCAGAAACGTGGCTGTAAAACCTTGCCAGAGGCAGAGTTTAGGGATAGTTGGTATTTGAGGGTGAATTCAGCAAAGGATGTCATTGGGTTGGATCAGGATCTTCGCAGTCTCCATGAATAATTTAAAGCACCACCTGAGCCCCAGTTCATCACACTTAGGAGATTACACTGGTGTTTCTGGGGGCAGTTATATCAGTCTCCCTACCCAGTTTCTTCAGGATTTGCTGTCAGTAAAGAGGCCTGGCCAGCCCATTCCCTTGGCAGAGTCTTTGAAGGGGCTGGGGTGTGCTTAGCCAGTACTGCATGCTCAGTATTACATTCAGACAAACTCTATAATAAAATATAATAAAATACGAAGAATGGATTTTGGTTTTTACATTACAAGGCCCAGACAATTCTGAGCAATTTTATTTTCTTTCAGAGACAGCAAGCAGCTCCTTCCTAACTGCAGATCTGACCTCGACAAATCTCTGTAAAAGAAAAATTACTGGAGTTGCTTTTAATGGGAAAAATTAGGCACCATTAAGGTAGGAACTTGTGGTGCTCCTATACTAACTCTTTATTGTTGTGGCTTAATTTGACATAATGGTCTCAGCCTTGAGCCTCATATTTTTTCCTTAGAGCCGTTCTTACAGGACAGGAGACTCAATCAAGCACATTTCCCCTCAGATGTTTTCATTCACATAGTAAGTATCAGAAAAAAGTATCACAGTAAGTACCAGAAAAAACCCACAATATACTTATAGCAAGGACTGCAGGGTCCCCATGACTTCTGCAGCCAAAATTCACTGAGGTGGATATGTTTAGAAAACTACTAGATTATAAAGATTATAAAAACCCCATGGCTTTGTCCTGACAGTTCTGGTCTGTTTTACCCATACACCTGTGAAGACCTACTGTGTTATATGACTCCTCAAGCATGACTTTTCAACATTATTTTTAGCGTATTCCTAACAGTCATGTTCTTTTCAGACTCTCTTTTTACTATAGCCTTTGCAGAGACTTAACACTGCAGCAGCTACTCATACCAACCACATTGCCTCCTTCTTTTTCTATGCAGACATGATAGAGCTTTGTTTTTCCCAAATGTGTGCAAATCCCTGGCATGTGTTTTATCTCTTCAAATTCAGTGCAGTGAGGATAGATCCTGAACCATCTTAACTCAGGTTGGGCAATGACCAATTTGTCTTAACTGGTGAATGAAAGCTCATGCCATTGCTTGTGTTTCCAGGTTTCATTCGACAAAGTCAATGAGACACATCCATGTACTTAAAGTTAGTAAGTATGTTTTTGAACTGGGTCTGGTTGTTCTTCAGCGCAAATATTGACACTTCTCCCCAAATTGGCATTCCATAGCGCATTTATGCCAATAAATGTCACTGCTCAAATGGCAAACAAATACACAGAGGTGTGAATATAGCCAAAGCAAATTAAGTCAAGCATATACCCCTGGGTAACATTTTGCTCTGCCATCAAAAGGAGGCAGTGACTGGAAGGGAGCATGATGTGCAAATCAGTGGCAAGAAAATTTCTAAATACTGAGGAGCTGGGAGCACTGGGGAGCTCTTCACAACCACTCCACCACTGGCAAGACATGAAACTTGACCTCTCCAGGATTCAAGCACACAGAGAAACTCAGATAAAAGGGAGACTATAAAGGACACCTGTGGAGGCAACCAGCACACCTGATAAATTTGACATCCACAATTAAACCTCTCCTGCAAGCGGGAGAAAGCTAGGGCAAAGCCCAACAGACAAGTCAGGGTTCTGAGTTTCTATTGCTGCTGATGCATGAAATTAATTATCAAAGTATGGTCCATGAAACCCTTGTATCCTGTAAAGGCTTTTGCAGTGGTAACCCAAGAGGTAATTTCCATCGTGATCATGCTACAAAATAAAAAGGCTCAGTTTTGCAATGGAGGCCCCAGGAGAGCATCCTACTGCTTAGGTGAATATTCATCAGCAAATCTTGAAGGCTCCCATTCAGATAAGGCTTTGTTTGTTTGTTTGTTTGTTTGTTTTTCATTGCTCCACATTCTTTCATAATATTGTCATGTCCCGTTATATTTATCCCAGCAGTTGCCATACGGCAGCAGGGATGGACAAGACTTGTCTTCTTTCTGTCCCAGAGATGAAAAAGACACTGGACTGTGCTGCTTGGAGCTCTCTGTACAAGGAGGGGGTAACCTGCAGTGCAGAGGGAAAGCAGAGCAGCAGACTCAGTATCACACTTCTGAGCAAAATATGCAATTTGATAGCCTGAAAATGTCATTGGCTGGAAGGCAGCCATTTACCTTTAAGAGTATTTAAAGTATGTTAACTACAGACCAAAAGAATACATTGTAAACACAACATAATAACTCCTCTAACAGAGGAGAGAGGTTTTTTATTTACCTACCAGAGACATTTGATTATCAAGCAAAATTGCCTTATGAAAAGAAAAGCACTCCATCACCTTGCAGCCTTGAGTGCCAGCATACCACATATAACTTTAATGTGGTCTATACCTGTTTAGAGGTCACTTGAAAGGTAACTGTTTCAAAAAATGCATTCATATAAACTTAAGTTTTAATGCCTTTTGTGTGAAATGCAGAAGTTGAGTTTTGAATGCCTGTGCTCGTGAAAGATCATGTAGTGTTTTTAGCAAGATTAAAGGGGTTAATCCTGGTCAAATTCCACTTTGAATACTTACTCGGCTACTTTAATTCTGAAATTTGCACTGTACGTTGTGTTCTCCTTGGCTTTTACCCCAGCGTGTCAGCATTACCTAGATATGACTGTATTTCGGTGGCATGCCCAGTTGCAGGACTCTCCACCCCACCCCTCTCGCTGCTGTGCAGCTCTGCACTGCTCCTTTTCCCTCTTCTGACACAATTACTGGGTCCTTGTGGACCATTTCACTGGGACCTGTGAAAGGTCCCTGAACAAAACGGGCTTATCCAGGCCTGATGTACAACAAGGGAGGACATTTCGCCTTTATTTTTTTTTCCCATTGTTAAGATATCTAGGGAAAAAAATGTAGGAAGTAAGGAAGTAGGAAGGATCATTGCAGTTAGTATCAACAAGTAATAGTTATATCTAATGCCTTCCTTTTCACTTAACATTTTTGGTGATAAAAGGATTCTAATTAAAAATATAAACAGGTCTTTCACTTTTTGTTTTATACTTATCTTCCACATGTGCTTGTAATAATCTGCCTTCTTGCCAACACCATCTTGTAAATGAGATCCATATCTCAAGGGTTTATCCTGGTTAAATAAACTGAATTCAATAAAACCCATCTTCAGATATTTCACATGTGAGAGTTATTACTACACTAACATGCTACTGTTGCTTCTGTTACCTAGTGTTACAGATGCATTAACTTCTCCCCTTTGCTTGAGTTATGCTCCACTGTATATCTAAGATAAGAAAATGGAGTGCCTGGAGTCTGTTCAGTGTTATCGTATAACAAACAGTGACTTTTTTATTGAAGGAGCTCCACGAGCGATGCACGTTTTATTGAAACTAATTCAGAGGGAAAAAAAATGTTTAAAGATAAATGTTGAACTAAAACCAAAGTAAGTAATGATGTTATTTGCCCCCTTTCTCTCCCCTTCCCTCCTCTTTGCCCCCAGCTCGTAAGCTTTGTGATAGTGTCACATGGGGCTGCACAACATTTCTTTGCAGTCAAAGCTCAAAGGTTACTGTGCAATCTTATAGCTGCACCCAGTAAGGTTAGCATCAGTGTTTCCTGCCCCCTGAAATTCATTCATTTATCAACCTCCTTTCTATGAGCACCTCTGTGGAGCCTGCAAGCTGGATTGCGCTCAGCACAAACCTCAGAGCAAAACAGTTGTATTTGAGCTCCACAGTGCTTCTTTCTGTTTCTTTATTTTTTCTTTTTTTTTTTTTTTTTTCTTTTGGGTGACTTCTTTTAGCTGTCTAGCTTGAACTTCCTGCCTTGTTACTGCAAAATGATCTGATCCGCTGTGAGACACCGAGCCCCTGGTGTGTTTTCCTGACAGCATTTCTTTCTTAAAAGCACCCCAGGCCATCCACTTATCCAAGCAAAGTTAGATACCCATTAAAAAGTCGCTGCATTTCTTCCAGAACCCTTCTATTGTTGTTTGGATAAAAGTGCAGTGGACATCTGGGTCTTCTTCCAAAACGAGGGTACAAGTAGGGATCCCTCTTAGAGCAGGATCCCAGAAGAAGAGTACAAGGAGAAGATCAGATACAGCCACTCTTCCTGGGTCCCTATGGCCAAGCCTCCCTTCATCTCCGTTTCTATTTGTTTTTTTAATCTCCTTTTCCTGTTGTCTTCCCAGCAAGGAATCTGCTGCATTGCATCACAACCATCAGATGGAAATCTTCAGTTGAGTTTGCAGGGACACGGACAGACTAAAAGCCCGACCCTGAGACACACAGTTGTTTTGGCTGGCAGTGGGAGCTTGATGTCCAGAATGATTCCAAATGATGCATTAGAAGTACAGAACCAAGATGGCCACAAGGCAACTCTTGGCCTGTCAGAAAAATAATTAGAACGGCACTGCAAATAGCAAGGCTTCTTTTGCAACATTTATAACAAGTGGAGGCCTCTCAGGAAAGATTTCCAGGAGCAGAGCCAAATTCAGAAATAAAAGCCAAGGAAAGGAAGATTTACACTTCCCTCGAGAAGATAGCCAGTAAGATTTCAAGGTGGATTTTGAGACTTTGGCTGCTGAACTACATTTCTCAGATTTTTCTCTTTGATTTTAATGAGGTGAATTAATGTGTTTGTTTACTTAAAGGAATAATAATAATAACAGAAACAAATACCAAAGAAACATCTTTTCTGAGTATCAAGGCCTGATTTCAGCATTTCATCTCCATCTACCCTCTACTATTGGTTTGTATTTGCCAAAGCACATCCTGGTGATGGGATCAGGGACACTCTGTGCTAGAAACTGTTTAAATAGCAGAGAATAAAGGCTTCTCCCCAGAAGGTTCACAATGTCTGTTTGGGAAGGGGAACAAAAAGGAATGAAAAAAAAAAAAAAAGAAAAAAAGAGAGGAACTACAATTAGTGCAACATTAGAGTCCAGTGTGCTAGTATGAATCATACCTGAGATGAGAGATGAGCATATTGTGTAGAAACAAAACTATTGCCATGCTTTCATGCCCTAGTTCTATTAGAGTGTTTTTCTTCCCATGAACTACTTTCTGTATTTTTATCCAGGAGAACTATCTCCTCTTTGTCCTCTCTGTACCCTCAGCTACCTTTTTTTTGCTTGTTGGCTTGGGGTGCCCCAGCTACACTTATTTCATTCACTGGTCGCATGAGGAAGTGGAAGATTCAATGAACGAGTGAATATGTCTGTTAATCAGGTAATCACCCTTTTTCCTCACGGGATTCCTCCTAATCTTAAGTAAATACTAAAACCAACGTCAGGAAGAAAAGGTTTCACACATCTGAAATTAAAAAAAAAGGGGCATGATAATGTCTTCTTTCTTGAGACTTTATGTATTAAACACGAAATTACCTCAGGCCTTTGTTTCTTGCATTTGTAACCCTGGTAAATAAATATGGCATGATCAGAAAATATTAACTAGCAGTTGTGTTAACAGAAAAGGCTTCCTCCATATAGGCCATAACATGGTTTTGGAAAAGATTCAGTAGGTGCTTTATGAGTGATAGTGTTTTGAAGCTTAGTATCAAGCCATATTTTTCTGGCAAGGCTTAGAAGTTTTTAAGTGGAAATATCATGCTGGGAATTTTTATCCAGGCTCAACAGCCTGTTGTTAGATGAGGAGCTGGGACCTGAGTGGCATCCCCGTACCATGCCACTGCTGTCCTCTGAGGAGCTATGCTGGGTTTCAGGGTAACTGGGTTTCAGGATAACAGGGTTTCAGACCAATGACTAGGACTAAGAAAGGAAATGATTTGAAGACAGTGTACTAAAAAACATTCTCTGTTGTTTGAAGCTAGTACTTGACAGATTGGTTGGATGCGAGGTCTCAGTCTGGGAGGGGCAATAATCAGTGTGTCTGTTTCCCCCTGCCCTGTTACCAAGGCCTGTTTAGGCTCTGGCTCCAGCTCTCCCTTGATGGTTTCCTTCACAAGCCTTGCTCACACGTTCATGGAATATGTGGAAACCTCTTCCACTCCTTTAACCACCTTCACTGCACTTGGTGGGACCTGCTTCTCTTCTACAGCAGAGACGGAGGAAGGATTCAGGCCTGTGTGTTACTCCAGGCTCACAGAAATCATGGGTCTATACAGCGTGGCACCATCATAGTCACTGTTTTGTTCTGTATGTTTTTCCTAATATTCCCCTACATCTAATTTGCTTTTTCAACTGTTAATGAGCACAGGACTGACTTTCTCATGCAACTATTATAGCCCCAAGATCTTGTTCACAGGTGATAGCAACCTGGTCTTTAGCATTTTACATTTAATTTCCAGATAATTTTCTCCAGTGTGCATCACCTTATCTTTATTTACATGGAACTTCATTTACCATTTTACCATCTGGTCACACAGTCTTGTAAAACCCCGTGCAATTGTTCACAGCCAGCCATCATCTTGCTATCCTGAATAATCTAATAATGCCCCCAACGTTATCTCACTATTAAGCCCCTTTCCAGATCCCACATAAACATTTTGATGAAGGGTTTTACCACAGATCTTCTGGAACTCCACTGATAACGACCCATGATGAAAACAGACCATGTTTTCTACTCTGTCCTTCCCATCTTCTAAGCAATTATACAAGGAACTTTTATCCCATGGTTTTTCAGTTTCTCTAAGAGTGACTTTTGTGGTTTTGCAGGAAGTTTTTTAAGAATTCAGTGGATTGAATCAATGGAATATACCTACATATCTGCTGACTCCTTCAGAAAAGTAGTATTTAATAAGTAAGATTTTAATGGAATTTCAATAATAGACCTCCCTTTGCAAACATCGTATTGGCGTTTGTAGAGTACAGCATATTTATGCATATTTATTAATTATGGTACTCATTATGGTTTCTTCTGCTTTGCCCAAGCACAGACGTCAGGATTACTGGCCTGTAGTTCCCCTGAAGTTCCCTTGAACAAAGTTCTTTTATAGCTAACACAATAAAAGTTTGGTATTAGTTTGCCAGCTACCAGTCTTCAGCTACCACACTAGTTTTCAGTGTGAGTTTAAACGCTGCAGTTCAGTTATTTCATCCTTTGATTCCTCTACAGCCGTTGGGTAAATACCATCTGGTCCTGATGACTGGGCATTGTTCATTATGCATATGGAGCCCATAACCTCTTCCACCGGCACTTCTCGTAGAGACAGGTCCTCTGATGAGTCCCTCATAAATTAAGATCCCATTGTAGGAATCTCCCCAGATCTTTCCACACCTTCTTTTTCAGATGAAGTCTTGCATTCCTGATCTTAAATAACATACTACACTTGTGCAACAGTTTCAACAACAAAGGGTCCTAAATTTTGTTTAAAATTTGCGAAACAATAAATTCCACTGTGACTGAAAAGCACGAAGGGATGCAAAAATAATTTCCAAAGTCATCTACCTACCAAAAGAGCTGCTGCTACAGTGAATCTGCACAGGAAAAAGTTTTGGTATGTATAGTGATTTTATGTTGAGTATATGTCATGGACCAAATACTGTCTGTACTGTATGGAGACTGTGGGATCAGTCAGCCTAGTACACAAGGTTTTCAAAGCTGACAAAATCATTGTGATTTAAAGGCTAGTATAAGTTTTACTTACATACTTTTATTTGCTCAAATTACACCCCTCCATGGATCAGGACTGTGACAACAACTAAACTGATACTGTTCCATTAAAATGTCAAGAAAAGCCCTTCCTCAAAGAAAAAAAAAAAAGAAAAAGAAAAGGGTTGTCAGATTTCCCGAATAAGTGTAGAAATGATCTGGTTTGGAGCAGAAAGAAAGAAGGCACTAAGTGTCAGACAGCTCATGGTCACTTATGCAGAAGTTTCTGAATTGCTTGTGATAAGACAGCATGCAAAGAGTGTGAATCATTAAAAAGATCTAACACAGCTTGTAAGAAAAAAGCTCTTGAAATGTTTTTCATTGTTAAAACACATGAAATCACAAAAAACAACAAGCTGGCTGCTAAGAAAACAACAGATTTATACCAAAATGCTACCCCCGCTCACTTTGGGAGGTGAATTGGTTGTGGACAGTTTATTCTTTTGAGGAATATTTTGTACTGAGTAATTCATGAGCATTGGTGTACATACTGTAAGACTTCTGCACAAAGAAATGGTGAAAATGAGATAATGTGATTTCCCAAGATTCACTCAGGGCTAAAATCACATACATATCTTGTAGGAAAAAAACTTCTGTGTGTTGCCAACACCAAATGATGCCAATGGTATAATTTTTTTTTCAAATAATATCAAAATTAAAGCTTTGATAAAAAGAAGAGATTTTAGTTTGTGGCCATTGACTCCACCGTTGTAATATCAAAATGTTTCAAATAGCTGTTGCTTACTAAAACAGAGAGAGGGGAAATTATCTGTCATCTGCTGGACTGCTTTCAATGAGGTACTGCGACTGCACTAACTAATATATCCCATACAAGCAAAAAACATGGTATAATCACAAAGGTCCTTGGCTGGATATCATTGTTTGCACTGATAATGCTTATGATAACTCTGCAAGATACTCTCTAGCTATAAAGTAATGAAAAATGAAAAGGATTATCAACTTGCAGAGCACTGGTGAGCTTATGTACTGCATAATACAGTAATGTATCGTTTAGATAAGTTACCATTTGGTCTGGAAAATTGTGAAACACAGTATTTCAACACTTTTCCTCTCCTGCCAAGAGAGCTTCAGAATCACAGAAGACAGTTTATTTTGAACATATGGAAAAAATGAGGAATGTCCTCCCACAGATAACCATCTCTATAACCTGCAGTTGAAAGGATCTTCAGACCTTTCCCAGCTATTAGGTGAGCATTTCCCACTTGCACATTTTTATGTTTGAAGGGAATGGAGAGACATTTAAGTGACTGAATACTTCTTCCATGTCTCATACAAAACAGGCTTAATGCTTTTATGATGAGCTTAAAACTGGAACAATCTGATTTTGGATGTGCTAAAGTTTACGGCATGCAACTGCAGGGGAAACTGCAACAACTGATGGCAAATTACTTGATCATAAATATAACCCTCATCTCATATCAGAGCAAAAGAGAAAAAACTGAAAATAATTTCATCCGCGATAGTACTTCAGCTCTAAAATGCCTGACTTCGCTCTCCACCTTCATGAAATTCCTCTATCTTGATTTAGACTTGATTCTTTGGAAACAGTGCTGATTTTTCAGAAAACTAGAGGCATTGATAAAAGCGTAACACTTGACAAGAGGCTGGGTACTGATTATTTTTATGAGAAATACTTCGTATTGAGACATTCACAAGTATGTGTATACATACTCCAAAGAGTTGAGCGTAAAGATGTGGTGAAATGTTCTATTTTTACTTACTTCTACTTTCAGTTTCTTAAAACTTACACAATTTTTTATACCATTCCCACCTTAAATTCAGCAGTGAAAAGAAATTTTTGTCTCTATTAACAGAGTAGGAGAAACTACAGAAGCCTGTTGAGTGTGTACTTTTAACCTGAACTTAAGGTTACAACTAATTAAAGTTGTATAGGTAAAGAATTTTTCTAATTTATTTGGATCTTAACTAACAACTAAGCTATATGGAAATTTAAAAAAATATATAACAGCAGGTTTATGATGATCCCTATGAATCATTGCTGGAGTGCACTACCCTGGTGCTATTTGCCTCAGCTATGAATATGGGTAGAGCTACTTGGAGTTTCATGGAGACTGTAAAAACCAGCCTGGAAAGGCAAATAAAGGCAGTTTTTCCACCTGGAGGTCAATGACACTGTAAGCTGACTGCTGGCAATGCCCAAACGACGTGTCGTAAAACATGGCTGACGACATTTGCGTGAGCCGGTGCCAGGAATATACCTGGCACCAGAGTGCTCTGCAAAAGTCTCCCCAAGGGCTGTGCCCAAGTAGGACAATGGTACTAATGACTTTCCAGTGAAACATCCTGGTGAGACACACCAGGTGTGAGAGAAGCAGAGCATACATCCACAAAGCATCCCGTGAAGTTAACAAAGCAAGCTATGGCTCTGTGTGCTCCATCGCGCCCAGTCTGAGTGTCTGTGAGACCTGACCCTTGGCGGTGTATTGCCCCATGCCACGGTATTTCAGTTTCTTTCTGTTCACAAAGAGCTAAAGACCCCTACAGTGCTATATAAATAATATGCATTTTAACTTGCCAAGGACAAATCAAGTGTTTTAATTTCGCACTCTAACTTAAGATAAGAAAATAAACATGAGCTGCTGGGGAGTTCAGTAAACTTGCTCATGAACTGGAGGGGTGGAGTGGAGGAGGGGCAACAGTATGTGAAAACCTTCCATTCAGTGGGAATTGGATAGAAAAGCAAATAAAAAGTTATACTGCGTACGAAAAAGTCTAGGAAACAATACTGAAAATATCTGGGTATCACTGTAGAAACCAGGAATACATTTTGACATACAAATTTTATTTTGTGTTCCTAATACAAAAAGCTCCAACTATCAAAATACAATAATGCTGATTCAAACAAAAGAAGAAAATGTCTCTGCCTTTCACTCCATCTTCAGGTTCCCCCAGCAATTTTTTTTTATTAAGCCTGGTGCGGAAGAGAAATCTGGTTGACAACACTGTGGCAGTGGTAGGTTTTTAGGAGGAACTGCAGATTTATACACTCTGACAGGGGTTGTGATGCAAGAGCACTGGCTGGATCACAAAATATTAGAAAGACATTTATTGTACTGGCAACTTTTCTCTCTTTTTTTGGCAATTCACAAGAACTTTAGAACTCTTCAAGAGAAACAAGTTTTTCTTTTCAATCTTGATTCTTTTCAATATTTCAAGGACTCAGAGAATCATCTGGGGAGCTCTTCAGCAACCTTATCTATAGCATCTGCTTTTCTGTACCGTAGGGCCATGAACTGCATCTCCAACAACTAAGCAAGCCACATCTGAGGAAGCAGGATACTTAGAATCATGGAATCACAGAATGGCTTGGCTTGGGAGGAACCTTCAGATATTGTCTAGTCCAACTCCTCTGCGCAGGGCAGGGTCACCTCCCTTGATCTGCTGGCCATGCTGCTTTTGATGTAGCTGAGGACATGGTTGGCCTTCTGGGCTGCGAGGGCGTATTGTTGGCTCATGTCCAGTTTTTCATCCACCAGTATCCCCAAGTCCTTCCCTGCAGGGCTGCTCTCAAATCAATTTTCTAATCAATCAGTCAATCAATTGGTCAAACGAACAAACAGCATTTTAATCAATGAATACTTGCTGCTACCTAAATCTTTGTTTCACAGAACTGTTTTTGTGAAAGATACCCAGCTGTGGCACCATTACTAGCCTAAGTGTAGTTCCAGTTTTACTTAACTAATAGCCCCAAGTCAAAGCAAAGGTGCATCCCTTGTTTTCCATTCATACTGATCACAAGTAACAACAAATTATTCAGTGGACCTTGGGGAGCAGGATGTCAGCTGAACAGGAGGATCAGCCTCATCAATTTCCATCATATAATTTTTGAGATAAATTGCCTGGTGTCCTGATATCTAGTACAAGTAAGGACTGATCAACAAGCCTGTTTCACTGTGAGCAGGCCAAAAATGATGAATAGTTTGTATTGCTTCAGATGTTGTGCTCATCAAACGGAACAGGCATGCAGAGCCTCCATTCTTTTGCACATTTCAGGAACATGATGGCATGATCAAAAGACCAAGACATCCAGAAACGATGGCAGGAAGTGGTGATCTGTTAGCTAATAAATTCTGGGGGCAGCTAAAACCATGAGGATGTAAATTCCTCTGGAGGTGCCTTTTCATGGCACTGCATTATCGTCTGGTCCTGTCTGTGGATGTCTGCAGTAGGAGTGCTGGTCAGGAAGCAAGAACTGTCTTTTAAAACCTCTTCTGAACATTCCCGTTGTATAGAATCCAGAAAAAAAACTCTGGCATGAATATTAAGTATTTATTTTCTTGGAGCAACAATTCTGAAAAAAGCAACAGTTTTATTCATTAGGACTGCATTTGGTCATATTATTGTGGGAAGTTTCATTAGCTCTGATTCCAGGAGATGATGCATTACATTGTAAATTTTTACAACTGGAGCAGATTGGCTTGGAATTTGGATGCTCTAAAATATTTTTCTGAACCACACAAAAAAGGGCGAAAGAGGAAAGGAGTTCACTGCACGGATTTTCTATGCATTTGCTAGAAGTTAATGCATCCAAAGGATGCAGAAACACCTAAATAGAAAAAGACATAGTCACAGGGCTACCTGCCATGGCCATTAGGTGTAAACATTAGGTGTACCTAATAAGCAGAGAAAGTATTTTTCTCCTCCTCTGTGTAGCGACAGAGCAGAAGTTGTTCCTCAGTTTTTAATAGAATGGTACCATGCATAAGAGGTAGCTCTGGACTATATACCACAGGGGCACTGTTCTCCTGCATTAACTTTGTCACCCCTGTTTAAAATGCTTGGTTACACCACAGAGCACCTGAAGAAAAGAGGGTATGGCTAACATAACCAGGTGAAGCTGTGGAGGATAAGCAAGACTGGCTGCATTTGCTGCTCAGTTCATTTCTCAGGACCAGATTGGTTTTGCCTGAGAAAATGAAGATCTGATTTAAGGCTCATGCAAAGGGCAGCACCAGAGTCCCTCTGAATGATGTGCCAGACCAGTTGCTTTTTCAGCACTCACTCAGAAAAAAAAAGTAAAAATTACCTTCTGAGTAAGCAACACCACATCCTGAAGGATGTAGGTGTATAAATCCTCTGAGGTTTCCCAGGAGCCTTTTTTTCTCCCTTTTCAGATGTGAGAAGGTGTCCCTACCTGAGGAATGGCGTGTCTGAGCCTGGTAGGTGGCCTGCAGGCAATGCAATGAAGGAGCCCAAGGACTTGGACCCATCCTGCCGCTGCATCCGCAGGATGTGACAGGCTCTGCCTTGGCCCCAGCCTGGGCAGCAAACCCCACTGGCTTGGAGGGAGCCCAGTAGTGAGTCAGGAGAGGCAGGTGGAGCTGCTGAAAGCTCCTGGCCAACAGATGGGACTGCAGATGCATGAAGGAGAATGTAAAGTTTCGTTACGCTTTAGTAAGTCCCAAGGTGTCAGAGCTGGCATGCTCTGGAAGTTGGGATATTTATCTGTGAAAGAAGTGAGACCCGGCACAACCCTGGGGAAGGAGGTCAGAGGAGAGACAATTTGCTAGATGGACAGCATGGCTTTTGGCATATTCTTCTTATTTGGATTGTCTTCCTTGTCCTGCTTCCTTGCTTCCTGCCTCTCCAGTCATCTCATTGCTATTCAGGTACCTGATGGCCAGAAAACACCAAACACCTTTCCATCCACCTTACACACTAAATATCTGTTGGGTTTTGGTTTTTTTTTTTGTTGTAGATAAAAAGGGTTGGTGTCACTGTCACATTCATGCCAAACCAATTATTCCACTAGGGAAAACACAGTAAATGGAAGTTTCATATACCGAGGAGAGACTTCATTGTGGTCTTCAACGTCCTCACGAATGGAAGCAGAGGGGCAGGTACTGATCCCTTCTCTCTCGTGACAAGTGACAGGACTCAAGGACACAGCATGAAGTTGAGTCAGGGGAGGTTTAGGTCAGATATCAGGAAAAGGTTTTTCAGCTAGACTGTGATTTTAGTGCTGGAACAGGCTCCCCAGGGAAGTGGTCACAGCACCAAGCCTGTCTGAATTCAAGAAGCATTTGGACAACACTCTCAGGCACATGGTGTGATTCTTGGGGTGTCCTGCACAGAGTGAGGAGTTGGACTTGATGATCCTTGTAGGTCCCTTCCAGCTCAGCGTATTCTATGATTCCATGATTCTATGTTAATAAACAGGTCTTCACTTTTATCTTCAGAATACAGCATCTTTTTTTTAAGTTTATATGGAAAAACTGTAATGTAACGGAAAAAAATGTTAGATAAAGAAAGAAACATGCTCAGAACAGTTTGTAGCCTGTACCAGCAGTATGAATTAAAGACCTCACATAAAAGAAAACAAGCTCACTAGAGTAGAAAGAGGAGAAAACTTGAAATAATCTCTCTAAAATCTTGAACTACACATTCAACAAAGACCACTTGTTGTATGGTCCATGACTTAGATTTTTTTAAGATCTTTTAGCTCCCAAGAATCCCTACAGTTTCTGTAGTTAGAATCAAGTCCTATTTTAAGAAATTATTTACTATGAGACAACTGTAAAACTGATGGAGTTCCCTGTTCCATTTACAAATAGAGTTTATTCAGTTCTCAGTATATAAGATGAATTTATTTTCCTGTGGACATCTTAGATGGTACCATAATGATCACCAGATTTTTTAATTGTATTTATTTATAGAGGACTAATTCCTGAGACTGAAACCCCCTGACACCACTACTGCTGCTTCACTAACTCTCTGTGTTGTCTCTGGATCATGAACTGATTATGGCAGAAACACTAGGGCAGCTCAAAGGAGACAGGAGGGTACCCAAGCAGTGTTGTAGGTTTGGTACTGTCTGTACATTTTGTCACAGTTTCTCCCACTGCAGAGCAGTATGTGCTCTCACTGGCCATGAGAGACATTACTCAGGAGGGTTAGAGATGATGAGTATCAGGGATGCTGCTGTGACAGCTCTCCCTCCCATTTCAGTCTCACTGCCAGCAGCATTTCCATGAGAAAACACTTGTTTGGCCAACTGCTTCAGTTCGACCAAAAACACCGAGAGAACCCATAGTGGACGTCCAGCCCTCATGGTGCCTGCCTTCATGCAGTCCAAGTGTCAGACCAGCTCCTTGGCTTAACAGCGCTTTTAAATTTCAGTTTCTCTGGAAATGCTACATTACTGAACTAAAATTCAGAAGGTCTTCCACCATGTGGAAATACAACATTTTCAGCAGGACAAAGGAGTGTTTCTCTTGCATTTTTATTTCTAAACATTGTAATTGGGGTGTTTAGTTATTCAGAAGAGCAAGACTTGAACTGGACAACAAGTATCAAGAGGCCTAGCCACTTGGCAAACAACCGGAATTTCAACATTGTCACAGCAGTAAGACTAGGGATAATTCTTCCATTCACCATCTCACTGTTATGTGAAAACCACTGTATCATAGAATCATAGAATTCTTTAGGTTAGAAAAGATGTCTGAGATTAATTCCATAGATACACAAAAAGGTGTACAACAAGCTGCGTATTAAAAAAAGGCATGCTGGTTATTCTAAGATAAATAAATCTATTCAGGTTTACTGTTTTGAGAATGTTTCAACCATCCTCTGATGTGTAGATGATTCACTTGTGAATCTGCTTCCAAACTAGACTTACTAAATTGAAAATTGAATTCCTTCCCCACTTACTCTCTGTGGATTTTTTTCTTTTTCTTAATTCCACTGGCTGTTGCGCTGTAGCCTGAAACAGCATCTCCCAACTGTCTCCCTGAGACTAACTGAATTTATTATATAATCTCGTCTCCCTTTCCAAAAAATTCAAGATCAATCTCAAAGAGCAGTCCTCTGAACTTGGCAGACACTCGTGTGGGAAAGTCTTTAAACAAAAACAAAATTGTTTATGTGCTGGGAGAAGGAGCTCCGGAGGAAGATAACGCATGCCATGAGCCTACACTGCCCTCAGCAGCAGAGCTGGGGCGGCTCTCACAGCGCCAGCACTGTTGTCGAGCTGCAGCCCCTTCATCAGCTGCCCCCACCACAGCCAGCACCCCCCAGCTCCTGCCGGGCAGAGGGGACTGCTTGGGCTGCGGGGAAGAGGTGACTGAGCACTAAACAGGCAACCAAGGACGCCTGAAGGGAGAAATGGTTTCACACGAAGTCGCTTTGAATTTGTGGACTTTGGGGACGTTTATTTGGGATGTTTTTTTTTTTTTCCTCAAAGATTATTTAAGTGCATGGGACCATTGGCTTCCCGTGAGGGTTAATCACAAATCTTGGGAATTTTCTTAATCACAGGCCTTGGGAATTTTCTTACTTGCAACCTAATCCCACTTCTGACTGGTCACACATCCAAATTCTTTGGATGGAAAAAAAAGCCTACACCTACTCAGGGTGCCAGAACAAGAAGAAATCCCCCAGTCAATTCCCACATAAGTGGTGTTTAAGGACTTTCAAAGTGTATCTGTGTGACCCACTACACTGAATTAGTTAGTTCTAGATGTTTATATTATAGGTATTTTCCCAAATATGTGTGTTGTTACCTTTTCTGGAGAGAAAATTAAAGAACTTTGGCCTTGTCACATGGTTGAGAAAAGGTGACTGTGTCCTGTGCTAGCAGGTGAGCCCTTTCTGCTGAAACCGTGTTCACCAGGTACCCACTGCTGAGTTGTAGCACAGACCAACAATACAGAAACCGTGCAGATACCTAGTCAGTGAGGTAAATAAAAGGGCTAGCCAAGGTCATTTTGCTTGCTTGAGACAGGGGAATTTCGTAAGCAGGCAGTGAGGCATTTGCTAGACACATAGGGGCTATTTTTGCCATTTGCATGCAGGTGCATTTGCCAAACGCATTGCAGCTTCAGGGCTATGCAGCTATCTCTGGTATGCAGATGCCACAGCAGTCACTACTGTGATTGCAGGGTAGAGATATCCTCTGTCCCACAGTTTAGGTCTCCGAGCTGACCAGCAGCAGTAGACGCGTAACATCTGAATGATGCCGTGATGAGAGCTTAGCATAAGTAAGAATTCTAAGAATCTAAACCTAAATGTTCTAAACAGTCAATATTTTTATTTCAGGGGACAACAGCTGAACATTTTCAGAAAAAACGTGTCTTCTTTGATTAGATTTAGCTCCCATCTTGATTGGTCTTCAGTCTTGAGAGAAGCTGATTTCCTCGAAGTGCTGTGCCATCCTAAAGCACAAGTTTGTCTGGTGAAGACCTGAGTGTGGTCTTTGAGGCTGTGTGTCACTTGATAAGCCTAAGAACATGTTGGTGAGAAAACAAGGAACTTTATAGTGAGCAAAATACAGATGTCTCCCAAATCCAGCTATCCATTAGCACATTTGTCCTGGAGCTTTGGAAGCAATACATTTCAATTGCAAAGGCAGTTCCATAAATACAGATCCATCAGAGACAAAAGTGGAGCTGATAGTGGAAGGTATGAAAGAAGGGGAAGCACTTTCTTGGAAGAAAACAGTGTCCAAGAAACTCCACTTTTTCTGTAGTCCAAACAACCATAACTAAGTTCAGATTCTCTGAACATGACACAGAAGAATGACACAACCAGGCTCTCTTGACAGAAACTTTCAAAATATCCAGTTTTCCAAGCCTCTCACAATCGTCACTGGTCGCACAGATACTTTCCAGATTGCCCCTGCATGAATGCTCTGGAGCCATAATCGCGCAGGAAGCCAACACATGCATGTGCTAGAACCTGTTGAACAGCATCACCTGAGGATGATCCCATCTACAAGGAAGGAGATAGATTAATTAATTAATTAATTAAACTGATGCATGAGACTGCCACAGAAAAAAAGGCCCCAACACACACTGTGTAGCCAGTTGACTAATGAACAGAACCTGCAGTCACATGGACACCGAGGGAGCGGATGTAAATCACAGTGCTCCTTGAACTCACTGCTCAGGCTGCCGGTTTTGTGGGGAGCTGTGCCAAAGGATGTTTCATTACGGAGCCCTTACCCCAAAGTGCTGCCTTCCACCACGACCCATGTTTGGTTTGTGCCCAAGGCAGAATAAAATGAAACATAGTTTCCCACTAAATACCAGTGCTTACCATCCCTTAGGTGCTGAAACCCTGACCTGTGTCACATTCTCAACACACTTCACCGTTATGGGACCAGCATGGCTGGGATCATGTGCAGTGCCAAGTATAGAAGGGGAAAAATGTTCCTTTCCTGTAGAGCGAGGGGAAACCCAGCAGAGGGATTACGAGGGTGTGAGTCACCATGTGCCTTCTGCATGACTCTGGGGACAGGACGGCCTCTTGTTCCGGGGCTGGGGCAAAGTCACAGCTTTGCCTGTTATTACTGTTAGTCACAACCCCAGCTATACAAAGTCCAGCAGAAACCACACTTGCAAATGCCTCAACCTGAAATGTAAAATAAACACTAGGAAAATAGCTGCTACTTGCTTTCTCTAAATATACCCTGAGGCCAGATCCACTTCCACTAAAGCTAAGTCCAGTTTTGCAATCAGCAGCAGGGGAAGTGAGATCCAGCCCTTTATTTGGAAAGATGTTAATAATCAAATTGCAGTTTTAATTTGTCACCAAGACAGGGGTGTGATAAGACATTTTGGTTGCTGCTATAAGTAGCTCTGAGAATTTTCAGGAGTTGTTGTAGGTGCTAAAGACTTTGTGACATCCTGGCATGGTGAGGAAGGGACTCTGTGACTCTGGCATATGTCCTTGCTACAGGGAGGTGAAGAAATCCCTCTGGTTCACCTCTGAACACCAAGGAGGGGCATAGCTGGGTCTGTGAAGCTGCAAGAGGAGTAGGCACAGAAAAACAGGAAGGTTGGAAGCTATGGATCAGCTTAATTCAGTGATTTTATCAATATTTTCAGTGACTCATCTATGACTTTTTCCCCTCTGAGGTTTTTATGATGTATTCATTTCCTTCATTACCATATAAAGAGGGGGAATTTAAGCAGAAAAGGTGAAAAAGTAAGTTAAGGCAGTTAAATAAACATAAATGTTTTTAGCTTTTGCGAACTGCTGGGTCAAATCCTCCCACACTCAGGAACTTCCCAAATGTCATGAACTTCATGGTGGTATATGCTGGACTGTGTTGCTAGAATGGATGATGCTCACTCTAGATGGTCATTTCCCGAGAGCTATGTGTCTGTCACAAGGACACTTCAAATGCACCATGTCATCAACTGTGCATATAGCATAGTTTTAATTGCTGTGGTGTCACAGCCGGTGCAACGCTATCATTCTGAGTTGTTACTGGACCTCAGCTGGGGAGCAGCACCGTTCTCCTGCACAGAGAAAGAAAGGGAGATAGGGGACTGCTACATTTCCAGGTTTCAACTCAGCAAGGGCTTGGGACAGACTCAGGGAGGCATTCAGTCTGGAAGCACAGAGTGACTCCCAAGAACATGGTTTAGACACGGCCTGTAAATCTTTTAGCATGCTCAACATATTGAAAGTGAATACCGGTCAACTTTGTGATTGACTCCAGACAGAGCCAACGTAAGTTTAGCCAGACTTATTAGCTCTAATTCGGCCCTGGCTTTGCCAGATACAACCTGCTGTTTTCACAATCTCTTAGGTATTTCTGCACTCCGCTCCAAGAGGGTGTATTAGCTAATGTGCAACCCAAGGTATGTTTGCAACACTGCAACCACAAGGATAAATTTTTCTGGAGCCAGGGCATACTGAGGTGTTGCCTCACAGAGTTCACTTTGGACTGGATCCTGGAACACTGTGCTTGAGCACATGAGTACAGATGGACCCCCTTGCACAGTGCCAGCAAAGTGTCAGGGCCTTTGCGGCACAGTTAATCCACAACCTGGATAAACTGCTTGTGAATAATTGAGAATTCATTGTACACCCATCTAGCACCTCCCTTTTATGGCAGGATAAACACTTCTTCATAAAAGTACTTGTAAAAGTGAATTCTACCATTATGAACATGCACGTTTTATATACATTTCCTTGATGTTTGGGTTTGCTTTTTTTTTAATTGTAACATGAATCATGCCTTTTACTGCATTCGATGGTACAAACTCCAAACACTGTAGGAGCAAAACCATTTCAGCTGAAGAGCTGAGTTTGCAGTGCAGGGCACACCCAGGCAAGTAAGCAGCAGGATGGAAATCACAGCTTTTCAAAATCTAATCACTGGAAGGTAACTGAGTTAACTGAAGGTCTAATTTTCTGCCCTCGGGTGCTGTTCTCCCCATCTCATGTGTTGTGTAGCTGTTGGGACCTAGACAGCTGTATGTGATGATTTACAGTTCTGTGTCTGTCCACTGAGAAACAATCTCCAAAATATATGTATTATATAATATATTTAATACAATACACATAAAAATGCAAAACTGACAGCTACATAGCTAAAGGCTTTTCTTCGTTATCTGTCCAATAGCTTTGAACTAAAATCAGTGTTGGAAATATTCCTGTGCTCTGGAAAATAAAGTTCAAAACCAGTTTAAAATATTCAGTTGGTCTGTAGAGCCAGTAGAATCTGAGCCTGCAGCCCCTGAGTTTCCAGCACTTCCAGAGTCAGTGACCTAGGCTCCTTAGCTGCATCCATAGCAGCTGGGATTTCTAATCGTTGTCCATGCAAGAACCAAAAAGGACCAGTCAACTTACTTTCCAGGTTTAGAAAAGATGAGGAGGTTCAGCCCAGAATGACCAGGTGACCAAATCTCTCACAATAATAGGCACTAGGGTGCAGCAACACAGTTGCAGCCCTTCTTGCCCTCTCTCTTGCAGCTATGAGACTCCAGCAATTTCTTTAAGGACCAGGAATTTCCAACTGCAATGATGACGTTGGATGGGTGACTTTGGTGAGCATTTTATGGTAGCCTTTGTAGTTAGTAACAACCTGACTGAGGATTATAGCCCATAGCTCAAATACACACCCCTTAAGGATAAAAAAAAAAGGCAGTATGTACCGAGGCTAATGGATTTAACTGGGAACAAAACAGTTAGAGGAACATGTCATAAAAAAAAAAAAAGAGAAAAGTTTCAGTGACCTTGTGAAGACTTCCATGGTTGTATCCCTTGATACATCTGTGAAAGGGAAATAAGAAGGGAAAGAGGGGGGGGAGGAAGAGATAGTTTGGTTTGGTGTTAACTTTGGCAGTTAACACCATTTAAGTGGTTACCCTCAGTCTTCTCAATTTTCTTCGTCCTTTCTTTCTGTGTAAGGTTTGCTTATGCACCCATTGCTTCTCGAAGTGAGGATGAGAAAAGGGAAAAAGATGTAAGCCAACTTTCCTTGAATACAAATTGTTACAAAAAGCTCCGAAACAGACTGGCAGTGGTGGCAGCTGAGGACATGCCACCACATGTTTTCAGCAACACGATGGTTTAAATTCCTTCTGTTTACTCTCATCACTGTTCCCATCCCCATAGAAAAAAAATAAATGCCTTTGTTATTTACAGTCTGCACTGAGGGTAGGCATCAAGGTTGCTTGTGGGTTTATGGTTGCCAGCCAGCCTCCCTGCTCCAGCAGGTGCCAGGCACCCTGAATTACTCCCATCACGCCCTGCTCGGCAGGGCAGTGAGTAAGTTGATGA
Organism: Myiotriccus ornatus; assembly: GCA_036023395.1. NCBI lineage: Eukaryota > Metazoa > Chordata > Aves > Passeriformes > Tyrannidae > Myiotriccus > Myiotriccus ornatus. The sequence continues at coordinate 104,775,083 of JAYRBT010000082.1, forward strand.
ATTCTGCTTATTTCGTCTGGGAGGCAACCGCCTCCCACCCTCCACAAGGAACATCCCACGTATAATAAAGGTTTATAGTCAACCACAGCAAGACTTCAAACTCATTCCTTCCAGATTCATTCATGACAAGGGTGGGGATGCTCGACTGCTCAGCAACATTTAACTCAACAAATACTAAAATCTCCAGAGCAATGGCCCTTTATCGCTCCTGCTTTCTCTAGATTTAGAATCAAAGACTTAGCAAGCGTGTCCTGTCAGCTTATGGTTACCTGAAGTGAAACTAGATGCTAGGTATTTAGTAAAACCCATGCTAGGAAATAAATGCTATATGTTTAAAAGAATTAGCCTGGCCACCTAACAAACTTGGGAGACCTATCACAACAAAGTCCAAGTACCACTTTGTGATATATAAAGAGAACTGTAGCCTAAGAGACGGAGTAAGTGCTTGCCAGGAGTAATATGTTGAGTTTGGGGGTTTACACTTAAAGAAAAACGTGGGACAATTCTGGAAAGTGCAAGAATGAGAATGGTCAGAGACACTGAAAACACAAATCAGCAGAGGACAGCTGCCTGAACTGAGGGGTGAAAAAAAATTGGGGAGGAGAGAAAAAAGGGCAATCATCTTCAAATACATACATAAAAAAGAAGCTGTAAGAGAAAGGGAATGTTATATTACTTTATTATATGCACGTTATGGGCTTAAACTATCATCAAGAAGATTCAAACCAGGTAGTGGCAATGAGAACAGACTGCTGGGAGAGTCTGCAAGGTCTCAGTCGTTAGAGGTCTCTCAAGACACACAAAACCTGTCAGCAAACTTCACAACTCTGCAAATGAGAAGCAGTGTACCATCAGCGAAGCTTTTAGGTGACAACATTAGTTTTCAGTCAAAATAGAGTAACACACAATAGAGCTACTGCAAGATGCTGGAGTGGGCCTCCTGCCTTAACATGGAAAGCAAGGCAGTCTTTACCCAAAAAGTAGATTTTTAGTAAGTTGTGTAAAATATAGTACTTCATCCATGAGAATAGGCTCACCTGTCCTACCCCACAAGGTGAGGAGTCAACCAGGGACTGGTTAAGGAGAGTGTTGTTATAATGCATCAGACTCAAGCACCTGTATCTTGCAGATCTGAACCATTAAGCCAAAGTAAGCCATTATTGCCTATTACTGGCTATGAGTAAAAAGCAGTATTTTATTTCTTCAAATAAAACAGAAAGTAAGACTGTCTTATTTAATCTGAGCAAGATCAAGGATTCTCCATTGCAAAGGTTTATTTCCCATGGACATTTACCATGTCCTACAGAGAGGACTTGCATTCCTAAATGTCAGGGCAAACAGTCAAACAAATCTTTGCACTATCCTAGTTCACACATCTGACATAGCTGCACCATGAATAATTTCTTCAAGTATGGCTTTGGAGATTGCAAGCAGCAGAACAGGTTAGAGAGAAGTGAAATGGGTGTTAGTATCAGAAGGTCTGGATGGAGAAGGACTGCACAGAACTGAAATAAAACTTTTTATAAACATTTTCAGAATTTCCAGCTTTTGAATACTCGCAGAAATATTAGAGAACAAGAAGTTACATTACTCCCTCTGGTATGTATTCTCAAGGATTTTGTAAGTAGCAAAGTCTCACTAGGTGAATAGGGATTTAAGCAACCCACATTAAAGGAAATTTGGGGGAGAGGGAGAGATTGTCTTGTACTATTTTATATGTTTCAACTGGAAAACTGATTCACAGCTGCTGAAAATAAATTTTTAGCAGAATTGTTGACCATTTGGGATTTTGAGCCCAGAAACAACTGGTCTCGGTGTTTTCCTTTTCTGGAAATTGGCCCTTCTTTTATCCTAAAACATTCCTGTATAATTGATACAGAAGAGTCATGAATCATGAACAGCATCATGGTTTGGGCTTCTTCCGCTGTACTCAGCACTGGCGAGGCTGTGCCTTGAGTACTGTGTCCAGTTCTGGGCCCCTCAATTTAGGAAGGACATTGAGGTGCTGGAGTGTATCTAAAGAAGGGCAATGAGGCTAGTAAAGGGACTGGAGCACAAGTCCTGTGAGGAGCAGCTGAGGGAGCTGGGGTTGTTTAGCCTGGAGAAGAGAAGGCTCAGGGGAGACATTATCGCTCTCTACAACTCCCTGTAAGGAGGTTGTAGCCAGGTGGGTGTCGGTCTCTTCTCCCAGGCAACCAGAGGTAGGACAAGAGGGAAGGGTCTTAAGCTGTGCCACGGGAGGTTTAGGTTAGACATTAGGAAGGAATTTTTTATAGAGAGAGTGATCAGACACTGGAATGAGCTGTCCAGACAGGTGGTGGATTCTCTGTCCCTGGACATATTTAAGAAGAGACTGGATGTGGCACTTAGTGCCAAGGTCTAGTAGGTAAGGTGGTGTTAGGCCAAAGGATGGATTTGATGAGCTCACAGGTCTTTTCCAAACTAGTTGATTCTGTCATTCTGTGGGCTAGCACACTGCAAGGTCTCAGCACATTTTCCATCTCAATAGTTATTAATTTTGCACATTGGGCATAACTGAAAACCACCAATTTAATTTTACAAATAATTCTGAAATTCTGAATTTTGGGCTTCTGGCATGGAGAACAAAGAGGGCCTTGAAGATGTGTTAAGAGACAATCTCCTACCCTAAAACTGCCAAGAGTCAGAGGAACTAGACTGTGATGTAGAGAGAACCATATTCCAAAAACCTCACATGCAACAGGTTTCTTGAAATCTTAAACCTGTTTCTGTCAGCTCCTAGGAGAGGGCCCTAAGGAAGATGTGAGCTGTATGTACTTGACAAAAAAGTTACTGAAATGGACACTGGTCTTCAAAACACACCAGGCTATCTGAATCAAGGCTTTAATTCAAGAGGGAAGGGTGTCATCAGAAAACTGACTTGGTTCCAATAGGAATGTCTTTGAAACAAAAAGACAAGCAAACCAAGTTTCTTGGTAAATTCATGAAATGGGAGAATATTGCTCAACACCTACTGGAAAACCTTCAAAACAATTCCCTTTACATAAGCTGGACTTGGATCAAACTCTCCAGTGTGTTCATGAAGGGCCATGTAGGAAGGTGTCAGGCAGGAATGAAAGATTTGCTGACAGAGTTGGGGAGCTTTGTACCAGGAGCAGTAGGATGTGGTATAAGATCTTTTAAATGACAAAATTGCACAGGGCCATGTGGGTCTGAAAGATGAAAGACTGTCTTAGGTATTCTCTCATTTATGTGCTTTCAATTGCTTTTAACTTTACAGTACAGTTTAAAATCACAGTTAACAACCACTGGAAATTTAAAAAAAAAAAAAAAGAAAAAAGATATTTTCTTTTGAAATTGGCAGCTGTGCAAGTAGGAGAAAGCACTACCCACCCCACTTTGCATTGCTTCGTACCTGGCTCTGGGAAGATCCTGGCTCATTCCAAAGGAAAGAGTCAGTGAGTGTGGCATTTCCTAGCAGAGCTGCCCAGGCTGAGCCTGGGAATGCGGCACTGCCCAGCATGAACTTCTAAAGCAAGAAACACTGCTGCATTTTTTTTCCAAGAAGTTCCAGAGTTTCTTAATTTTCATTTGCAGATCATCAGGAAACCATTCCTGCCAAAACTAATCAGCAGCTATCACACGATGTTGAAGGATACCTCTAGACTCCAAGTCCTTTGGACTTGGCACCCTCCAGACTGGTTTGTCAGATCCTATAAATTTAAAAGAAATTAAAAAAAAAAAAAAGCAAAATAAAATAATACCCTGATGAACTTTTCTGTTTTGCTGTTCTTGTAACATGTATGAAACAGATCTGACAGGAGAGTTTCCTTCAGCTCATATCTCACCAGTAAGGGTATGAGCTTTTTTTCTTCTTTTTTTTTTTTTTTTTTAACCTTTACTAAAAATAACTCCTTTAAGACTATGGAAGAAGATTTCCAGCCATGAAAGTTCAGATGTGTCTGCGTTCATTCAGAAGGTTGATCTGGATTTAATATGCACAGCCCTGTCAATACCGTGTTAAGCCCTCTGGCACCAGAGGGTCCAGGCAGTCTCTCTGTATTGTATCCCAACCCCAAGCATCAAGAGGGATCTAATCCATCACATCAGCTCTTGAACCAAAACTGGTGCAATTATATGCTCTCAAAATGGGCCCATTAACCTATCAAAAGGCATTTGAGAAGGGCTGTAATGTTGTCAGTTATTGTTCATGAGGGAGGAGTGAAGATAATTCTTATCTCGCAAATAGATTCATGCAAAACCAATTGCAGTTTGTGCTGCTCTAATTGATTTAGCCCATTTTCTATTCTATGAAAATTCCAGGGTGGGGTGTTCACACACACACACACACACAAAGGGTAATGCCATTTCCCAAGAGTAGATTAGAGGGACAGCCTGTGCCTGGCCCACTACAGGAGTGCAGGGTTCAGTCAACCACAAATAGCAGAGCATGTTCCCAAGGAGGGCAGGAAACACTAAAGGACATGGAAAAAATGGCAAAGGCAGTGCTATCCATTACAAACAGCAATAGATATGATAGTGTTAATATTCACATCTCACTTAGGTGCTTTCATGCATCAACAGCTAGTTATAGGTACCTTGAGCTAAGGTGCACCCACAGCACTCTTTGTTTCTACAAAATGAGACTAGAGAGTTCAAAAGCCTACAATAACCTAGTCAGCCTCTTTACAAACAGGATGACTCCCTGGCACTCAGACCAGTTCTCTGTTGGGAAATAATTGCTACAAGTAAGAATAGTAGTTTGCTAAGCTTCACTGAAACAAAGACAAAGGGCTCCAAATCAGGTAAGCCTGGTTACAAAAAGTTCAGAAAATTTCCTGCACTCTTAAAAAAGTGGGAAGTATTCTCCTTAAGTGCCGACTTTGGTGGAGATCTGGAAGAGAAGATAACTGTGTGGTGACACTCCTTATGCTTTCTGAGTATTCAAGAGAGAGAGTGTCCATATAACTTAAATCTCTAACATGATGAGATAGTGAACCTTAGCAGAAAAGCACTCCTTAAACAGAGACAATAGTTCTCCTAAATTAGTCACCCGAATGACTGTCTGCAGTTAAGCAATATGCATGCCTGTCATCTGCACCTTCCCAGGTAATCCTGGGCTCTCTGAAGTTTTGCCAGTGCTGGCTACAGGATGATCAAAGCAATGATGGGCCTGGGTCACCCTTTCCCAAGAGGCACAGGAGAAGCTGTCCTATACAAAGCCAAGGGATGGTGCAGCCATTTCCATGTTCCCTGTACAACAGAGAGACCTCGGGGGAACTCAGCTGCTCACCAACACTGCTCTCAGCAGAACCCAGAACTCCATCAGCTCTGTGTCCCACAGAGAAAATGTGAGGTCCACTTGGTCATTTTGGACAACACAGAGCAGTGTCTTGTAAATGGAGATGATACATTCAAGTCTCTCTGTCTCTCTCTCTCCATTGGCACATCATACTGCAGAATCTCTTCCCAGGTGACAACCTAGCCTCTGCCATGACTACCAGCAGAGAGTGCATGACATAGCCTGTGTTCTCAAAAATAAGGCCCTATCCCTCTGTCTCTCCTTGTGACTCCTCCCAAACCAAATCTCCTGCTGATTTTTTCATTGCTGAAAATAATCATCACTGGATTCATTCTGTTCTGATGACTTACACACGTCAGAGAGAATGCTGCTCCAAAAATAACAGGACAGATTATTCTTTGTATATTTGCAGTCTTGCAAGCCATTTTCTCAGTTTAAACAGTGGAGCAGTAAAACTGTGTTCCTCTTGTACTTTACCCCAACAACTTGTAATGACCACTGCTGGAGGCCTCCTGGGGTGCTGGAGGGCCGATCAGACCTACCAGAGAAAGCCTTGTCTCCATTCTTCTGTCACTACAACCTTCCTTACCCATATTGTAGCCATGGAGGACTGCATGTTATTCTTTTTTTAAATCTAGCTAAAGGGAAAAAAACCCACTTTCCATCTCTAATATATTTCCATTTGCTGTAGAAAAGGACTAGAAATACACACATTTGGAAAATGAAAGCTTGGAATCTCTTTAAATTCATAGTTCCCTCGGATGAGTGGGGCCGGTGGCTGCAGACTGCATGGAGCCTAGAGGCCAGCTCCGTACAAAAGGGCAGAGGCAGTTCCTGTAGGCGCTCCATAACAGCATGACACATAGCAGGGCTTTTGGATGAAGGGATGTGATTTTTATGTGAAATTGTTCCTTAGCTGTATATTTCTTTGTCCTCTGCCCATGGGAATCATGCTATCAGGCCAAGAATGAAAGACTCCTTTAAATTTCTCCGTGCAAATAGGTTTGGTGTTAATATTTCTTCCTGACTGGAGAGGCTGACAGGTTGAGGCAATACTAAAACCTTCATGGTAATGAAGAAGGGTACCTGAAATTCAAATGTTTTTAAACACACACAAATACATACTCTATTGAGAGCCACCGTTTCCAAAATGGGGAGGAGAGGAGGAGGGGAGGGTGTTCAGGTAAAATTACTTCAGTAATTCCTCCCTGTCCTATAAACCAAATTGATAAGATTTAAGCTAACATTTCATCTTGACAATACTAATACATGTGTGTGAGCATTCAGTTTACGCTTTCAATACAGCCTGTCAGATTAGATCTGTATACCTGCTACCGAGTAACAAGGGCACTATTGATTTTTCGTTATTTTCAAGTATTTGTTTTCCCTCAGTTGAGCACGTTCTATTTATTTTGGCACGAGTAACAGAGAAACCAAAGCAACTTAACCTCTTTTCAGAAAGATTTAAGACTTGACAGGCATCAGAACTTTGACAAACTGTTTCTTCCCATGGTGGTCTGTAACAGAGTATTATTCTGCTTATTACTTTATTCACTCTTCATTCACTTAATTTTATAACTAATTCTGCAATGCAGAGTACAGGCAGAGGAGGTGTGCAGGTTATGTAGAAACACTTTTCTTCTGGAAAGGCTTGAAAAGTACCTGAAATGTGGGTGTTTTGTGATCTTGTGGCTCAGTTCTCAGACTCACTCAGGTACACACCAAGCATCCTCCGTCCCAGATGTCATGTTGCTTTCTTCTGCAAATGCAACTACAGTGAAGTGCAAAAGCTGTTTATAGAATTCTTTATACTCAGTAGGAGTTTATGTATTCCTGTTACCAGGTGGATTCAAAAAGGAAAAAAAAAAAAGAAAAAGATCCCAAACCTGTTTGTTGCTTTCTGATAAAACCCACTATTTGAAAATTAAATATTCGTCCAGCAGAAAGTACTGTCTGGCCATGAGGTTGCTTCCCAGCTGGATGGAAGTGGACAGGCTCTGTCTATGTCAACCCATTTGGAGCTTGCATTGGCCAGGGGCAGTGGGGACCACCCCGAGACTAAGGCATCCAGGTGACCTCTGTCCTGCTGCATCTAACAATTTAATAGCAATATTGCCTGGGGGAGGCCTTTGGACAATACTGGTGACCCCATGCCTATTGCACATTCAGAATTAATTATAAACTGAGAACACTACAAACGCATATATATTTGACAACACACGTTCAAAGACATGTATGTTTGAAAAGTCTTAACTTTTCCTCGCTCCCCGAAGCAGCTGTGCGGTGGTGTGCTCCTATACTGGCACCTAGTGGGGAGCGCACGGGTGATGGGCAAGTGGAGAGGGCAGGCTGCACCGACGGGAATGCTCACCCACCAAATGCCTGGGACACTTTTTTTTTAATCCTGGTTCTTCGAAAGCGCTTCCGGATTAGCACACTTTTAGCAGACTTCCTGCACACTGCTGCTCTCGCAGCCTTCCCCCTCTGTCCAGCACATATGCCGATGTGAGCCTCCTGTTGAGGATCACATCCCTCTTGCCTGAAAGCCTTCACCATGCCAAGCCTACTTCATAGAAGCTGGGATCCCTACCTGTGATTCCCTACTCCTGCGTTTTCCTTCTGGATCACCTCATAGTAGCCAGTCCACTTCTCCTCCTCTGGGTCACCCTGCCTTGACCTGGGTCTGACAGGTCTCTCAGGAAAGCAGACAACTACTGGTGTTGCTTCCTGCCTTGTAGCTTGTGCTCCTGCTTTGGCCTCAGAGGAAAGGGCTGCCTCTTACCCGGCAAAGGACTTCCTCCACTAGTTCCCATCACCCTCAGGAGTCCTGTGTCCCACAATTGTCCCATTTTAGCTGAAACAGCAAAAGGCTTAACCTATCACTTCTCCCAAGGTCCACCCTGTGTCATTACAGCATCTGAAAGGAAACACTGGAAAGACATGACGTTCTGCCAAAAAGCATTTATCTTCGTCTTTCCATCTATACAAAAAAGATGACTCTCCTGAGGAGTCTCCAAGGTTGGTCTCAAATTCTGCAACCGAAATTAGACCTCCTGAGCATCCCAGGGGTACAGACTGATCTTACATGTTCTGTAGTCCTCCTGACTTATACCATAGCAGTTAAGGCAAAGATTTTCAAGTATTAAATACTCTTGCTACCCTTCAAGCTCAGCTCCTTCCAGCAAGGAACTGGACAACTGTGAGCTGAGGTGTACTGACTGTCCTACAAGACAGCTGATCACCGGACAGATGTGTTTCCCATGCATGGCCTTATACACTGCACTGTTTTGCTTCTAAATTCAACAAGGGGCAACAACCTGCTGGATCCCTAGGGTTATTTCTTGTCCCACTAAGGATTTCCTAAAATTCTTTCACTCAAGCTACAGGTCTAGTCAGAGGGTGAGGTCTCTCCTTTTGTCTACCTATTTATTTTATATTGTGGGTTAAGTCTTTTCTTCCATCTTGGAGGAATCTTATTGTTGGTGATATTGTTAAACAGGCCTCCAGACCATATGGCCTGTAGCCATGATTTATAACCCATTTCTAGCTGTACCATGATTCAGCTGACTTATCCATTGAGAAGTTGATGTGAATGCTAAACCTATTCAAGGCTAGCAGCCTTTCTGTGATTCATTCAACTTGAGGAAACACTGGAAATTTATTAGGATGTTTTTACAGTCCCGGAAATTGCTATGGGTTTCTGTCACTAACAAAGGAACAGAAATGGCTCACAATTTTATTGCGCTTTCTCATATGCATTAGGTAATGTAGGCCTTTGTCATTTATTTGGTTTTTAAGTCAAACTCTGTCAGGGGCTGAGATGCTGTGAGACTTCCTGATCTTGCAATTTTATCACAAGCTGCACCAGTATTTGGTGCTTTCCTTAAGGCTCCAGCTCTTGGAGTCACTTGGTTTGTCTACCTAAGAACCTGAGTTTTATGAAGAAACCAAAACACAATCCCATCCCTTGCAACTGTGAAGAGTAGACACAAAACATCAACTATAAAGATACTCACGAGCCAGATGGCAAAGGAAAGATAGATCTTGTATTTAAGTTTGGGGACATTTTTACGCCACTGATTTTGGGGTTTGATTTCTGAATCTCTGAGTGCTATGGGAGATGTTATCTGGAAGGAAGGGGAGAGGGACAAGAAGACATTTACAGCTCTTTGTCCCTCTATTTGCAGTAGCCTCAAGACATTTTAGCACACCAGCTGAAATTAGAGAGTGGTCAGCAAGTCTGGCCTAATTTTTCCTTTCAGACTCAGTCCTCACAAGCCTGCAGAGGCAGGTGTCAGCAGAGTCAGCTACTCTGGTGTCAGCAGTCAGCTGCTCTGCCCTCACTGCAGTGAGGCACATGGAATCCTTGCCCCTGGTGGCTGCCATAGCAGCCATAGCCAAGTGACAACAAGTCTTGGGATTAAGGTTGACATTTTTTTCACAGTCTGAAAAAGAAGAGCCTGGTTTATGCAGATGGCTGCACCCAAGCCACAGAGTACTGTGGCTCACGGCAGTACCTGGACCTCTACCACGTGGGCTGTTGCCCTTATCTCGCCAAGACAGCACTGTGCTGGGTGTCAATCACACCGGCGCCAAAGACTCTCCGTCTCCTGACACCCAGGGACACACGTAAGGAGCTATGAGCAGTGGCCGTGCTGCAGCAGATAAAAGCACAGCAGGAGGGCCCATGCTTTGCCCTTGCTGAATTCCCAGATCTATTCCAACAAATGCCTGAACGGGGAAGATATCCTTGCATTTAGCCAGCAAAGGAGGAGTGGATCCCATTACCACCTTTCCCTTCCTCACTCTCACTAGGAACCATAGAATCATGGAATCATAGAACCAGATGGGTTGGAAAGGACCTCTGAGATCATCAAGTCCAAC
>JAYRBT010000082.1:104785358-104858700 GCA_036023395.1 Myiotriccus ornatus
CCATTCCAATGCCTGATTACCCTCTCTGTAAAGAATTTCTTCCTAATATCCAACCTAAACCTCCCCTGGAAGAGCTTGAGACCATGCCCTCTTGTCTTAAGCAGCTGGCCTACACTAGGGTGTTCCTGCCAAGGCCATGCAGTGGGTAGGCAGGCTGTGCTTTCCCTGCCTGTGCATGGTGAGTGCAGTGTCCCACCTCACCATGAATTTCTTCTGTGTTCAGTCTTGGCCCAAAGCACTTTTTGTAATTTAATGCAAGATATAACAAATTGGTGTTACAGGCAAAGGGAGGGAGCAGCAGAGATAACAGGATCACACTTCGGATACTTGTGTCTTAAGCTTCATGGCTATGAATCCTTCAAGGTGGGATTTTCAAACAGCCTTAGGCAGTTAGACTTACCAAAGGGGATGAACTAAAACAGAAAAACTTATTACCCTGTTTTTCCCTTAGCATTTGTACAACATCCATAACCTTCAAAACTCTTTTCTCGCATCCATGACTGCTTATTCCAACAAGGAGTCATGCTATGTAGTAAAAAAAAAAAAGCCTACTCGTTTTTAAGACGTGTGGTTGTGTTTCAAACTAGCATAAAATCTTCTTAGTTTCTGATACAGAGAGGCCACAGTCAAACAAAGAGACTGATGGGGTGGAGCTCAAAGGAAGAATCGGCCTTTGGGGATACCAAATATTGTTCGCACAGCGCTCAGTTATGAAGACTTTATTATGTACCAATTTAAGTTCACACATACCAAATGTTCTTGAGTCAGCAAAACAAGTGGGACTGCCTCATTCCAGTAGATCTTTTTTCCACCCTTATGTTGGATTTTTTAAAATAAAGAATCATCAAAAACCATGACAGGGTTCCCTCAGTGGACAGACATCCCAGCACACCATGAAGTTGTCTCTCCAGAGAAGCATTTCCAGAGGCTTGAGGGAAATCATAAACTATTTAGAAGGAATGAGATTCACAAAGTTCTCTCAGCCAGCTTCATCACTGCTTGTGAGCAGGTCCTGGAGGACTCAAGAGTCCATCAAGGAAAGTCAGCAGGAAAGAACCTCGTCTTTCTGTGAACAGATGGGAAAGAGAGAGGAGAGAGAAGGAATCACAAGATAAAAAGGAAGAGTGGGGAAGCTAAAACTCCTCATGGTCTCTGAACATTGACTTGGGGAATACATCCTATATATATATATATATATATATTGCTCACAATATAACAATAGTTGTGTCAAAAGCCTACAGAGGCAGTCACTGAATAAATTGAAGGAAATTTCAAAAAAAGGACAAACTTGCAGCTCTGAGGATCCTTTGCTGGGGAACTCCACCTGTTAAGGGTGGTTAACATCTTTTACAGGTACTGCTATGTTGGATTAGTTATTGCAGCCCACCATCAGCAATGACACATGCCAAAGTTTGTCCAAGGGCTTGACAAAGGGCTTGACAAAATAACTGATCTAGACTGGGGCAACCACAGGCTTAGAGGCTGAAGAGTTTGCCTCTCTGATTTTGAAAGTAGAGAGGATTTCCTTATAGTAGGTAGATAGATGATAGATACAGACATACACCTGTATAAATAGCCTAGAATTATTTTGTGGCTGGGAGAATGACTGTGCTCAGACAAGGGGATTCTGGCAGAGACAACTCTCAAAAGAAGAGAGGAGCTGCGCCTCTGTGCGAACTCAAATTACAGTGGAAATGGGCAGCCCTGAAGCACAAAGCCTGACTTACCACATACAACAGCCTTTTCAAGTGGATTGTGGAAGTGCCTTCCTCCAGCTGCCTCCACACTTTGCCCCTCTAGGCTCTCCACTATTCCCTTTGGGTAAGTGTGCCCACCTCTCTCTAGAGCTGATCCCTCCTCTCACATAAACAGCAACAGCTCACTGATAAGGTAATCAAACCAAATGGCTTGTATTAGGCAGCAGCTTAGTAATTCTTTTAAAGAAAGCCACAGAGTTAGGTACAGAACTAACATCCAAACAAACAGCCTGCTTTTCAAGAACTAAGTACCATGTATATGTCCTGTATAGATCCAGAACATACAAATAGATAGATAGATAGATAGATAGATAGATAGACAGATAGATAGATATCCTCCCTATATATGCCCTGTTTAATTTCAAGGGAGCTATAGGTTGCTCCTCACTTTTGCAAAACAAGTCCTTGGGTACCTAAGAATATATTTGAAAAACTAACTTCAGGCTTTTTTTTTTTTCCCTTTTTTTTCTTTTTATTAATCTTGGCCATAAATTCTATCACTTATGAGTCAAAACCCCATCTGCTCTAAATTTACACTTGATTTCATGCACAAATAGGGTTCACACATGTAAGTCCTGTCATTTGTGTGCTCCCAGAGGCAGTGCATAAATTACCTATGCACAAAACAAGAGGTCGGTCAGCTTTACCTCATGTGTTGCTGAGTAAATGCACATCAAAGGGCATATTGTGTTCCTGGGATGAGAATGAGGAGTCCTGGCATGGGTCTCCAACTCCACACAGAAATGCTGCTTTTCTTGGGCACAAAGAAAGCCCTTAACAGATTTTTAAAAAATTTGCCAGAATTAATCAGCCAGTGGAAGGTTCAGAGGGTGCCAGGGTTTGGGTTAGCACTAACAACTAAGACAGTAGATTTCTCAAAGTTGTTTGAAACCCAGTTTTGATCTTAGAACAGACAGTAGTACATCTTCATTAGAAATTATGCCCAGTTTATAACATGGCTGTGAGGAGCAAGCATTAAGTATGAAGTCAAAATATTTCTATAGGTTTCGTATAAAAGAAGGTAAGACATACTCAAAACCAGTTAGATGGAGACTATGAAACTCTGTAGAAATCACAGGGTTAAGGCAGATCAGCCAATATGAAGTTAAATACAGAGTGCTCCTTTAAAATTGTTAGCTGCAAAGTGTGTGCAGCATTATGTGTCGGTCCCTCTTCTAGGTGAATTTTCATTGGAAGACAAGTACTTCAAAAAACTGGGAATCTCACTTTGCTTGCTTTATACTCCAGTCATAATCTGTACAAAAAGCAGGATCTTAGTGAGAATTGAGGGAAAAAAGACACTGATTCTGGGTGGATCTTTCCCAGATGATAAATAAATTAAAAACATAGTAAAACACAATGACTACCACAGCTTGTAAATTAAGGGAGAAACTGGTGCATAGTGAGGCACTGATGTGTAGCCTGGAGGAGGGACAATTTCATTTGAACTACAAATAATTCATTAAAAAAAAAACCACTTTGAAGAAAAAAATTGTCTTCAGACCAGTTTGTGAATAAAGCATAGAAATAGGCAACACTGATACTCCATTAGCAGCATAAAAATGTAACTGTCTCCTGTGTCTAGCATAAAAATTAATTCCTTTTCCTTAAAAATATAGCTGTTTTGACATCTCAAGCTAACTGCTCTAGTGCTGCTCGGAGAAGCATGGCTCAGGATAGCACACTACTCTGCACCAAAAAATAAAGTACCCTTCACAGGTATCTGAAACTGTTGTGAATGGAGCTCAGGCTGGACCCTGCTCTGGGCTCTGAGGTGCAGGCAGAGGACACCAGCCTACATCACACTTCTGCTGCCTGACCTGAGCAATGCTGACCATCAGCTAGCATCTCCAAACTGGGACATCTCAGCTTTGTCAGAGCCACCCTGGTTGGTTGTCTCTGAGCAGCGATACCCTGTGAGTTGCACACCATGTCATCTGGCCATATGGGCCACGGGAAGAGAGAAAGAATTTTCTTTGTCTTAATTTTGTCCATCTTTCCATTCCCAAGTCCAAAGACAAAGTCATGACTTTTAAACGAGCAGGATCCCTCTGATGACCCCATGGAAATGTGAGTCAGGGCTTCAGTCATCAGAGGCTCATAATCAGAAAGTGTGCAGACAACAGAGCTACAGCTTCACCAGATTAAAGTGTGTGTGTTTGTGGGGGGGGGAATGAGTCTAACATCTCTCCATCTAAACTGGCCACAGCAATTTGGGTTAAAGCAACAGTGAGATTTCCAGAGTGGTCATGGGAGGCTAGGCACAACCCTGAAGGCCTCCTAGAAGATCTCAGTTTCTGAATGTCTTCTCAGGAAGCAGTTTTTTATTTCCCTACTTCAGAGATGTTCCTTTCTTCCAAAATCATGGGGGATTTTTTTTCTTTTCCCCCTTTTCCACAAGGATAACAAACAGTCCCATTTGCAGTTTCCTGTGTACAATTTATATTTGTTACTTCTAAAAGACAGAGCAAAACCGTCTTCAAGTCTTACTCAAGATCTGGACAAAGTTTCCACTCTTTTAAAAAAGTAGAGTTTGGCCTAAACTTCACATTAAGAGTCAGACTGGTAATTATTTAACCTTAAGTCTCTTGCTTCCTTTATGAGCAGGATTTTGAGAGAGCTACTTCAACTTCCAAATGGGGAAAAGCGTGAAAGTCCATTGAGACAAACAGATTTTACAGGAGCAAGTTCTAGGAGTGTCTGTCCTGGAAGGTTTTTTTAGATGTCCAAGAGATGCACACATGTACAGACAAGTGCAGGATGCAGCTAGGTAGTAGAGTGAAAATCCACATGTCAGTCTTACTCAGAAATACAAATCAGAGTATAACAGGCAGAACTTGGCCAGACATTTTCCAGAGTTCAAGTAAGGAAGACTTTTGACAGAATGTTTCAGTAAAGATATGTATTAAGACTTTTTTTTTCTTTACTTCTTCAGTCAAAATACCAATAGCAAATCATTTTTTAATCACTTCCACGACTTTGTAATACACTGTTAACTTACACTGTCTCTGTGCTAGGAGCTCCATGTACAAAAATGATTGATTTCTCAATCATTAAGAAAACATGCAGTACCAGCATTAGCTTATAACTTTTAAAATCTTGGCAGAGCTTGCACTCAACCTCTCAGCTTCCACTCAACTTTCTTGTCTTGTTTTTAAGTTTGTTTCTTTTAAGCACAACTGAAGGAATCCACTCTCCCTCCTCCCCTCCTCAAAACCAGACCTTTGCATCAATCAGTCTCACTGCCACCTTCACCACTAGGCTTCATATATTTCTGTGCTGTGATTGCAGATAAGTTCTCTGAAACAAAAACTTTTAAAAATCTAAATTTAACAGGATCTGAAGGTTAAATACTGTGCAAAGCGAGAGAAGACAGTGACAGGAGAGCACTCAATCACCATATAGTTTCTCATCTCAGTGAATGCATCCTTTGAGAGTCTGCCTAGGTGTTGTCTAGCTTATGTGATGCAGTGCAGTGCCCATCAGCACTTCTGTTTGAAAGTTTGCTGCTTAGAAATCACCAGCAGGCTCATTATTCATAAATCAGAAGAAGACTTTCAACCAGACCTGGGAATCTGGAGACACTGCATGAAGAAGGAGTTCTGTCTGCTCCATGAGTTTCAGACCTCAGTGGGGGTTGGCTTGGCTCCCTATCCTTATGCACTCAATCAAGTGAATTGCACAACCATGTTGCTTGGCTCTATTTAATGTAATGTTTCCTGAAATATCATTTATGAGTAGTACAAGTTAAGGTTGTTGGAGGGGGCGAAAGGGGTCCACAGTTTAAAAATGTGAAACAAGCTATCTAAGGCAGAAGGGAAGACAGGAAGATGTTCTTTCCATTGGATGGATTGAAATTAAAATGAAATTAATTCAAATTTTAAAAAGTATATTTTAATTAAAAGTAATTAAAATATACTTTTATTCCCTACAACACGAGATGGGAAGTAGCTCCTTGTATCTAGATGGGTTCGCAATGATTTTAGGAGTCATAGAATCATAGAATCAGCTGGGTTGGAAAGGATTTCTGAGATCATCAAGTCCAACCCTTGATCCACTACCACCATGGTTACTAGACTGTGGCACTAAGTGCCACATCTAGTTGTGGGATATCTTCTTGATGCAGTTTGATTTTGCAGATCTTGACCTCAGAATTTGCATCTAGTTCGTCTTGGTTAATATTTAAATAAGTCTCACCTAATCTGAAACACACCCAAGAGAAGAAAACCTGAAGAGAGAATTCTTGTCCTCTGAGGGTCTGGAGATTCTTCATCCCGTCTCCTTTGACAGGATACAGATTGAAAAAAATAAGTTGTTCAGGATCTGTCTTTCACTATGATTTCCAGAACAAGAATTTCTGCAGATGGAGAAGATATCATTAGTAATAATCCTCTCACAGGGTCAGGACTTTAGACTCCAAAGTTGTCTTTCCAAAGGGAAGGGTCAAGGCAAATCTGCAGTGGTCCATTTTGGAAATGTATGTGTAGAGACCAAAGATGAAGTCTCTAAATCAATCAGTACATGAGTTAATTTACTGTGTGGGGTCTATATTTCAATCATCCAAGAGCTTTTATAAAAATTGCTGAGGCCAATAGGAGTTTTCCAGTGACATCAGTGCACTTTGGAGCAGAGCATTTACCTAAGAACCCAAAGGTAAGAAACTTACTTGTTCTTCTCTTGTCTGCTGAGGAAGAAAAGGTCAGTTTTAGTGCTAGTGCAAACAGATATGTATGTAGTTGAGGAGCATCAGTAATTTAAAATATCAAATAACTGATTTCCACCTGGGAGGATTATTATATGAAATGCACAAGAGATGTCTCCAACCTCTCTTACTATGGAAATGCTGAATAAGCAAAATGTAGTAAGCTGGGTAATAGCATATTCCAGAGGGGAAAAAAAAGTACTATTATTCATTCAAATCCATTAACTGTGTTAAGAAAGAAGAAGGTGATTCACCCCAACTCTTCTCTACTTCAGTACAAAGCAGCTGTTTTTTAATCATCAGGGATGTTGTGTCACTGAAATAGAGACTGCTAGCTGGATTACCACAAAAACCTGCCAATTAATTAACTGAGCTCTATATAGCCAAAAATAATAGCACTTAAAAGCAGCTTGGCCTATTTCTGTTGAGAACAGACATCTGTCTGCTCTGGTAACTATGAAGAACTAGAATCTCAAGGACAAAGAATGTAATATATTGACTGATATCTGTGTATTTTGGAAATTTCACTGGCTGATCTTCATATTCTTCACATGTTGAGTTTTTCTACCTTTCAGTCTGTACTTCTGTAAGACCCTCATGTAGATTTAGACTCAGTAAGCTGCATTTATTAGGGCCACCTCCAGGTACAGTTACTGTCTGCAATGCCGCAGTGAGGCAAACACAGTTCTACTTTAGAATAGCGTAAAAAACACCATTTGCCATCATCACAGTATCACCACTATAGCTTACAAAATCTGTAAGCCCAAACAAGACAATCTGTGCATTGTAGGCCCCGTTGATAAGGCAAAGCAGTATTTTCAGAGGATGACAAAGATGATGCTGGCTATTTGACTACTTAACAGCGGCGCCTCTCGAGTCAATTTAAATCTATGTGGCCAGCAATCTATCATGTGTCAAAAGTGTTTTGCTAGGAAAGCAGGAGAAGTAGTAATTACTTTTCAGTAACTTCTACAGAAGTTACAGGACTTCCTTTGAATCCATATCTGGGGGAGAATAAACATCACTCCCTACAGCAAAATCATTTGTGTGGACAAAAGATATTCAAACAATGAATGGAGAGTTTTTTGCCTCTGTTACAATTGCCAATAGTTCTTAGAGATGTTACCTGGATCAGAAGGAGGTCTGCACTGGATTTTTTTGATTTTTTAGTGATAAAAGGTTAAACAGTTTGGATGCTAGATGAAGGAAATGATTGCTGTCCAGGTTCACTGGTTTGTCTGAACAAGAACTGTCTTCAGCGTGCTAATGAGAAACAATGCCAGGGTAAGACAGAGTAAATCTTGCTTAGTCAGTGTCTTCCTGATATGTTTTATAGCAAGATAGAGTGTATGCTGCCTCCAGCTTGCTTTAAAAGAACAGTTCTGGTCAAGTCTGGGCTGGGGTTTTCTTGAATCACAGTGTGTTCTTTGGAGCTAAGTTTTGCTTAAATTTCATCCATTTGATTAATAGAGTGTGTTTATACCCCTTCCCTCTTGTTTGTGGACGGAAACAGATCTGATGAACAATATGGGAAATTGGTTTCATCAGGGACTAATACTACAGAAAAAGAAAAAGTGTGTATGAGAGAGAGTGTTTGAGTGGGAAAAAACGCTCCTTTCTATTTCCTGTCAAGCCGATGGCGAGACTGGAGAAGACCCAATTCCTCCAGGGAGTTTATTTAAACTACGATATTCTGAAAAGACAGAGGGACCTCTGACAGCACTCAGCTGCTTTATTGACTGCAGGAACAAATTTGCTCTTGGTTTGAACTCCCAGACTGAAAGGTAGCCTGAATAAAGAAGCTGAGATTTAGGCGATGCTAGAAATTGGGGGAGGATTTAGGATGAGAAGAGCTGCAGTTGACATGAAGTTTGGTGCTGCCCATTTGGTAGGCTTGCTGTGTCATAAAGTATTTTGCAGTATGGACACAGTGGAACTGAGTTTCTCAGTGTGGTTTGCAAGTATGTCCTTCATCATACTGAACTTCACACAGATCTCAAGAAGGGGCAGAAGTACAGTTTTACTCCTAGCAGGTGCAGAAGTACAAAGCCGAAAGGAAGCTTAGCTGTGAGCTTGTGGATTGTCCTTTCGCTGTGAGTGATGAGTGATTTTTTATTGAATCTCCATCACCATAAAGACTTAAAATTATGCCCTTAATAGCCAGTAAAGAAGACCCACGTCTGTCGTCTGGCCTGGGATTTCAGTCAAATTGTCTTTGCTCCTGACACTCTCACCCCATTTCAGGAAAACTTGGCCTTGCCCACAAGTCCTCTGATGGGAACAGTCTTGTCCCACACCCTTGAATGAGGCCTGCATATTGTCTGCACAACCATCATGGCCAGAACCACACAGGGACTGTGGTACCAGCTGATCACTACAGTCAGGGATGTGCAGTGCTGCACTTCTGCCCAGAACCTGTTTTTATTTACTAACACAGTAGTAACCAAACAGGTGTCATGCAGGACGACTGATGTACAAGACACATGAGGAAAGTGGCCCAAAATAAGCAGTTTAGCCTCATACCCAAGAGAATTTCATATGCTCTATGCATAGTCTCTATCCCTTCCACAAAAATCTTGGATAGGTTGACTAGCAGGTTAGAGATGACTAACATAGTCAGTTCCCAGAAGCTTCATGACAAGGAGAAGAGCAAGGAGGGGCAATGCAACCAGCTAAATCAGGGTTCCCACTGTGATTAGACCCTGACCTCAGCCATGTTAGAAGCCAAAAAGTCTTCCCAGCAAAAATATCTCACACTTGTCCTACTGTTTAAGCTCAAACTCCAGCCTTCAATCAACAAGTGCAATCATTCCAGGATGAAACTGAGAAGAAACTGTGCTTACTTCATCCCAGTTCTCATGCAAATATGTATTTGTCTCTGGTGTGTACATGAGTGCAGGGAGGTTTTGTGTTGTCTTGCTGTGAATCCAAAGTTGTCTGCTGTTGTGGGAGTAGAAACACCTTAAAGTGATGACCGTCTGAAGGACTGTGATATGGAAGAGCCTGAGGTGCTTGTTTCCAGCTACAAGTTTCCCAATGAATTATCAAGGTTAAAATAATTGCAGTACAGCCTCAAAGATTGACAGGAATAAGTTTACAGGCAGGAGACATGGAAAAGTGTCCCGAAATGTTGTTTCCAGCTGAAATTTCTATTTTGAACTGGATTTTTTCTGATAGCAGTTTGGAGTGAAGAAGCCAATCATAGTATTGTAGCCATTTTGTTTCTTCAGGGTTTAGAAGCTTGTGACTCTGCATGAAAAGCAAAAACAAATTTTACATTTCCTGAATTTAGTTTTAGGTGGGGTTGCACTAGCCATTGCAGCTGGTGGTAGAGTTAATATTATAATATTAGGTGTAAAATGTACTTGAAGTTACCATAAAAAAAAACTTCCAGGTAATTACTGCAACTCCCTTTCATGGTATTTAGTGGTCCTCACAGTCTGAGCACCTCAGTCATTTTGCCCATGGTCCTTCCAAGCACTTCGGAGTTAGGTGTGACATGAGGAAAATTCATACATCAGGGACACTGTAAGGAGTAGCAGATGCTTGTATTTTGTTAAACATGGGTGGGAGGAGAGAGATCCTTTCCAAGTATGAAGTTACAGATCAGTCAGGAGAGAAAAATCTTGATGGTCATGGTGCTGCAGTGCCATGTATTGAGGAATCAATTTTGGAGGTGGGAAAGGACTGAAAGGAAAAGGATGTTGGCCAAGTCTAGTAGGTTACACAGGACCGTCTGACACAGCAGATCAGGCTGAGGATGTCAGACACCCCAGCTGAAGAAAGGTTTTATCATGCCCAAATTCAGTGTGTTTTGAAAGCACCAAGGGAAAGAAGGTTTCTAAGGAAAATACTTGAGCTATGGTAACTGAGAGGGCTCCACTCAAGTCTGAATAAGTTTGTATAAAGATGAATTATTTTGTGTGTCCTGAGAAGATACCATCAGCAGGTGGAAAACTGTGTTAACAAGGGCTAGTAGGAATCCAGAAAAGAACTCTGTGCCCTTCAGATGGCACTTGGGGACCTCAGAGCAATGGAGAGTTTATTTTTGTTCAGCGGGCCAAACTATTTTCAGGCAATGAGGTTTGTATACTCTCCACATCCATTATTGGTGGGCAAGGCAGTACAACCTGTACTGCTGACAGATTTCTGCTCTTCTAGTAGGACTGACGAAGAGACGAGGAGAGAGGTTTTTACAAGTACGGGTATTTATTAGCATATTGACAACTATTTCATAGACTTACAGCAGAGTCAACTGCAGTGCTAATGAAACCAGAGTTGAATAACTTGAAGCTATTTTCTCCCATGTGATGCCATGGGATTGCTGGATATTTTGCATCATTTTTGAAAGAAAGCCACAGAACGAATTATCTAGGAGAATATTTGGCATTTGCTCAGCAAGGACATGTGGGAAGCTCAATATAATAAGTTGAGAGTGAGCAACCTAGTCTCCCTGGTCCTGACATGCTTTAAGTCCTGTAATTAAAGGAGAGCAACTTGTCTTCAGCACCACTGGAAACTGAGGTTATTCTTTGATGAGTAATACAGTAAATGTTTCTGGATCTACACAGGGTGAGAAAAAAAGTTTCAAACCCTTTACTTTCATGTTCTCTCCATCCTTTCTGTGGCATTTCACAATCTTCCAGTGATCCCGTACATACAGGCTTCTCAGATTATTATTTCCCCAAATCTTTTTAATCAAGGAGAAAGGAGGATAGGACAAGGGGAATTAGAAGCGAGTTGTCCTGAACACAGACTGCAAAACATCAGCCTCCATTTTCACCTAGAGACAAGAGGAAATACCAGGGAAATGCAGCTAAAGGTCATGGAATGGCACATTTTTTGTGTAGTTTACCAGAAGTATATGAAAACAGTTGTAGAGAGAATAGATAAATTATGATTTAACTTTGGATTGAACTCAGAATTTTGAACAAAAAACATCTACCTACCCTATTTATAGCTAGTTCTGTCACAATATTGTATGCTATTGCAAATTTATTAGCTGGCAATGTTTTCTAATAAATCAGTATGCAAGGCATCCCTGTAATAAAGATGCTATAAAGAGAAAGATTTTCACTTGAGTTCCTTGTCCTTTCTTCTTGGGACTGTTTATCGCCTGTCCTTTTAGGAAATGTCTAAGTTTATATGCCCATATGCTAAGAGAATGAAATACCAGCATGCCAATGGAAAGTTTTTGTTCATGTGGATAATGTTGCGGTGCTGGTGGCCTCTGCAGAAGATAAGGCCATAATTTTTTGGCATACAATTGCTCAGCTGCCACCAGAGCATGAAACAATAAGAATTATTATGTATTATGTATGGCAAAGCAGCTTTTAGCCAGACATGGACTTAGTCACATGAAAATTTAGCTTAGAAGCAGTTTTGCATTCATTCTTGTGCTGGTAACATTTGAGAGAAAATAAAATATTACTACAAATATTTCAATTGTAAAAGCAATACATCTGTAATAAAAAAGGACTTGCAAATTTATACACAAGCAAATCTGGGTACTCCCTTTTGTCACTACGAATTTTCATTAATATTAAAAGATTTAATAATCATGTGTAGAAAGAAATCACCTTGCCCTTCAATACAGATATTTAAAGAATGTAAGGCCATGAACATGCTCATCAGTGAGTTTAACTCTTAATTTGAGCTATTTTGTGGAATCTTAGAAATCCTGTTACAAGAATGGTTTCAGGAAAATGCTGATATTTGAATCCAAAGTCAGATTTAAATTCAAAGATTTTCACAACCATGAATTGCTGTCCATTTCTAATAATACTCCCTTCTTTTCTCTCCTTTTCTGAATACTATGAAAAACGAGTATTAAATTTACACATGCCACTGGGAAACAGGGTACAGGGACTATCAGCTAGAAGTCATGATCCAAAAGCCATGCTTTCGTTTGTTTTTGGTTTATTTTAATCCCTTCTACCAGCCTAATTTACATAATTAAGGGACATTAATAGCATACAGAGTTTCACTATTGAATATGGACCATTCATTATTAGCAAGCTACCTATTAGGCAGGCAGCTTCATGAAGAAGTTCAACAAATAATTTCAAATTTCCTAGGAAGGAGATGTGAATTTTAAAAAATAAGTTTTCTCAAATTGTTTGCTCAGATACATAGGAAAGATTTCAGATTATGAAAACTGAATACTATCACATTCCTTGTTGCCTTTTTCTTCTTTAATTATCAAGATGCAAAAAACAGTGGCTTAGGGAGCCCAGAAGGGCACAGTCTTGTTGTACAAGATGTAAAAGATGACAAGCTTTTCACAGCAGGATCTTGACTTCAGTTCCCAGTCACTTCATGGAAAAGGAACTCACTCTACTTCATTATAGAAACATCAGTATGCTTATTTTATTTCATTTCTTACAGACTGGCAAATCAATAAAATTCCATCTGTATACAGAATTGGATCCAATTAACCAGAAATCCACTGTGTGCATCCAAGAAAGGCGAGTAACTGTAAAGTACATTAAATTTCAAAGTAATGATTATACGCACTAAACCCAGATCTTCACCAGCAGAGCTCCACTGATAACAACAATTGCTTCAGTTTTACAGCCCCATGAGATCAGAATCAGATCTAGGCTGGTTTAATTCTGCAGGGTGCCATACAGTCCTAAAATGGGTAACTGAGCAAGAGGCAAGGTAGACAGAGGGGGCCAGGTCAGGTCCTTGTGAAGGTGGGGACAATAAATGTTTTCAAGTGCAGTGGTGAAAGGGTTAATGTTTCCCTGCCTACATACTATCAACAATTTTATTAATTTGTTTTCATTCCTTTTTTTGTTTTCATTCCTTTCTAATGTTGTTGTTCATTTTCAGATTCCATATTTAATATTTTTAATTCAGTTTTAATATTCTCCACAGGAATTTAAAAACAATCCACCCTTTAAAACTTAATTGTAGCATTTGTTATTTCATAAAAATACATCTTACATTTTCAGAACCAATTTTGTGAAGTAATTGGATAATAAATGAATAATGAGAACAACAAGACCCTTATTAACTTTTTAGTCATTAAAATGACTTAACATTTTAGAAAAAACAATAACTTTTCCAATAATGTTCCAGAATAGTGATTATAATGCACCAAAACAAATGTATAAAATGATGTTGTCTTTCTTGGACGGTAGGATGGAAATTTGTAATTATTTACATTTTCCCCGAGCAGCATAAATTACTCTGCCCCCTCCCACTGTAAGGAACACAAACAATGATCTAAGCATTAATAAGCTGATCACTGAGCAGCACTGCCAGTCAGTCCCCCTGCAATGAACCTCCTTCTCCTGAGCAAGAGGGTGAGGCACTGGTCAGTACTCTGGGTACTTACTCTAGGGTCAGCCTGGGACACAGATGGTCAATCCAAATCCCCCACCCACTTCTGCTGTTGGAACAAGGCCCCATAAAAGCTCAGGAGATGCCACCAGCTCAGCTGTCAGCAGTGCTCTAGCAGCATCCCTGCACCAAGCTCAATGGACAGCCTTTCCAGTTTCCCTGGTGCCAGCCCAGGACAAGAGGAGATGCTCAGAGTGATGTAGGGCCTCCTCCACCACTTTGCTTCTAACAAAGACCCCAACACAGTCACTTGGCTTGGGCAAGGGTGAAAGCTGAGGCATGACAGGGCTCTCGGTGCCCAGGGGAGTCCAGCCAGCCAATCCTGCAGGACATCTGCACTCCATCCTGAGCAAAGATGTTAACAGGCCGGTCTCACACTCTTGTGACCTCCCACACCAATTAATACAGTTTATCATGATGGGTTCAGTCCTGGCTCGGGCCAGGAGAGCCTCATCTAGTGCAGAACAGAGCAGCCCCGACTGGCAGTGGCCTGCAGAATGGCCACAGGTAGGACCAGAGAACACACTGCTGTGTGATTAAGGCCACTTCTTAGTGGACCAAAGTACCACTTTGGCACCTCACACCACTTTACAACTTATTCAAACCTGTCAATCCATCATCCCAATCACCTAATGCTCTCTCCTTAATTGAAAAAATCCAGGTGAAATCTGAACAACAAGAGACTTGAGCAGCACCATGGAGCCCCAAATTATTTGTAACACCTTACAACGAAACATAAGTGAGTGCTCTGACAAAGTGTTGACTAAACTTTTCCTGTCGCCTAATCAGCTGGAAATCCACCAGCACAAAATATCTTCTGTCTGAGTAACAGCTGTTTTTCAACCCTCTCAAGCAGTCCAGGAGTACTGGGCTCCAGCCTGGTTTCTCATCGTAGTTCTCATCCCTCGTGCTGCCAGTGCAGTTCAAGAGGAGACTTTAAATACCTTTGAAGTCACACAGGACTTAATTTTAAACACTTCTCTCCCACAGTTCTAAAATAGCTGCTGATACATAAGCAACAAATGACCACTCAGCTGCACTGAGCACACTGGTTGTGTCTCAGACAACACAAACTTTGGAGAAGTTTGTTTTCAATGGAAGAAAGAGCACTGGCCTAACTGCACAGGACAGGACTTTGTTTTTTAACATCAAGTAAGTGCAATTCATCTTTTTATTTAAAAAAAAAAAAAAAAAAAAAAAAAAAAAAAAAGGGAGCAGTTGTCTGTGGGTTTTTCTATTCATGATTAGGTGTAGTAGGTTGAAAACCAAGAGACAAAAAAGGACAGGTGACAACAATCTCAGCCCAGGACTATTGTGTTTGGCCCAGCTCTGCTGCCCCAGCCACAACACTTCGAGGAAGTGCCACACAAACAGAGGAAGCAGGATTCGGGCTGAGAAGGATTTAGTAACTGCATTACTACGCTCTCAGCACTGATGCCCGTAAAAGATAAAACCTGGGAAAAGACCTCGGGTTCCTACTCCTTATTGTTGCTGCCTGGGATTTGACTTGTATGTCTGAACTATGTACATATTTCACTGATTTAGGTGGGGCGCCATGAACGTATTTGTACGGGCCGAGACAGTGACAGGACTGCTGATGTTTACAGTAACAGGTTAGAGAGACTTTGCCAAAGCATTCTTAATTTTTAAAAGGATTGGTCCGACCCAGCCCCCTTCCCCCCTCCATTGTTATTTTGTCTGCTGGATTTACGGAAGAAGGAAATGGTAAATTACAACAAAAAAATAGCATTTATCTTGCCAGGACGTGTTGCTTTGAACTTGGATGATATTAACATATCAATCAGATTCAGTGATATGTTAAACAAGGTTGTCCCTGGTTTATGGTTCACCAAAGCTGGGAGTTGAACCATGGCTTTGTCTGCGTGGTAGGCAGGGAGCCTAACTCCACCAATTCAAATCCTTCCCATGGACACACAGCACTGACACTGGGCGCAGGGAGCCACTTTTTTCATATGAGTTGTGTTGACCCAAAATAAAGTCCAGGTTACAATTTAGTTTGGGCTGAAATTTTGCCTAGATTAAACCATTTTAATACAGTGACTATGGCTGAAAATCCTTGAAGGAGGAAATCACAGAACAGGGAATATAATACAGGCTACAATGGCTCTGTTTAGAGTAGTCTCGTAAGAGGAAATATTTTTGGATGACATTTCCAGTTCTCAATCAGAGCTTGGCCAATTGGATGGAAAATGAATTCAGAAAGGAAACATTAATTAGATCTTGATACAGATGCTAATTCCAAAATTTCACGAGGATTCGAAGATTTGCCTTCTCTACTCCGCCATTTCCTGATTATGGAATATTCATTATTTAACAATAACTCTTCAGGCTGGGGACAGCTTAATTTAACTACATTGCTTCCTTTGGAGACAACTAAGATTTTGTTATTTAAGTGTTAAATGGCAGTACTGAACTGGATAACGATTTAAACTCAACTGAATTGGATTTACCATACGAAGAAGCATGTCATATACCAACCTACTGGCTACAAGGAATTCAAAAAAGAAAACAGAGTGAGTAAATTAAGTAATTCCCATAGTTAATACCTTGTAAAGAAGTCTTGCCCTCTTCCTTCTTCCCTCTTTTAGGAAATAACAGACACTGAAATGAAAAATCATACATAAGTAATATTTAATCTTGCTTGTTCTGCTTTTGAAATGACACTTTTCCTCCCATACATAAGCCAACAGTAAAAACAGATGTCACTAAATAAATGATATAAAAACAAAATAAATAATTTAATAAACAATAGCAATGTCTCAAAAGTAAATTAATTATTTAAATAAATATAGACAATTCAACTCAAAAGTACAGGTTTTTCCTCAAGGAATTGTAAACTGAGAGCTATCGTGACATCTTGATGCAATCATAACTGTAGCATCTACTATAAATAAGTTGTACACACAATATTGTTTGGAAGGTTAAATCAACCCTTGGAAAAGTACTTTTACTTACTGTGTTTACAAAATGTGAAACTTTACAGTTAATTAGCAGACAGACGTCACAAATACATTTTTAATACTCAGACTTAGTATCCACATTTTACACAATTAATACACATATCATGAAGTATTTCAAATCAATGGAAAAGGAGCTGCAGTTAAAAAAAAAACCAAAGCCCAGGATCATAGCACAGTAATAATTCTGTGGAAGTGAAGAGAGAGAAAAACCCCAAATATTCTGATTTGAGAGAACGAAGTCCAGTTTCCTGTGGCTTTGTGTCTTGTGGTTGAATTATCTTGTGTCTAATAAGATGCAAACTCTGATTGAAACTTTTCCTGAGACTGAGGCATCTATCGGCTCCTTTTTTCTCCCATGAGGATTTTCTGATGTCCAGTAATAATGTTTTGCTCATAATGAAGTCTTTGACTCAGCAGAAAAATGAGTCAAATCCCTCAATTCTGCTTGGCTACTAATTTTCACTAAACACAGAAGAAATTTTTGTTAACTTTCCTTCATCAAATGAACTGAAATTAGTCAGCAAATTCTAAGATTGCACCAAGGGAGGTTCAGATTAGATACCAGGAAAAAAATTTTCACTAAAAGCGTGGTTGGGCATTGGAATAAGTTGCCAAGAAAGGTGGTGAAGTCGCCATTTCTGGAAGTGTCCAAGAGGCATCTTGATGTGGCCTCTGGGGATATGGTTTAGGAGTGATTATCAGGATGCTAACTTGATCATTGGACTAGATGATCTTGAAGGCCTCTTCCAACCATGATGATTCTATGAGATTCAAAAGTTATAGAGGACTGAAATACAGGCCCACAGGCAGCATGACAGTAATACACATTTCTGTATGAAGCAGGTTAAAAGTGCAAGCATCTTGGGTGCACTCACTTTTGTATCAGATCAAGTTTTCCCTTCTCTAAAAACCAAGTTTTCCTTCATATGCCAATTTTATATAGACAAGGTGTGTGTTCTTTCTATAAGTAAGAAAAACTGTAGTAATAGAGGAGGAAAAGCATCCAGCAGAGCCAGGTCAAGACAGGAGACTAAAATATCTGTGAAACTGCTACTCCGTGCAGGCAGTTATGATACCAAGATTAAGAAAACATTTTTTAATAAGATATTCTGATGTGCTTTATTACCATCAGGAAACCAGTGTTCTGAGAGGAGTAGAGGAATAATGAGTTGAAAGTTGCACAATATGAAAACCTTTTGTTTTCCTCATATGAACACTGAGGCCTATCTCTGAGCCAAACATCACTATACTGTGTTTCTAGCCTCCTGTTAACTAAATAGCCTGCTATAATCTATATCAGCGAAAATCAGGGCTTGAATAAATAAATCTTGATTCTACACTCTTCAGGAGCTCTCTTGTGCTTAAAGTTAACAGCAAGGTTTCTAGGGCAATGCCAAAAAGGGTAAAGGAGGATGTATCTTCTGCTTCAGCCTTTCATTACGTCTATATTTAAGCAGACAGTTATCCCTTTAGCATTTTTGTCTTGGCAAAAAAAATTCTCCTTGCTCATCTTTTCCCTAAAATGTAGTTACATCCTTTATTGAGAAGAGCATTCAAAAGGACAAACAGCTGTATTTGCTTCTAAAAGGGGTTTAATAAAACATCTCTACAGCAGGAGTAAAGGCTGTAGAGTGAAATCTTGCCAGCAGCTCCTCTGCTGTTGCAGGGCAGCAGTGGCACTGCCCCTTCTGCTCTCCTCTGTGCCAGATCACCCAGAGGGTGAATGTGAATTTACTGTTGAGTGTGGATGAGGCCTCAAAGACCTTCCATGACAAGACAAAGTGACACCAGAGTCTTATTTGCCTACCCAAACAATAACTTAGTGTATGCTTTTAAAATTAAAGTCATCTGATGAATTTAAATATGTATTTCTTCTGGTGAGACAAACTTTTACAATGGGGAAGGATTAGCAAACTTGTAAGAATATCTCTGTCACAAGAATTTCCACTATTAGCTGAGTCTAACAGATTCTGGCTACATTCTCCAGAAAAAGCACTAGAGGTCATGCATATTGCAACTATGGTTTACCTCAGCCAGTAAAACCAGTTATTCTTCTCATCCCTCTCTTCATTTTTTCCTGGGGAGATAATTTCTTCTGGGACTGTTCACTCATGGCATCTGGCTGGAAGCTAAGGATATATTTGAAAGTCCTTCATATGAATCCTTAAGTCAGCATTAGCTTACACAGCGATGCAGAAGTAACCCACCAGAAACAAAAAGCTTTAGTCATCAGCTCGGCTGTGTTGACAACACTTTTCCATCCAGCTTTCTTTGAGAAGAAGGAATCTAACGAGTTAAGGCAAGTCTGCCACAAGTTTGAGACCCAGGGTCCCAATGTTGGACTCTGTTCCTGAGTATGCTCCTCATGCATACATTTAGGCATGCAAGTCCTCTCTCCGATGAATCTCAGGTGGCACTTGGATCTCCATTCAAGAACCTCTGAAGAACATCTGTTATGGCATTTGATCCTTTCTGAGACAACTACATCTTCTGGTATCTTCATTAGGAAAGACCTACGGGACATTTTAAATAGCACCTACTGAAACCTCCTCGACTCGAGTGGCCCAGAAAGATCATGAATAAAATTTAAACCCTTCGCATACTTTTTCGGGGGCTGGGGGGGGGTGGGTTCAAAACCAATTGCTGGAAAGGAGCACCTCAAAGGCTCTGCTTTTCATGTGCTGTCTATAAAGAACCAGCAAGTACCAGTGTCAGCCTTCGTAGGCTTTGATGGTTCTCATCTGACTGGAAGCTCCTATCTCTTTTCCCCTGCTTGATCCATTTGGACTACTCAAACCATAAGAGGTATCAGTCAGCACAAGTTTTCCATATAGTTTACCCAAGATTTTAATTACAAGCCAAACCAAACAGCAGAGGATTCAGGCAACACACAATCCACTTGGGAATTCACCACCTGCCTTGTTCAAAAAGCATAAGCAAAACCACATTGTTTTATATATTTCAAAAAGAGGAGAATGAAAAACAGTAAGCGTTTGATTGCTTTTCCTTAAAGAAATATTAATTTCTCTTGTAGCTGGATTTTAACAGAACTACTATAGCAAACTGCAACTTTTCATTGGCCCAGACTGTGGCTCTGGGTCCATCCTCTGCCTTTTCCCACAGATGAGACTGACAGAAGCTTGACTTGGTCTGAGAATACAGCCCATCCTGTGCAGTTAAGGACCCCACGGGAAAAAATCACGTAAATGTCATGAACACGGAAGAG
This sequence comes from Myiotriccus ornatus, assembly GCA_036023395.1. Classification (NCBI taxonomy): domain Eukaryota; kingdom Metazoa; phylum Chordata; class Aves; order Passeriformes; family Tyrannidae; genus Myiotriccus; species Myiotriccus ornatus. Next base: position 104,805,375 of record JAYRBT010000082.1, read on the forward strand.
GCAAATTAATGTAACGCAGACAACTCATTTCTGATATTTTGTTACTTTGCAGTCCTTGACTTGCAAGCTAAATAATGTAGCTTTTACATGTAATTCCATTACAGAAAAAAAAAAAAAAAAGAGGGAGAGAGTACTGGAAAATTTCACGAGTAGTCATCAGGTCCCAAAACTTAGATCCACAGCACAGCCTATGATTGTCCTAATCTGCTTGAGCATTTGGTGACACAGTAGAAGACTATTGTCTATGTCCAACCACGGGAGGGAGATGAGACAGAACTTTAATGACTATATTCAAAGCTATTTGTTAGACAGCAAATGAAAGATGAAAGTTGGGAAAGCACAGTTCAATCACAGAAGAAAAATGTATTTTCTTTCTGGAAAACTGCTGTTCTTGTTCTCCCTGGCTTCTCTCTCCATCCCCACATCTGTTCCCACTTACTCTGCCCCATTTTCTCACTGGGAAGCATCAGACAATCTTTACTGCAGGCACAAGTATCTGTTCCAAGTGTCTTCGAGGGAATACATTCTTAGTCATGCTCCTACTCTAGTGGGTGTCCTTGCCTTACATGCAAGTCTGGGTCCACATGTGTCCCAGGCTTCAACTCAGCAAAATATTCAAGCGGAGATCTCACAGTACAGAAGTGCTTAACCCCCCAACTGTTTAGCATGCATTTAATTTTGAGAACTCATTCCACTGAAGGTAGCAGAAGTGCAGTGTTTATCACTGTCTTCTCCTAAACTTGGTCCTGACACTTGCATGTGGCATTTTCTTGTGACATTGACAGCCAAAAAATGCATATTAATTATATAGCAAATAGAACATCTCTGTTTTTTAAAAATACATGTTGGCAAGAAAGATTGTTATTTCCCCCATGTTTTCACTAGACAAGCTAACTAAAAATTTTCTTCCTCGTTTTGTTATACGCTCAAAACTCAGGTTGCTGTCAGTTCTCTGTGTGTCCCTTATGTGTCTCCCAGGGAGAACCAGTAGGGCCCTGGGGGGCTATTTCTCACTCCTTCACTGACCTTCTCCCAGGGAAGGCTCCATACCCTCAGCCCTCTAGGTGGCTCCGGTGTCCTTTACAGACAAAGCACACCACATGTGGGGGGGAAGATGCCTAAAAACATGACAACACCCATATTTGCCTATTTTTTGTGGGTAAACCATTTTGATCCATGGTAGGAGTAGAGAACTGGCACAGATGGGGGAACAACATTATAAGGCAACAGGTTGCTATGCAAAATAATGACTTAATAGGCAACGCCTGTAAGTATTTGTTGCATTCATTAGTTGCAATTAACCTGTTTCAACTTCTAGGAAGATTTTCATTCTGTTAAAAATGGCAAGTGTTCAGTGCGCAATGAAGCAGCCAAATGTAGAAAATCATTGCTCAGAAAATCACAGATCTGCAAGAAAGGAACATTGTTGCGGGCTCTTTTTTTTTTTTTTTTTTTTTTCAGGAGAAAAGGAGCTGACATAACAGGACCGGACATATCCCACTCTGAAAACATGCATGCTCAGGCAGGCTGAAGGACTGTGTAAAGCAGGCAGCTGTGGAGAGATGAGTAAGTCCCATCCATTCAGAGATAAAACAACTTTTTTTTTTTTTTTTTTAGCATAGGATAGTGTAATGTGGAAACTGACAATCCTTCTCCTCTCACTACTTCTTTGATGTTCATTTGCTTTAAAATTTTTCCCCTGTGATGAACAACAGAGATTGCCCCTAAGTATTTGCAAGCTCAGCAGCAAAGCACAAGGAACCAAGGTTTTGTTGCTCAAAACGAATCCTTGAAAATTACTGTCTACAATAATTCCCTTCAGTTTGCTTCACTATTACGGGATAAAGGGAAGCAAACAAAGTATAATGGCAATAGCTATAACAATGATAATAACTCATTAATATTTGCAAAACCTCTGTTGGAGGCATGTAAGTGAGCAAAGTATCACTGTGAAAGGGATATTGAGGAAGACATACTTAACTTTCTCACAGCCTGCCTCTTTTTACTTACACATTTTGGTTTTTGATAGGGCTGATGATTTCTGACAGCATATTTCAGTGCTGTCAAAAATACCATGAGACCAGCGAAAAGGTGCACCTAAACCAGTACACTGTCCATGAGGGTGGGATGCATTAGGAGGAGGGCACGAACAGAGTCCGAATATTAAAAGATTGCAGTATTGCCTCCAGACACACTCCCCATCTCAAACCATTGCATATGTTGCACATGAGGAACACAGAGAGAATAACTTGCTCCTCCAGAAGTCAGCCATTCTGGCGGCTCTCCTTGCCTGAGATGTTACTCGCCCGAAGCAGGAGGGTGGGTAGCGGCACTAGGTGGCACTGGAAGCCCTGCGGTTAAAGGCATTTTTAGGGTTATTTTGGGCTTTAAGCGCCATCTGGCGTTATTGCCGACTTTTTCTTGAAAAGCGTGATTATGTGAACCTGACACTGGCAACCACCATTTTTCATGTTTTACGATAAATATACATAACTAGATATCAAATCATAGTACCATCAAGTTTTTCAGAACTGGATAGTATTTCCCCTCCTTTCTCATTTTACTTTTGGAAAGGAGCTCAATATGCAATGTACTTACCCATTCTAATTTTTTGCCAAAAACATTTAATCAGACAAAATTTGGCTTAAACACATGAATATGCTGCCAGATACATTCCTGCTGCTGGATGTAAGAGAGTTTCAATGTCCTTTCCTTCACAGCTCCTTGGCTTCCTCTTGAAAACTCAATCAAATAGGTAAGACAAACCAGAGAGACTGTCATGGGAGGCAAGAGAACAAAGATCAAACAAAAAAAATCACACATCCATATGTTCTTCCAGCTCCCCTCCACCCCACCACCTAAAAAAAAAAAAAATCAAAAAAAGCAACAATAAAGGACTAGTCCTTCACAATATTTCCCAAAGCCAGGAAAGTATGTAATCATCCTTCAAGATGCTGCACAAGAATGCTGACCAACTAATAAGAGTTTTCTTCCATGCAAATTTGTTGCAAATCTGCTCATTCCTGGCCCCATTCTTAGCTTGTTTAGCCTGAAATGCTTAAGCAATAAATAACTACTTATTTTATATCCCTAGAATATTGCTTCTGGATAGGAGAGTGTATTATTTGTGTATGTAAAACTCTGCCTCCTGCTTTGCCATTTCCTGGACAGCATCCATTGCTGGGGTGAAGGCAGTGTGCAACAGGTACACACTGAGCTTCCCAAAAGCAGGCATCTGTTTCACATTTTGAAAGACTTCAGCACTATTGTAAAGGCAGTGGGTAGTGAGGGGTGTAAGGGGAGGCTTCATCTCAGTCTTGCTCATGTTGAGGCTGACAGAGAAAGTACCTTTTCACTTCTTTTGCTTCTACTTTGTAGACTGATGCTGGAACAAGGAATTGCCAACCCCGTGTGACAAAGAGGAGCAGCTCTGGCCCTGGGAGCTGGTGGGTGGCTGGTGCTGGGATAGCAGACGACTAAACTACTCCAGACCCTGGCTACAGACAGGGCAAGGGACTCCACTGGCTCCACACTGAAAGGCAGAAGGGCTAACTTGTTCTTCATGGGATTACCGACACTGGCACACCAAAGCCAAAACTCAGATTACCTTTGTAAAACTTGCCAACAATTCATTTACCCTGTTTTTATCCTACAACCTGGGGGCAAGGATGGCAGAGGGGGTGGTAGGTATACACCAGGACATAGGATGGGCACTTCTGCAAACTGCCAGACCAAGCAGACCAGCCAGGGGAATTCAGAGAGGAGTGTGAAACAGTTGACCTACCTAAAAATTAATGCTCTCACACACATAATGAGGACAGAATTTGCATTTAGAAATCCATACAGCTGTTTGAAAAGGGGAATGTTGCCCTCAGGGACAAATCCACTCCCTAACACCCAGCCTTAGTGTCTCCCTCATGCTTGGCCAAGGTCCTCCCCCTCATGAGGAAGAATCCTCCCCCTGAGGCGCCTAAGCAACAGTGGAGCAATCCCGAGGAGGCTGCTTTATTAAATTAAATGTCCTCGTGGGAGGATGCAATTCAAGGGGGTTTTTTTCTTGCCTTCCCCCCCCCCCCCCCCAAAATGAATCTCACTTCTCAGGAAAGAGAGCTTCATTTGGAAAAAATGAATTCTGAGTGTCAGAATTCAAACTGAACTTTGTCTCCATGTTCTTTTTTTGAAGTGAAGCTGCATAAAAAATTCATAGATTTCCAAAATCAGATTGTCTCTTCCTTCAGATCCGAGCACTTATTCCAAATGCATCATTAGGACAGTGTAATGTGGGTTCATGTTTTAAGCAGGACTCTCCAGTGAAAACAATGAGGAGTGTCCTGCCTAAATTAATAACACAACATGTCTCATAGAAAATAACTAAAAGATAAATCAAGCCAAGTTAGTTTCATTTAGGTTTCATTTAGGCTAAATGCGTGAGTTTTGCCTTGAAGGAAGAATATAGCAATATGGTGTTGTTCTCTTCTAAAAGAAATTAAGAAATATATGCTAAATAATCAAGACAGGCAAGCAGGATTAATTCCCTGAAATACAGATGAGGATTCTTGCAGCTTTAATATCAGGTTTTCTATACAAAATACTGAGCATAAATTCTCAAATCCAATATTCTTCTTTACTTTCTACAATTAGCTTTTTTTTCTTTACTTTAGTCAGTGTATCTCCTTAATAGCACAATCCTTTTGCCTATACTATTCTGCTGACAATAGGACCACAAATATAAAACATTTTTGTAGAAGCACCTTGGAAGGTTAGTATTTTTGTTGGGTAAGTGCGTGCTTTACTTGGTCTATTTGCACCATAACTAAATAAAAGCAGAAGGTCACATCACTGTGCCCCTTTGCACCTTCAGTAATGGGATTTGCACTATACTCTGCATGGGTGTGGACAACACCATGGTTACTTTTAGACTGTATTTCAAAGCTTGTGTCCCAGCACATGCTTAGCCCAAATTTGTTTCATGTCCAAATAATTTCAATACTAACACCCAAAATACAGTAGTTTCAAACAAGCAGAGATTTGGAGCCATACTATTCTTTAGTTCACATTCAAATACGTGCCAACCCATGGGCCATGTTACCTCATGTCAAATTATATGCTCTTATCACCATGCACAAAATGACATGGTCAGTAGAATGCAGACAAGTCAGCATGAGAGCCTTCTAAAAAGGCTGGTGTCTGCAGCAAGACACTTTAGGATATGTAGGCTCATAAACTGTACTTTAGGACCAGAACTGCAGACACACAGATGAGTGCATTTAGTTTCAAGCAGCTTTCTGGCTTGTGGTCCACCAAGTAAGGGACATACAGCTTATGTGACCCAAAATTTCCTGATTCTTCTTAGAGCAAATGCAATTTCTGTCTCTGTTTAAGGTTACACAGAGAAAAAAAAAAAAAAAAAAAAGAAAAAAAAAAGAAAAAAAAGTACTTTTGTTGGAAAACTGACGTGTAAATGTTCCTGATTGCAGAACAGGGAGCAGATTTGTTGAGTAAGTTCCACTTTTGCCCAATGGCTGACTCCACCTCTGCAACATAGTCCCCATTTTAAGATCATTCTTTTCACAAGATGGAAAAGACAGTCAGTATATCAGAAGGGCCTTCCGGCCTGCCTTTGTTCATTATTTCTTTGCAGGTCTTCAGGATGCTGAGCAAAATGGCAACACTTGTTCTGAGAAGGGAGAGGACATCAACAACTGACAGACAGCGTGAACTCTTCTTCCTACTAGTCTGTACTCACTACCTGTGTTCTACCATCTTGTATTTACGTTACTCAGACTGTTACCAAGGTGTTTGTGTTGTTCTCATCTAATTATCTTCAAAGCTTTCTGTAATAGAGCAACTTCATGTAGAGCAACTTCGTGATCCACCCTGTTGGGAGAAAGAGGTGTGCAAGTAAAATTTGCACTGCACTATAGACTCTGAAAATGAAGGGAGGTCAGACCTCACTTACTCGGATTGTACAAAGCTCTTATTCATGTAGGGAAGGTCACTGATGTGGACCAGGCTTTAAATGACTTGCTAAGATGAAAATTAGTATCAAAAAGGTAAACAACATTACAAATTTCTTTTCTCTCCAGCTCTGTTGAGACCCACAACCTCCTTCTCATGCCCTCTTCCAAACATAAAAGGTACTTTAACTTTCTTTGGCATGAAGAAATTCTCATCTGTATGAGACTCCAGCGACTTGTCTCACTGGCCATTTAGGGCATAAATACCTCTTTTTAAAAGGAGAAAAAGGTCAGATTCATTAAAGACTTCACAACTCTACTCATGACTACCAGGCTGTTGCAATGTAATGACTCCAGGAGATAGGTCTACAGTCCTAGTGTTAAGGAATGCAATTTGAGCTGTTGCCGGTACAGGCATGTCACTGATGCTACTAAAACAAAACTTGAGCTAAAATTTGTTTCAAGTCTTTACTTGCTTGCAATGGAAAGTTTGCTGGCAGCTGTTGTCATCATTAGCCTTGTGGCAATGTTTTTTTCCTGAAGTGTCTTGTGTCTTATTGAAGCTTAATGCTTGTTAAGTTGGGAGGGGACTTTGGGTGATCTGCCAACAGCAGACAATAAAGTGTTCTTTTCTCCTGTTGTAACAGAGTCGTAAGTTCTGGTTTATGGATAATGGCAGCTACACACAGTAAATTAAAACACACACAAAAAAGAGGAAAACATGCGGGCTTTTCTCTAAGTAGTCCATTTAGCCCATTACAGGCTCCCCTCGGGTTTTAAATGCAATCATAAAACCACTCCAATTTTTCACCATTAACTATTTTCTTTTCCTAGTAGGCTAAGAGCAGGCATTTTTATATCAATGTCCCTCTCCAGGGACTCCAGCTTTATAAGCTTTGAGCTGGATTCCTACCATCTCCATTTGCTGTGGCTCCCCAGACCAGCAGGGAAAGCTGTGATCTGGAGAACACCCCCTCCTCCTTGCCCAGCTCTCTGGAAGGAGCTGAAATTCATCATTTGCTCATACACTGTCCTCTGTTTTTGCCTTCTCACTATGGATTGCTGGGATGGATGGTGGTCTAGCTTTTAAATATGGACCAGATACATCATCTTTATCCTGTAAACTGACAGAGAACTGTATCTCAGAGTATGCCAGGAAGCCCACAAAAGAACCACTGAAGCAAACCAGGCAGCTCAAAGCAGACTCAAGTACATTGATTCTATGTAGTGAAGCCTCACACATGGCTTAGGGAGCTCTGTCAGGGCCATGGGACCCACCACAGGACATCGGCAATTTGTTGCCATAAAACACCAAATGCACCAGAAGCACTTAATTCACCATCTTCTGCACAGAGGGCCTGTAATGGGTCCTGCAAGCAGGTTGGGAGGTTCTATATCACTCTGCAGAATGACACAGCAGCCTCAGACTGTTAAGTTTAGATTCATTACCAAAAAACAGGTCCAGCGAAGGCTAATCAGATTAAGATAATTAAAATGAAACCAGGCACCTTCAGCAGAAAGAACAAAACTAGAAGTCCAAGCAAGGAGCAGCATGTTTTGCCCTTTGATTGTGGTTTTTCCTTGTTTGCTCAAGGTGCCAGAGCCCTTGAACTTACATGGAGCAAGCACGGCCAGGGACTGGCATTGTTTTAGCAATATGAGGAAACTAAAATCTAAAAGAAATCTCTAAGTTTTTTTTTTTTTTTATGATTTAACAGGGAGCTCTGTGGGTAAGTCCTGGGATGGAGACATCGATTACATGGGGAATTCAGTTCCTTACAGTGACTCCGGCTTCTCAGGGCAACCGTGGACCTGTCACTTCACTTCTCTGTATCTTTTCTCCTCCTCCATATTGCAGCCATGATGATGATACACCAGTGCCTTACCCTTTTCTGCCTCACCTCCTGGAATGGGAACTCCTCAGGCAGTGAGTTGCTGGCAGAGGCACGCAGGAGCACAGCCCAGCACTGCTAGGCCGCCAGCACAGCTTGTCATGGCTCTAACAGCAGCAGGAAGGTGTGTGGCACGACTGTGTCACCACAGGTGCACACACACAGCAAGGTTCACTGTCCCTGCCATGGTGCAGATAGAAAGACAGCAGGCAATAACCAGTTTCTGTGTGCTTAACAGTTTAAAGGACACAATTGCCATACATAACTCAAACCTTATGGGTAATTCAGGAAAGTGGAATTAATTAACTATCTTGGCACTTGGTCTTGATTCTACTGCTAACATGTGTTATAAAACATATAAACATCATGGAAATGTTGTTCTATTTGTCATGCTGTGTAACAAATTGGGGAAAGTACTACTGAATAGAAAGCCAACATCTTTCCTCACATACGCTCTGCCGTAAGTAATCATCTCCTCCAGTAGGGATCTGAGGCAACAGCATTCCTACTATTAGGAGCCTTCCAGTTCCACAGGAACAAGAAGTACAGAAATAAAATTCCTGTTGTGATGCATCTGCCTTTCCTAAGTGGCCAGTGCATGTAACTTGCTCAGTTTAATTCTGGAATCTCAGATTCAGCCAGAAGCCAGCTCAGCCTCCCCAGAGTCACTCATCTGGCAGTCTTTTGCCAGGCTCTCTGCACTTGTAACTTCTCCTAGCTTTTTTTATGGTGCTTGTGTGTCTTTTGATCTTCCTTCATGATAAAACCAGGTAACCTAATTAAAAAAAAAAATAAATAAAAGAAAAGAAGAAGAAGAAAAGAAACAGAAAAGTCAATTTAGCATTTATAACAACAATCTCATTGGAATTTCTCTGGAAGGCTTGTAGTCTGATCTTGCAGAGACAAACTCCTCAGTCTGAGTCCTTCCTGTTCTGACCCAAACATTTGCATAAATTAGGCAGGTTTATCTCTCTTTTTTCTCCTACCATTGGGATTTTTTAAAAAGTATTTCACACATCAGTTTGCACTTAGGTGTTGAGATTGCAAACTCCCCTGATGGAAGATCAGAGATCCCAGCTGACCTGAGTGTCCCCTCAAAGTAAAAATAAGGTCATGGCTGCTCAAAATTAGGCAACTGCTGTGTTTTCAGTGGCAAAACTTTTTAAAGACAGCAGACTAAATGGCTGTCCTAAAATAGATACTATGTCCTTTTGCTTTTGAAGTGTTCCCGAAGTTCAGATTGTTTTCTTCTGGTCCTATAGCTCTGTAAGCAGCAGTAGAATATGTATTTCAAACATCAGTCACTGCTGAAAGACAATGAACAAAGGGCCATGCAAAAGGGAGGAAAGAACTCAGAGCCAAATTCTCTCAGGTCACATGCCAGGTGAGATGACAGTAGTTCAGGCTGTTCGCTTGTCCAAACGAGGCCCTACTGTCATCTGCCCACATATTTCTATCTTTCCGGTGGTGTTGCCACAGCAAGTCCTTCATTCTTTTGGGGAAAAAAAAAAAAAAGTCCACCTGAACTATTGTATGTGTATTGATTTGGTTGATTTCCTGCCTGTGTAACTCAGAGCATCATTAATCTGATACAGAGAGCGCCCTTTGAAAAGCTTTGACTAAGTACAATATCAAGTGTCACCCTGGGCTTTAGAGTACAAAAAGTACAGATAGCACAAACAAAAGGGCCATATTCACCCTGATTTAACTCTCCCAACCTTCCTAACAATTGCCATAAGGTGTTTATTCTGAAGTTGAATCAGAGGAAAATTTGAACCAGAACAGAAATGAGAGAAAGTTGCTTGGATAAAGATGTTTTCCTGATTTCTTAAACATGTTGCTTGATTGATACTGCTGAAAATTATGCTGATGATTTGAAACACGTTACTGTTTTTCAGATGTTTTAATTATCTGATTTCTAGATTACCATATGGTTAGCAAAGGTGCTAATCACTTCCTCCACATAAACAATTTCTCTTCAGAAAATGAATATGCAGATTGCTTCTGATCAGTACTGGTGAACTGCTTCACAAGCAGTTGGGTAACAGCATAAACCCCTGAGAATGAGTACATTTAGAGTAAGTAGAAGCAGGCATTTACTTCCACAAGAAGAAAACTCTCAAACTCAAATCCAAATTTTGTTCTAGTCCAAATTCCTTTCTGTAGTCCAATTCATACTTCTGTTGCTATGTCAGCTGTCATCCTTTCTCTTCCTATGCCCTTCTTCCCTTATTCATAACCTGAATATTACCACTGGTGTCAGCTGCTGCCTTCTCCAACCTCGGCCTCAGCAAGACTTGTCATCAACCACAGCACACGATGCTGCTGTACAGGCTGCAGCCCACCAGCCAAGTCCTTTGTAGTGTGCTCTGCAATCCCAAATGAGATTTTCAGTGCTGTATATATTCCCTCTGTCCCTACAACCCACACATCCAGAAGAGGTGGAATATTTCATTAGACCAGCTGAAAAAGAGAAGATGCCAAGCTTTCAGTGCAATAGGGCTGTCAAAAGCCTGAACAAAGCTTAGCACCCTGTCCAGCTTTCCTGCCCTTGATCACTCCTGATATCACTCACCCCGAGGGGCTCAGTCTAACCTTTATGTCATGCCTATGGCAGACAGAAACTCCCACAGTTTTACTGAAGATAAATATTATTTGAATTCTCAGTAATTCTGGTGTCCCTTAAAAGAAACTTTGCAAGACAATTCAATGACTTGACTTTTGTTCTACCAATAAATTCCTTTTTATGTTAAAAAAGGTATTTTGATCTAAATGACAGAGGCAGGGCCAGATCCTGCCTAGTTTTGAAGCACACAAGGTGGTGCGTGGCCAGGGCACACTTGAGCTTTCACGTTTTTTCACAGCAATGGGGAAAACATGGTCTAGAAACTCTAAATAAGGTGGGAGGGGGAAACTGAAGCAGCTGTTTTCAGTTTTTAAACCAGTTCCAGTACTAGTTGAAATCAACCCATGTACCAGGAAATTGGCTGAGACCAGAATGTCTTTTGTTGGTGCTATTCCTCTGGCTTGGCACTGCAATAATGTAGAAAAGAAAAAAACTATTTACTGACGAAAATCCCCCTGGTGTTGTTGGTGACCCAGGTAGAGTACTTACGACAAGAAAACAACTTCTCTGTCACTAAATTATTGTTTCTCACTGATGTTAAGAAAACAACCTGGAGATTAGCCATTGATAAATGGTTTGTATTTCCTCAAAGGTAAGTTTTATGCTGCAATGCAGACAATCGAGCCTATGTCAGATTGTCAGTAACGCGTGACAATAGTTTCCTGTAACAAATAGACCTTGTTCCAGTATGCACATTCCAGTATGCATTAATCCTTGTACTACTTTGTGTTTAAAATATCAAAGGCAGAGGTGATTGGAAAAACAGCAAAGATATCATCTCAGCAGTGAGTATATAAGGGTGCAGAATTCTTAGAAAACAGCCTTGCTGACACTGGGCTGTCCCAGCCCTTCTCAGCATGTAAGGAATACTGGATCTTGGCACCCTAAAAAAAGAGGATAAAGTAAGTCACATGTGCTGACAAAATGGGGTAACTGAGGGTTTAATCCCCCACTGCTGCAGTGAAGAAAGCAGAAGAGGCAGATCACTCCTGCAAGGAGATATAATCCCTCCTTCGCCTCTGCTCTCACCCCAAAATAGTCATTGTCTATCTATTTTGCTGGCCTTTTACTGTTGAACAACTGGACAGCTGGCTGCACAGGGGATGCAGGAATTGTCTGAATGGACAACAAGCACTCCCTGTCCCTTCCACCACAGACATCTAGGCAGCAGGATCCTTGCCATCCCAGTTTGTGAAACAGGGGAACCCATTTCATGCCTTGGTTCTGTGTGACCCCACAGAATAAGTGGAGAGAAGCTCTGAAGAATTCTAGAACACAAAACCTAAAAAGCAGCAGCTCAATAAAAGGAGAAAGCACAAAAGAACAAATTCTTCATGCACCTACATTGAGATAATCCATTTCAGGATGAAAAATAATTTTGCGCACTTTCTTAATGAAATAACAATCCCTCAATTTGTAAAAAGGAAGCTGCTTAAACAGTAGCAGAACCTAGATCAACACCTTAGATGTGGTTTAACACTTTACACTTTTGTTTCGGTGCCTTTTAAAGCATAACTCAAATATGAGTCCCTGATATTTGTTCTTAGAACTAATTATATTCCTGTATTTGCTTGAATAGGAGCCAGGAGTGAAGTACAGACATGGGTGTCAGAAAAAATATACGATTGAAGGTACATATACACTGTTTGTTCACTGTTCTATACCTACTTTATATTACTGGGGTGGGGGAAGGTGTTCTCTCAGATTTTCATTTAGTTCACACATTTTCATTCACTGAATTCAAACAGGGTTTGTTAGACAGTATTCTTTGCTGTCTTTTGGGTTCCTATTTGCTGCCATTTTACAGAGCATACTGACTGGTCTCAACTGTGTATGAGTCAGCCAAGTTATAAGTAGGTAGGTGGAGAGTCTATATTTGGGCCAGCTGAGAGTGATGGTTGTCACCCAGTTAGCTTTAGCTAGAAATAGATTATTGGGGAGCACATGGCGGGGGGGGGGCACATCTCATAACTGTGGCTGTGTTAATTCCAGAGGGTGCATTTTTCTCAGTGTTGAGCCAAAAAAAAAGAATGGCTTCACCACTGTGTTCTGATTTTGCATTTCTAGATGCTTAAGTGAGAAGAAAAGCACATTGCTGATTTACTAATAGAGACACTCAAGGCCTCTACACTGAACAAGTAGAGGGTTTTTTACCTCTAGATCAAATTCCAGTTATTTTACTTTGAAAAAGGAATCTCTTAAAACGTGATTTGTTTCCTAAAGAAGAACATACTGGGACAACTTGCAAAAAGGGTGGATACCTGAAAAACACAGCACACAATTATGCGACACACTTTACCAGTACAAGCAGCAGTTTAGATGAGATACTCCAGGTCAGGCTTACTGACATTTCTGCCCACTTTGTGCTAATCATGGAAGAATATAAATGAATCTCACATGTGGGATATGAGCAAGCTTCAATAGATTAACTAAAGTCCTAGCTATACAAGGTAACCACTGCCAAGAAGTCTGGGGAATGCCATCAGGGTTCACTAGTTGGTCCACTTTGACAGTAGGATATACTTACACTTAATACAAGGATTTGTTTGGAAGGGAATAGGGTGAAGTAGCCAGAGTGCTGCAAACTCATGCCTTAGCTTACTTCTCTCTAATCTTCCCAAGTCGGACACACTGATGAAAGATGAAATTTTAAACTGATTGCACTGAGCAAATTCAAAAAGTTGTCTAATCGCTGAAATCCACAGTCAAAACCAGACTTCTTGACTTAGCTGAGCTGATACAGTCAGTATGAGTGGCTGCAGATTAATTTGGTCTAGCTTAAATGAATCATCTGAAAAACTCTACTACACTGAAATCCTGTAGTATCTGTTTTCTCAGACAGCATGACTCAGCCATGAGCTATCTGCTGGATGCTGGCCTTGCCTCAGGTGGAGGCTTGGAATAAAGGTGGCCTGAGCCATCAGTCCTGAAACCCTGCCTTCTGTCAGAAGCTTGTGGAAGTACCACAAAAAATTACGCTTTCCTTAAGGCAAATTACCACTTCCCTTGGAATTTTCAGAAGTTCGTTAAGTACTTAGGGAAACAATACTACTTACATTGTGTCTGTATTGTACTTCTTCTTTTGATCACTAGAGCATTGAAAAAGCTGTGTTGTTATGCACAGCACAGTAAACACAGTGCAACACGGAATTTGACCGGCATTGTGTAACAAAGAATCACTTCAAAGTTTACATCTTTCTTGTGCAGGTGAAGAGTTTATGTTTTAGCCATACTGCTTTCCTGAAGGAGGAAGATAAATCTAATACAAATGATACCGTTAAATCAGAATTACCTTTTCTGTGTTTGTTTGTTTGTTTGTTTTTTTCAGTTGATCCCCTCTCTTTAGTCATAAATAGTTTAGAATAAGGAAAATGTATTTTGTTGTTTCTAAAATTAGTCCAGAAATGTACTTACAGTCTAGCTCTCAGTCCATTATATAGTTTCTTCATGAAATTAAGGCCACTAAGAACATTTATATCGTACTAAATAAGGTGTTGGTCACTGTGAATGTGCTAGTTTCTCGAAAGTTTGATCACTTTCATGTATTAAAATGGGCCTGAGCATGTGTTCCTTCAGACATGCTACCTCTGCTGTGTTTCAAAGTGAAACATACGTTTTGTTTTGAAAAAAAAATCCTGTAGGCTTATCAGTTTTGTCTACCCTGCCAAGGTTTGCCAGTACTCCAATTATCCTAATACAGGGTATGTTGGGCTTTACTATTTTATTAATAATTTTGCTTTAAAAGTTCCTTTTGCCTAAATATAGAATTTTTAAAGTCGTTTATTTCACTGACGCCCTCCACTAAGAAAACCCACAAACACGTTCATTGGCACGATTTGGAGACAATGGCAAAGCTGGCTTCTGGATCACTGAGGTGAGTGACAGCCTCTTTACCAATTGTGAATGTCTGGACTCCAGCTGTGTGTCTCAGAGGCAGATGGACAGGTGGCTTACAAGAGGGCTGGAGAGAGACTTTTCACTGGGGCATGCAGTGATAGAACAAGAGGAAATGGCACTAAGCTGAAGGAGGGTAGGTTTAAATTAGATATTAGGGAGAAATTCTTTACTGAGGGTGAGGCACTGGAACGGGTTATCCAGAGAGGTTGTGGACTCCCTATCCCTAGAGGTGTTGAAGGCCAGGTTGGATGGGGCTCTGATTAACCTGGTCTAGTGGAAAGTGTCCCTGCCCATGGCAGAGAGGTTGGAACAAAATGAACAAGATAAACCCAAACTATTGTACGATTCTACTCAAAAAGCAAATAAAAGAAACATGAGACAATACCAATTTCTTTTTAGTTATGGATATTCCCAAGATACACAGAACATTGTTGAGGAATCAGGTATAGGAACTGTATAAACATCTGTTTCCTTAGGTTGTCTATAGGTTACTTGATTGTTCTTAAAGAGGTGGTTTTTGAAACAACAGCAGTTAACTTCAGATTCAGACCCCTTCTCATAGTGCCTTGTAATTCCAATATGTTGTAGCTTCCAAAATTGATTAAAAAGTTATTTTGTAGACACACTGATGAAGTAGAGTTGGTCTTGTTCTGTATATTCTAGATACACATCAGTAGCCCTTGACAAACTACTGTCATTTAGCTGTAGAAGCACTAATTCTCAAAGAACCAGAAAGCAACAAATCCATTTTCCTTTTTTAAAAAACAGACCTAGTGAAAATTTTAGTGATTCTTTCTTCAGTAACAGCTTGATTTAAACTATTACTACATTTTGCAATATGAAACACAAAGAGAAACCTGATGCTAAGAACATTTCAGCAAGTGCCCTGCACTAGAAAACTGTAGCTCCTTATGAAACTATGAAGTGTATTAGTAAAACAGCAGATAAATGAGTAGCAGACAGTCTACTTCGATTTTCCAAGGTCTTTGACCAACAACTGAAGAAGAGGCCATACGTACAAGCTAAGGGGTGGGAAAGTAGTTCTCATATTTAAAATAACTAAAATGTAGATGGCAAAATAGAGAAATAAAGTATCTAATTTCAGCATGTGAAAAGATAATTGTGAAGCCCATGATATCCCATGCTTCCATGTGGGAAGCCTGTTGCTTAATACAATATCATCTGAAAAGAAGACAAATAACAGTAAAATATTTATTATTCAGACCCCCAAACAACGACAGTAATGCCACTTCTGGTTCCTGCTTTATAACTCTCTTTATAGCAAATTCTAACTCTTCTGTTAAGAGTAATCTTCATTTCAAAAAAAGGTAAATTATTCCTAAATGTCTGTAAGAGGATAAAATGCAATGTTTTATAATAATAATTCAAATCTGATCAAATACAAGCAAATAGACAAGAAGAAAATCCAGTGACAAGGGATACTTTAATCTGTGGCAGCCTTTTCTGAAAAACGTAACAACAAATCACTCTTTATATGTGAAAGTGCTGGAAATTGTACCCTTACACATTGAATTTGGCAAAAATGGAGGTTCCAGCAATTTGTGCAGTCTCATTCCAGAATAATCATTCCAGTGTAATGGTCTCAGGTGCTTCAGTTACTTTCTGATTGTATTTCCTTTTTTCCCCTCCTCCTTTCCAAGAATGGAAGAGAATGCTGGAATTTCCTAGGAATTAGTTCTTCTCTTACATTTCCTCACAAAATTCCTGTGGTATTACAGCCCACAGTGAGACCTCTCTACACCCAGAAGTTCACAAAACTGATTATCCCTCTTGAATTACTAATTTGGACTAACTGTTAAAGATAGTCTCGAGAATTGTGAAGAAAGAGTTAGACTGACACCAAAAATAATAACATTTTAAGGCTTTTTCCTCTCAGAGGAAAATAGCCAAGCTTTTATATCAGCCTTACTCTTGCAGTGAGAATAATGATAGTTCTCTTGTAATTTGTTTTTTATATGCTGCCAATGTCCAGTCCTGCTGTCTCAGCCAAGGCAGATGAGACACTGTTGTCACCAACAAATTGGCTGCAACAAGTTCTAAACCTGTCCTTGCTCAGACAAGCTTCAGAAAATGCTTTAGGTTGCATCCTTTGGTTCCCTTGAAGTAATTTTTCTCTAGTTAGCCTCTAGGTCAGAAATTAACTGCTGCTGTCTCTCTTCATTATCCAAAGTAGGACTTGGCCTCTTTTTCAATGTGCCTTTATGAACCAAGTCTTCTGGCCTTACACTGCTGCACATCTAGTCAAAGGGAGAGAGATATTACCTAACTCTGATATGGGGTGGGGGCATGTGTGTTATCTGAATTTGCTTGTGAAAGGACTGAACAGCTTTTGATAGCTACGGGGAGGTATGTTGTAAACTCTCTGTAATGAATACTTGTAGACATGAATGTTTGTGCATACCTTCAGTATAAGAACAAGTTGAAGCCTGCACCATTTATATTGTCTTTTCAGAATTGCACCTCTCAGACTCTTCCAGAGACAATTTTATATGATCACTGTATAAATTGGTAGAGTTCACACATAAGCATTATGCGACTTTTCTTCACGGAAGCTGGAGATGACAAACAACATCTAATTTATTCTCAATTGGAAAAGCATTTAATAATGGGTTTGATTTGAAAGAGAATTCATCTGTGACATCCATTTATTGTAAATTATATTTGAAATAAGAGAGGATTTGGTTCTTCAGATAATTATACTGCCTTCTTCAGGAAGAAAAGCAATCTCTCTCACAGAGAACTCCAAGCCAGCCTGATACTACAATATTTATGTCTGTGGTAAATGTACTTACAGAACTGCCACAAGTTACAGGGCTGAGAACAAGAGTCAAGTGATGTTTATCCAAGAATGTACTGATACATACAATAACTTCTTTGTTACCTTTTTACTTATGAAAATTTAAATTCCTTTTATTTGTGGAAAGTGAATATAAAAGCCTTAATGAATCAACCCTCCCAACAACTCTGTATGAGAAGTCCCAACTGGTGAAAAGCCCCTGCTGTATCTCTAAGGTGTGTACATGCTGGTTTTGGTTTGGGGGGAGCAAGATTCTCCTTTAAGCTCCCAAGTCAAAGAAAGACATAGTAAAGATCCCTTTTATCCCTACACTTTTGAGACTCCAGTAAAAAGCTAAATGGCAAGGACAATGTTTTTTAAAGGCCCACCATCAGGTTCACTATAAGACTCCAGTTTTAATAATGCGCTCAGAATGAAGAAAGTAAAATTTCAGACAGTATCTTTTATGAGACCAGCTGACACAGCTGGCAAGTAGACCAACTTTGAAGCACATCAGCCCTCCTTAAGTCTATTATGTAAGCAGAACCTTTTCCACATTGTGCAGTCTTACAGCTATTTTGGGTGGTAATTTACCTGTGTTAATCAGTTACACAGTTTATCCAATTATGTGACACTCATAAAAACAAACTGTAGGCAAACACAGTTCATTCACATTGGACAGGGATTTACAGTTCAAGATGTAGTGCTTGAGGAAAGGGCTTTGGAGTGCTTAAGAACTTTAATATATGGCATCAAGACTGTGGCATATCCAGAACCCAGTGTCTCCATCACAGTTGGCTCTAGTGCCCAATTATTCCATAAAACCTACTGAATCACCAAAACCACTTCCTGCAGCAGAGTTTCTGTAAATCATTTATCCAAGTACTGACCAAGCCCAGCCCTGCTTAGCTGTATGAAATCATAGCCTAAGGTTGTGTGACTACAAGCACAAACAGCTTACATCTGTCATTTCAGCCTAGTTAGTTGCCCTCTTCAGAAAAGAGCCTTCCTTTCAAGGCTATCATAAGATGTGGTCTTACAGGAAGGGTTACTTTCCTGCAGTAAAATAATCTTAGTATATTCAAATATCAGCATGTCTACTTTTTCATATTCTGGTTAATGATGAAAACACTGCCCATAATGATCCCACTGTGGGATCATTTTATGAACAAACACAGCTTTCTGCAGTTACTCAGAACCTCTGACTACGTTTAATACAGCAAATTTTTTCAAGTCTGAGTGTTTAAATTTAGGTGCCTAAATAAAAAATAAGCAAAGGTTTAGCAGCATGATTGTATGTCCTAATGATCACATTTCCAGAAGTGCTAGACTTTTACAGCTCTCGCTGATTTTACTCAACATCTGTGACAATCACAGCAGGAGATCTGAAAATTACGGACTATATTTGTATCTGGGGGAGGGGGGGGGGGAAGTAGTAAGTTTACACAGATGCAGGCTTCTGTCGGGGCATATCCTGATCTCTGCCTACAGCCTGAATAACTATGCAGTATGCAGGACTGCTGTGCAAGTATTCCTGCCCTGCAGCCATGAACAAGAAGCAGCACAGCTGCTGTGGCGGCCCATGTGATATTGTAACAGGGCAGCTGCTGTAGTTCCCCACAGTTATGGAAGCACGTCGCATACACGACCTGTTCTCTGACCTATTTCACCTTGAAATAACGCCATGCAATAATTCAGGGTGGGCTTGCACAGACCTAGGTCTCCACCAAAGTCACAAGGTGGATATTCCACGTGCAAGCTCCCAGTGTCCCGTCTCTCATGTGGTAACAAAGTTATGCTGAATCCCTGGCATACAAGACGTGTATTTATATAAATAAATCTTGGTACATAATTTCAGGGGTTTTTAGTAAGTCGCACTAAAAATTTGGTGTTATTTGCTTATAATAGGTCTGTATGGTTAGTGTTACAGAAAAAAAGGTATTTTCTTTCCTGTTTCTCCTCGCACTTATGCTAGGCAAGACCTCTAGCCCAGTGCATCTGCATATAAAATGAAAGAAAATTTATAACAATAAGATTTTGCTACACTTAACGAGGATGTATCACTCCCCCACCCCTCGGTAAATTATTTTGCTGGAGGCTACATCATTCTCTCTGAGTAGTATGTTGGGAGTTGACAGAGGCGTGAATAATTCACCGCGTATGAAGCCTCCCCGGCCGAGCTGAGCTGCAGCATGTTGGGCCAGCCTTTGATGCAGACTGGTTGGGCAGGTTCCTGGGCGCCCCGGGAACCGGTCTGATGGGTCTGTTATGCCAACAAATTCTGGTATGATTCCATGCTCTCCAGAATGCAGAAACCTGCCCAGCCAGTTAAATGAAAGGCATATTAGGTTATCCATTGCACATTGTATATATCTTAGGTGCAGCAGATCTCCTCTCGGCATTCTCTAGTGTGGTCCACAGTGGCTTCCTCATCTTACTTACACTTGAGGTTTGTAGCTGGAGGGGAAGTCAATAGTAAATATTTATCACCCCGATCAAGAACAGAACTTTTCACAATTCAAACAGAAGGGTGAGTTTTGAAAATCTTTCTTTAAAATTAATTTAAGATAACATTAAGCAAAAAAATTTCTCTGATGCTTGAAGTGGTATAATGGCTATCTCCTTAATGTTTCTGAGTACTGCCAGTCTCTATGGTGTTTGTTGACGGGATTTTTGTGATTGCAGCTTTTTGACCCTTCTGTGTGCAGCTCAACATCATCACCTCTACAAGAGTATTTACTGGAGAGACAGTTCAATAAATCTAGCATGGGAGTGAGAGATAGAAACTCCACTGCCAGTGACTTAGTATTTTGAGCAAGTCATTTAAGTATTGCCTATTGGTCCTCTCTTTTATATAGTGTTTTTATAATTCCTGTCTCATAACAGCACTGTTGTAACAAGGCATAGTGCCATTACAGTAAGATGTGCAGTTACTAATCCTTGCCAGACTTTTTTAATTGTTCAGTTTTAGAGAGTAAGTTAATTAAGCCTAGATTTACATATTCAGAATTACCTTCATAGTAAGATAGGAAATGTACATTGTTCCTGCTTTCTTTCTACATACTTATTAGAAATTTACCTGTTTGGAATGAGTAACGGTGGTGGCAATGGTAACAAAAAGCAGTCCTAATCATAAAGAGTAGGCTGACCTGAAAGTTCTACCTGTATCTGTGACTGAATCCATTCACAGGTTCTGTGTCAAATAAGAAAAATTAAACAGTGTGAAAACAAAAGCTGTGGAATCTGGTAACTGATTAACTACTGGAGCACAGAAGTACTTGCTGAGCTGAATAGAAAGGAATGAAGACAGGTTTTGTCATGCCTGTTAGGACAAAATAACTCTTTAACTTAAGTAAATGTGAATCTTCTCACCATTTGTGGAGCTACATTTTTGAAAACCTTCACATAAGTACTTCCGTCTCCCGGGAAATCTTAATTTTGGCTATCTTTACATGAAACAATCACCATACTCTTTGATGATGTGAAAAAAAAGAAAGTCAGAATCAGTGGATATAAACCACTACATACAAATAAATCTATACAGGATTATGTAAGATTTTATGGTAGGTACACAACAGGAAGCTTTAATTATAAAGGTATTTACTTGCCAGCTGTTTCCAGGTTGATGTTAAAATGAATATTATTCTTTTGTAGAGTGCCAAGAAAAAGGCCTCCTGAGCACTTAAAAAAATAAAAATCGATGAATTGAAATTACCTTCTCATTAGCAGCATTGTATCTGTGTGTAAAAATTTTTCTTCGAAGTGTGGGTAAACTGAAAAAAAACATAGGGAAAGTTTTGTATTCTCACAGAACCTAATAATATTTTTCAGGAAAAAAAGTTTAATTTTCCTATCAAGTCTGTTGATTCTGCTATCAAATATGTAAGGGAAAATTATAAGGAATAAACCATGTTCCAAAGAAAAAAATATAGCTGGTTGAACTGTATGGTTTGCACAGGAACTCTCTGTAGAGACTATAAAATGCTACAAGAGAGCTTTGATTTCTAAAGGTTTAGGATTTTTACACAGCACATTTTTAAAATTCAAACTAAATAAACCACTTTTCAAAATACTGCTTGCCACCCTCTCTCTCTGTCTCTCTCTCTCCTGTTTATGTGTTCTGTTTTATTTGGGTTTTCCTCAGCTGCCTTTTTTTTAGGGGGCTGGAAGAGCAGGGGTCATTGTTTGGGTTTTTTTTTTTCTCTCAAATGGTAAGTAAAATATTATTGTTGCTTCTTTTTTTGCTTGTTTTCTGGCCCTGAATTTATGTTGTTCACTATAGTAAAAGGTAGTGTGCACTATTTTGTGTACTGTGCACGATTTTGTGCACAGATCTGTAAACTTTTACTTCAGCTGAGATAAATATGCATAACTACTCAGACTAGTCATGCTAGCCTTAGAAACATCAGTAGGAGCAAAACATTTCCGCATGCAGCAAAGACAAATAGGTGCTGCTGCTTAGAGCCTGAAGACCAGCAACACTGGGCTGGGGTCTGGCAACGGCATCCCTCAGGCTGCCTTTTTTTTTCCCCTCTATCAAGACTCCCTAAGAGACCTGAGAGTTTCAGTTGAATAAGCCCTGGCTTTTTCTGACTACTGATGAGGAGCAGTGAAAGCACTTCAAAGAAGAGGGTTCCTTAAAGTGAACAGTGTTACTGGCATCAGGGAATTTGATCTTGGCTTAATTTCAAAAGTGGCTACGCAAGCAGCTTGAGAAGAATCAAATTCAGCTAGTGGGGGTGATGGAGTGGCTCCTCCCTATTTTTCCAGAGAAAGCAACTCCCTGTGCCAGACAGCAGTGGTGTTCTCTGTGTGCCCTCCCAGCTGTAAGAAACCATGCCGTTCAGAGGACTGCTAGTTCCTACACTCCTGGTTCAAATCTCATTTAGGCAGCAGCTGAACTGTGCCACATGCTCTTATATGCTGCATCTGAAGTTGGGCTCCTTTGATACCCTCATTGGCAACTGCAACATAAAGTTCATTAAATGAACATGACTAGAGAGTTAAACATTATACTTATCCCTCAGTCACAGGGACTGGAAGTCAAGGAGGTTGTGAACACACTGGCCATGTATGTGCAATCCATTCAATCTCATGCAAATAAATAAGGACCTCACTATTATATGTATATATATATGTATATACACATACAGGTAAAAAGTGAAATAGTTACCATTGTGCTTACAGCATATAAAATATTTAAATTGGACTTCCCATTTTAATTCAAAGCTGCTTTTAATCTTTACATCTAAATTTAAAGTAATAGAATAAAAAAAAAAAAAAGTAAGCCTTCTGCTAACCTCTTTTAGCCCTGCTAGGTATGCATGTGCAGTGAGCTAGGTCACCTGCTGCTACCTGAATGGTTTGAAACACTGATGTAGCCTCTGCACTACCCTCAAAAAGGGGGGGTGCATGTGTGTGAATAACAGGTGATTTTTTATTTTATCTGTCATGTGACATTGCACTACTCTTACAATAGAAATTCAGTCATTAGTTGATTTGCTGGTAAATTGTCCAGTCATCAAGAAGAAAGGCATTACCACTAAACTGTAACTGAAAATCAACAGCTCCACATACCATTATAAGATTAAACATTTCAGACCAGACAGGTCTAAAATGGGCTAGGATAAAATTAGATTCTCTTTTTATCAGAGCTGCTGGTGGATAAGTATTCTGTCACCTAGTTTAATGTGCCATATTAAGGGTTATTTTGAAATCTGGACATGAGCCATGACAACACAGGAAGTTTTGTATCTGTTCAAGCTCAACAACAGTGAAGCATTTTTCCCACAGTTTTATTGTCTAGGTGTGTGTTTACTCTTATGAGGTGAACGAGATGCAGTTCCAGTCAGACGAGTCAGCTTAAGACATCCAGTATAAATGAATGTGGAATATCAGACCAGTAATTTTCTGGTATGTTCAATGAGCCAGGGATCTATTCAGTCGCCAAGTATGTGATTATGGAATACAAAAAATCAAATAAATCTGGAAGGGAGATAAGAGTAAAGTTCAACTGTTAGTCTTAATCCATTATCACTTACTGTTGAGTAGATAAGAATAACACTGTAGAAGTCAGTGGATTTATGTTGCTGTAAAGTTCAAGATGAGAGAATATGAGAACAAACTGCTCACACAGTTTATTGGGAAATAAAAGGGATGACATAATTATTCTCCAGAGTGCCTCCTATAAATAGAAAGAAAGGTACAGTTTATGGTAAAATATCTCATCAATCAGTAAGAGGGCTATTTTATTGCTACTTATCAGATCTGTGCGTACATTTAAGACATCCGTTTCTCTTTAATCCGAGCAAATGAATACTTGCCTACATCGCAAATGTTTAGATTATAGAAGCTTCAAAAGTAGAATGAAAAGCTGACAACAAGCATTATTTAGGAAGATGGGAGTGTCTATCACAACCTATTATTTTAGTTCTACCATATGTGTACTGATAGGATAATGGATCAAACTTACAATATAAGCAATCTCCTGTTTAGCTCCTAAATACCGCATTTATTTTATCTTAGTTGAAAACCAAGTGGTTAAACAACTGTGAGGAAGAAGCAGAAAAGTTAACTGCAAGATTTTTTCAAAATACTTCTGAATTCATGGTAAGTACTTGATGGGAAACCAGGAGTATTTTCAACAAAGGTGAACAACAGATTTGAAGTCTGCTTAATCACAGGTCATCTTGGACTTCGGTCTGACAGTATTTCAAAATACTTCAAAAATGTTGAAATGGTATTTCAGATCCAGTCTTATTTATGCTGTAGTTCCATATTTATGACACTTTCTGGAGATCTGAGTGATCTGAATATGTAACAAGAGTAAGATGGAACAGCTGCTAACAATTATTAAATACCCGAAACCATAACTTTTTAGATACTGCTATTAACAATCTAGAAAGTATGTGTTTGCAGCACTGGCCCTTGCAAACTGATCACCACTGTGTCTTCTAGTCATGTCACTAAGCTGTCTCTGGGAGTGTCCCTATACACATCCATATGATCCAGTGGAATCATGTGAAGGCAGAGCAGTAATAGTGAAAAGGTGTATTCTGTTTCTATTTCACCACTAAGAATTACAAACTTAAAATCAAGTGGTTTATTATTTTATAATTGGAGACAGCAGGGTTGGTCCCAAGGAATGAAGGAACATTGATCCACAATTTGGGGGGAAAAATTATGTTGCAAGAAGTCTCAAAAGTGACACCAAAGTTCAGTTGCCTTATGCCATAATAATATAAGCCTACCTCTTTTCATACTCACATAAAACATCAAAATATGCCCTAGGCTGTTCTGCCGTGCACTAAAATGACAACCCACAGAAACCGTTCCGATCAAGAAGGCAGGGGAAAAGCACTGCAAATACATCTGTGTGTAAACCCCAGTAATCAGCAGATTAAAAATCCTGGCTTGTCCCCTTGGCTTTCTTCTGGCGGCTCTCTGTGGAAACCCCAAGCACTGGGCCAGAGTAGGAAAGGGCTGGGACAATGCCTGATGACCTTGATGGATGAACATGAGCCAGCAGCGTGCCCAGGTGGCCAGAAAGGCCAATGGCATCCTGGCTTGTACCAGAAACAGTCTGGCCATCTGGACCACCAGGCACTGGTGAGGCCACACCTCGACTACTATGTTCAGTCCTGTGCCAGGGAGAACACTGAGGTGCTGGAGCACGTCCAGAGGAGGGCAACAGAGCTGCTGAAGGGTCTGCAGCACAAGCCTTGTGCTGAGGGAGCTGGGCTTGTTTAGCCCTGTGAAGAGGAGCCTCAAGGGTGACTTTACGCCTCTCTACAACCGCCTGAAAGGAGGCTGTGGCCAGGTGGGGGTCAGGCTCTTCTCCCAAGTACCAAGCGACAGAACGAGAAGAAACGGCCTCAGGTTGTGCCAGTGGAAGTTTAGGTTAGGACACCAGGAGGAATTTCTTCACAGAAAGCGTGATTAGACACTGGAATGGACTGCCCAGGGAGGTGGTGAAGTCACCGTCCCTGGAAGCGTATAAGGGAAGACTGAACGTGGCACGTAGCGCCATGGTCTAGTTGACATGGTGGTGCTGGGTCATAGGTTGGACTCGATGATCTCCGAGATCTTTTCCAACCTGACAGGTCCCGTGATCCTGTGTCACTGCTGGCACAGGATCGCCGCTCCGGCCCCGGCGGCGGCCGCAGGAGAGGCCAGACCCTCACGGCCCCGCTCTCTCGCGAGAGCAGCCCGCGCCCCGGCCCGCCCCCCCGCTCAGGGAAGGCGCTCGCTCCAGCTTTTCCTATTTTCCCGCCGTTGGCGCGCGGAGCCGCCGGAGCCAACCAGGTAACGGCGCGCGCCGCTCCCGCTCCCGCTCCGCCCGAGGGACAGGCCCCGCCACAGCCCCGCGCGACCGGGATCCCGCCGGGCGCGCTGCCGGCGCTGCCCCGCCTGCCCCAGGAAGGGGCGGGGGGGACATGCCCGACCCCTCCCCGGCCGTCCCGGCCGCTGGGCGTGACCCGAGCCTGGCGGGAAGCTCCCGTGGCAGGATTTCCCAGAGCATCCCGGCGATGTCTCTCGAGTGAGTTTTCCGTGCGGTGTTCGTGCAGGAAGGAAAAGGAGAATAAAGTTCACCGCCGGGAGGTAGAGGAGAGTTGAGTTAGTAGGAGCGGCCCGGTGCTCAGGGTTTCTGGAGGGGGTCGGGGCGCCGTGTGCTCCCCAGAATCCCGGAGAGGCGGCGTGTTCCCGGCGGAGAGGTGTAAACACGGATAAGCAGCCCCGGCGCGCTGTCGGTGCTGCGGCGTTGCTGGAGGCAATCACTCGTGCAGCCCTGCAGAGCCTTACGGTGCCGGAGGGAGATGCCGTGTGGAAGAAGAGGGAAATGGACGTATTTAAGTGGTTCTGTGAGAGCGTCAGTCGGCAGGATATCCGGGACAGGGGCTGGCGTGGTGCTTCCAGCCCCCCTCAGGCAGCTTCCAGTCCTGTCCGTGCCTGCAAGTGTCTGTACATCCAGCTCAGGTGTTGTGTTTTTTTTCCCCCGAAGGACTGGAAAGCCTTTTCTTAGGACTAGAGACTAAGGCATCACTTTTACACCTGTGTATCTGCCCAGGCCTGTCAAAGCCTCGACTTAAACAGTTGTTGGGGGCCCTGTATTTTAAGGCAGGTTGAACACCTGTAGGAAGCAATGTGTCATTTTGGAATCTTGAAGCAGGTTAAGCTTGGGAAAATGCGTTGCTCTTTTTTTTTCTCTGTTTGTATTTAGTCGACGTACTAATCATTTGCAGAAACTCTGAGCAAGTTTTGTGCATTTTTTTCCTCAAAGTCATCTTGGGGAAAAAAAAATTCCAAAACCAAAACAAACACTGGGGACAGCATTTACTGTCTGGAGTCAGATGACCTTTCCTTGGAAATGATTCATCTGACACACTCAAATCTAAAACAGTAAGTGAAAGCAGGTTTGTGGGTTTCACTGCCCTCGCGCTGGACAGAGGAAAAAGATTAATTCTGAAATATCTGTTGCTGAAGGTGGAAAAACAAGAGTTTAAAAGACATTCCTGATGTCACTAGGCAATGGGTCCCACAAAGCAGCATTGTGAGATGGCTTAATGTGGCTGCACACAACGTGGAGCATTTCAGCTGCAAAGATGCAAGCAGATTACTGTTTCTTCCGCTGAAGAATTGTAGTCATTGCTAATTTGAAAAAGTAATTTTATTTTCTATTAAGGACTTCTCTGAAGATAACACTTGCTAGCTTGAAACCAAATACTGAAATAGGCCCTGAATTTTCTATGGACAGCGAATGTTCAAGCATTACTCTAGCATCAAAGTATCCTACTGTAGAAAATGTACAGTTCAAGTGTTTCTGTGTTATCGAGAATAGTGTTTTGTTCCATTATTTTTATTCCATTTTAAAGACAGCCAGACTGAAAGAAAAGTGACTTAAGACTGTGCACAGAGATATGAGAAAGGAGAGTGTAACCAAAGCCTCTGGGCCCTACACTTAGTTACTGACCACTGGACTGAATATTTTATGGTGGTGAATCTAGGGGACCAGCTGAACCACTAGCTATACACAGATATTCTAAGTTGCTTGAAGGCTCTCAAGGAAAGAAATGCAGCTTCTTGACTAATTGTAGACCTTGTATCTTTTGAACTACATCTGTAACTTGTGCCTCAAAAAATTGGGAGCAAATTCCTCCTTTTATGTGTCTATATAGACATAGTGGTTTGCTTGCTCAGTTTGCTAATTTAGGAAGAGTACAAAATACCTAAGATTTTTTTTTCTTATTGTATTTTATATTGCAGTCATACCACCTGGTAATGACACAGTGCCTGCTCAGAAGTGTTTGTTTAAAACTGACTGCATAAAAATGGTGAAAACTTAGAATGGCTGGTTTCACATACAGGGAACTGAAGGACAGAAATTATAGGAATATTTCAGTATTGAACACCCAGTGCAGATAGAATTGAATCTTACCTTGGCTCAGATCCAGATTTGAGTACCATGCTTCCCCTGAAGTTTACCTGAGGGCATCATCTGTGCTAAGAAACCCTTCAAGACAAATAGAATTGTGCGTAGGACTACCCTGAGCTGTTAGGCAGTCAGGCTTTTAAGATGGAGCTATCTAACTTTGATAGCTCTCCTCAAATATTAATGTTTTGGAGATTTATAAATTTTGACATTATTCTCCAATTTTCATCAGGGAGTGGGAATCATTTCACTGTAGAATTAGGAAGACTTCAAGGGGATGTGAGCTTTTCTTTGCAAAAGGGTGTCATTTGATTCCATGTTTATGTAAAGGATGTGTGTACACAAATACATGTCTGATAAAACTTTGACAAATGCTTTTGCTGGCAGCCAGGTTTTTGGCTCACAGATTTGGGTTACTTTTGGAAAACAGGAATTTTGTTTAACTGTATGTTTACATAGGAGAAGCATAAAGACTCTTAAGTATCTTGATCTAATTTTAACTTGATACCTTTTTAAAGGGAGGAAAATTCTGTTAATTTGTAATTCCTTGCAGCAAAATACTTAGCATCATCCACACCTTCAGGGGGACTGTCAGTATAAAAGTATGTAAGTACATATAATGTAAGGATAGACAGTAAACTTTGTATATCATCCATGGCTACAAGTTATACTCTGATACATGCAAACGTAAGTGTTGTCATTCTATTGTTACAGGTATACACCTGTCCTTAGAAACATCTTCAGAACTATGTAATTTAAAATACAAAGTTTGAGAGTGATCCAGTTCTGCAAATAAGTCAAGGAAGGTGGGAGCAGAAAAAAGCAAGATGAATGCATCTGGAGGAAGCTGTGGGAGCCCTAGTTCTGCAGAACCTTCAGGAGATTTCTTCAAGGAATTGTGGTCCAAACTGAAAGAATGTCATGATAAAGAAGTACAAGGTAAATCGTTTAGGTTTGGGCTTGCCAGGTTAAAGTTTGGGTTTGTCAATTGCCACCGGAAGACTTTGAACCTAAATACTCCTCATGGAACTAAATAGATTTTTAGTGTCTTAAATTATGCAGAAAGTTGATTGGATGATTACAAGTGATCCTTACAGATAGACCACCTAAGCCTGGTATAACAGGATTAAGCTATCAAGTATAAATGATTTGCTAGGTCAGTGAAGAAAAAGTAACGCAATGTTACGTGGAATTTGTGCTTGCTTAGAAAATATTTAAATGGTACTTTACCTTTAATGGATTATGATTCAAAGTTTTCAAACCCTGTTATTTGATGAATTTTTTTCTTCTGTTTTTAGCTTTAGTTACTTCAGATGATTAAAACGATTTGCATTGTTTATTTTCCCTAACTTGTGCGAAATACCACTGTAGATTAATGTTATTGAAGTGAAAAGTATTCCTTCGCTTATAAATTTTCTCAGCAAAATTTATAATACTTTTATAAATGCTTATTCTTACATCATATTTTGTGGTCTGTGATAACAGTTTTACTACAGAACGACTGTTAGTGTCTGTTCGTTCTTCAGTAGTTCAGGAAAGATGAATTATTGCACTTTATTGCTATTGTAATATTGTTTTACAGGTAGCATTCATAAATTTTTTTGCTAGAAACTTTTCATAAGAAGTTAACATTTTGTTCTGATAATCTAAAGTCACATGATCCATTCTTTTGGATGGAATTAGAACAGTGTTTGACAATATCTTCTAATAAGCACATCCTTATCCATGAAGTAGTATTTATATTAGGCTGGAATAAAAGCAGGTGAGTTTTTGTGAATTAAGAGCTTCAGGTGGATCTTTACCCAGAGCATTTCAGTGGCCCTGGTTGTTTCCACCAGCCTCAAAACAGTTTCAGGGGTCTGTCCATTTAGGTCCAGTTATATCATCACTTCTTCATTTCAAAAACTGGGACATTTTTTTATAATGTATAGATGTTACATACCTCCCCCTGAAAGTCTTGATTCAGTAATTTGCAGCACTGGGCTGTGACGCTTTGCGTTATTAATTATTACAAAGAAACAAAAATCCCCAACAACCAACCAAAAAAGGCATTTATCATTTTAGCAACTGAAAGGAAAGATATACCAGAAAGCAGCATTTTGTTACACCAAAGAAAAGTATATGCTAACCATCTGAAATATAATTTTATGTTGTGTTCCAAAACACACCAGAAATTTACTTTTTTTTAATTGTTGATGGTTCTTCTTGGAGTGGGTGTGATGTCAACCACAGATAAATGCAGAAGTACTGACAGAATGGGATCTGGCAATCCGTGGCATGTCTGAACAACAAAAAGTGAACAAACAAAAAGCTCCGATGTAGAGAGCTGTGTTAAGTGACCCTTTCTCTAGTTTCTTGGGATGTGCAGCACGTGATTTTAAAGTTTTGGTTTTCTTTATGCAAGCAAGATACTCTTTAGAATGCATGCTGGGTGTGGCCAGGTAATTTTGCCACCAGGCAGTCTTTTTCATGCCTAGCCCTTTGTCAGTATGTCCCACACCGCACTGTGTTAGGTAAAATTAGGTCTTCCATGATAACATCAAAGACATGCCTGAAGGATAGTTAATTTTTTCAGAAGGTGGGGATCCTCTTATAGAAAATGGTACTGGAAGATATTTTAGAAACATCAAACACAGGCTTGCCTGGACTTTGCTTGTTCCTGAAGTCTATAAATAAGAATTAAAATTGACTCATGGGTTTCCAATCTAAATGTCAGCAAAAAATTATTTTAAAGGTGGTGGAAGGTGGATTAAGGGAAAGTCAGTAGCTCGAGAAAAATCTATTGGCGTGTACAATGCACAGCATACTGAACACTGAAATGGTGGAATTCTTATTATTTGTTAATTATCCATGACTAGAATTTATGACACATGAACTTGAAATGGTCGGACATATTATATAAGTTATATCTATAGAATACACATTAGAGAATACTTTAAATTCGCACAGTTTGAAATGGATTTTATTAAATTTCGATATTACTTTGTTGTAAAGGGTGTGTTTTTCCATTGTTATCTAAAGAAAAATACAACTTCTTACTCTTTTAAACTTGCAAAAAATTCCGAATTTTGGCCCTCTTCAGACAAAACAGCTATCATTTAGTTCTAATTCATTATGAGACAATTGGTACCTATTACTCAGTTTCCAAAGATGTTGGGCATGGTCAGTGTCTGTTGATTTTTCACAGAGTTCAGAAGTGCTCAGCAGCTCAGAATAACGGTGATTAAAACTATATTTGCTTTTATTTCCTATTTGTAGAATGTGTGGGATACTTGCACAGTGCTCACAAAATTGAAAGGAATTTAATAATGCTTTTTATGAAGTGACTTATTTCTACAGGTGTTAATTCTTACCTCTGGCTCGAAATACTTATGTAGATACTTGGTGCATATGGCTCTTATCAAGATGGTTTCTGAGGATTAATTCAAGTCTAAGGCTCTGTACTAAAAAAAATATATATATATCAGCATAGAAGTGTGAGCAGAGTTTCGTGTAAAAGAAATAACCTGTTTTTTTTCAACTATTCAATTATCTCTGAAAAGCAGAAGATATCGATAGAGAAAAAACTGTAGTCAGAGATGCAGAGAAAATTGTGAGGAAAGCAATCTTGTTGTTAGATTGCTGTAGGAAAGGAAATAGCTGGAAGTTCCTCAAAAGTAAATAATTATAGAAAATGGAGCTGGAAAGGATTTTAGAAGGTCATCTAGTCCATCTCTATACCCTTAAGGTAGGATTGTGTCTGTGTCATTGCTGACAGAAGCTTGTCCAACCTGTTTCAAGAAAACATTAGTGATAAAGATTCTTCAGTTTTCCCAGGCACTGTCAGTTTTAGGAAAATGCATTTAGTACATTTGAAAATTTACCAGAACAGAAATTGTCATAGCCATTAGTGGAAACTTTACAGGTATGTAGTCTAATCAAGTAGCAAGGTTCATAAATTAGTGTTGTGTGTTGAATTAATCTGCCTAATGACAGTTTAAAGAAGGTCTCCATCACTTTAATGGGGATAATGTGTCTTTTACTAATGCTCGTAGGAGCTTTAGGCGATGTAGATTTGTATAATATGCAGCTTGTCTGTTCCATAGAAATAGTGTGTGAAAGATAAAATTGAATTGGGAAGTTACATAGTGCAATTCCACATAGGTTTATATACTCACTAGAGTGTTAAATAGGGAAACCCGAAAAAGCAAAGCTCCTGAAATGAGTATGCGTAAAAACTTGCAGTGCCCTGAAAAAACAAAAGGAAGAGATTATACCAGATGTAGTAATTCAATGCTCTTGGATAAATGTAACAGACTGGTTTCCTGCCTTCTCATTGCAGTCATTGAACTAAGAAAAAATGCAACCTTTAAGTAACTAGTTTAGTTCCTCCTGAATTCAGGTGAGAGGGGAGATAGTGTTACCTGTAGCACAGTAGTGGGCCTTTTGAGCCCTGCCTCTTCAGTTGGTGGCTCAGATTGCCAAAGTTACAATCCTAAATACTTGCTGAACAGACTACCTGTTCATACAGGAGATGCATTGTTGTGCAGCTTCATTCCTTCCGATGGGTGTGGAGCAGCATTAAAGCACGCTTTATAGGGGTTCTAATTGCAGATGCCTAATTGACTTGATGAATAGCAACTACTTAAAAAAATAAACCCTCTTTCTGTGCTGATCTGCATGATAGAACATAACATCTCACAGGTGCTGAACACTTAGAGATAAAAGAAACATTGCTATATTTCCTAACTAATTTTTAAAGTAGTCTTACTGCATTTTTATCTCATTGTCTCACTGACATCTTGCAGCAAGCATGGGGTCAGTGAGGCTGTGGCTGGCCTGATGTTGTAAGTGGCCTGAAGAGTGAACCTTCTTGAGCTAATAGTTTTTGTTCCCAGTTGAGTGTGGTAGGGGAGAAAAAAAAGTCTGTTAGCTGCCTTAACCTACATTTTCTATAGTAAGATGTAGTATCAGCTCTGTGTTTTGGCTTAAAATCAGACTTGTTGGAAGTTTTCTTAAAAGTGTTCTGATTTCATAAGTTTATCCTGTTACCCAAAATGCATAGTGCCTTTGCAAGAGAGCTTACAAGACACCTAATGCTCAACCTGAAGTTGGTAACAGCTTTTCGTAGTTAGAAGAAAATAATGGCGCTAGGAAAAAATTATATGATTTTCTGATGTCACACAAAAATTTCTGTTGGATTTGTATTTAAGAAAATGTTCTATTATTGTGGTCTGATTATTTCTGACCATTTATTTGGAATAGGAATGGCCAGCTTCTGTGTGGGTAATCACATATGCTGCATCCAGCTTGTTAAGCTCTGCTGTACTTGGAGCACCTTTATCTTCCTGCCCCTGTGCACAAACAAATGCATCCAAAACCTTGCAAGCAGATTGGCTGGACAGCGTTCTGTCCCCTGGGCTGTCAGCTGGCCACTCCTGCTGAGAACATCAGTTGTATTTGCAAACCTTTATACTTCTGTACAGAATACAAGTTTAGGAGTGTGGGAGTCTTAGTGGGAGAAAGGCCACAGATGAAATATCATTCCTCAGTTCACCTTAAGATCTTCTGAAGAAGCTTTGGCTGAGAGAGTCTGGTATCTCATCTCCAGTGGAGTGTGTTGGCCTTTAAAGCTTTGGATCACATATTTTTGATGTTTCCTTTATGCATATACACTGTAATGCTTTTCACAGTTCAGTGGTTGGATGCTTCATTTCCAGTGTAGTGTTATGCATTTATGTGCACACAGAACATGATTTATGCTAGTTAGGTGGGCATAGTCAATGAAAATATATTGATGGTGCTGGCTGTTGTGGGTTTTTTACAGAAGTGTTTAATACCTGTTTAAGTGGGAATCTGAGTGTTTGTTTACGAAGTCCCTATTTCCTAGAGATAATAATAACTGTATTTGTTTCCAAGATCCTGTAGAACATACTCGAAAAGTCCAGAATGAACCATTAACTCAGTTGGTTAGATCATGGTGCTAATAATGCCAAGGCTGTGGGTTTGATCCCCATAAGGGCCATTCACATACGAGTTAGACTTCATGATCCTTTTGGGTCCTTTCCAAATCAGAATATTCTGTGATTTCTCTGATCTTCTCTCCAGATTAGTGACATTTTTTTTGTCTCTTTGCAGATGTCATTGGCAAAAGGAAAGTTAATTTATTGTTTCCCTAATTTTTTACAATCAGAATTCTGTAACATGTATTTTCTTCTTTCTACTTTTTAGGCTTACAGCTGAAAATATCTAAGTTAAAAAAGGAAAGATGCTTGTAAGTACTCATCCCAATGATTTAATTTATTAAAGGAGAGTCAGACTGCCATTAATGAGCTGTAATTTTTGTAAGATCAAATGAGGTTTCATGGAATCTTCCTTCAGATTTGTACAAAACTCTGCTCACTTTAGTAATTCAGCTGAAGTCATCTGAAGATGTACGTAACCGTTTGTAGGGTGTGTGACCCAAACACTGCACTTGTCTTCTCTGAACAAGTGACTCCTACAGTTTTCTTATCTATAGTATTTCTAGGATGCCAGTCAAGATGTTGGCATTGCTAATACAAAAGATAATTAGGGAGACATTTCAGAATTGAGGTATTGTGCATTAACTCAGCTTTCAGTCATTCAGCAATGATTCTGCTAATAATCTTGTTAATTTTCACTCAATTCTTGTATTTTAAGACATATGCAACTTCTTTTCCAGTCATTATATGCTACTTATTTTTAGTGCTGTTCATTAGGAGCAATTTGGGAAAAATCTGAATTACAAGATTTATATGTACAGTAGAATTATGATATGTATTTACAGCATTAAATTAACATTACTTTTCCTTCTGCTCACTACAGCCATATTTAATTAAATGATAACAATTATGCTTATGTGATTCTTTATTTAAATTTTCACTTCAGATTTGATTGCATTAATATTATGGTCACTATTACATATGATATGTATTTTGAGTTGCGCTTTATAAAGTAGCTGTGTAGGAGGAATAGGAATAAATTACTTGATCTTTTTCCACAGTGGAAAACAATATAATTATATTAGATATATTAAAGAAATTCAGCTCTTCTGAGAAGTAGCAAAAATGCTCCAGATTTGCATTGCCATCTGCAGTCAAAGACATATAATCTTCTACTGAAGTATCACAAGGAATATATTTATGTTAGTACATGATATTATATTAGGTTATTATACAGCTTTCAATTAGCAAATATTTGGTGCTATGTATTATTCTTCGAGACTACACTTACACTTCTGGAAAAAAAAAATTTAACATCTTGTTATTTCTTAAGTATAGTTTATAAATTAAGTAGTTATTCATTTTTAATCTAAAAGAATGAAATTATCTCTTGCTGTTATTGTTAGCCTGGTGTATCGTAAGTTGCTTCCATGTTATGAAATCTTAAATGGTCAGTCAATTTTCTAAATGATGAATATTATCAGTGGTGTGACTGAACACATACCAAATGGTTTAATCATTATTTTTTGGAATCTTTCTACAACTCCCACAGTGTAGATACAGTACTGTTACATAGGAGGTCTTGTTCTCCTTGGTGCATCTGAATACCTGAGGTTTAATATTTCAGACTTGGTAATCAGCTGACAATGAGTGCCTTATTTTGTATCCCACTCCAGCATTGAAGCTAATGACTTGTAAACTCTAGGTCAGAGACCAGCCATTATGCAGAGTGTCTTCATAGCCAAAAATGTCTCTGTCACATTTATCAGCTGCACTGGAATTTTAGGGGAAAAAAAAAAACCAAGAAGAAACCAATAACCTAGTTCCTTCTGTCGTATTAGTACCTTCATGGAATATTTTATAGGTTTTAGGTGGAAGACATGTAGTATTAGTGTATGTTAGTATTGTCTTATTTATTTTTTAAAAATAACTTAAGTCCATGGAATGACTTAAAGTTAACTAGAGAAAGGATTTTAAAATTTGCTGCTTTAGGCCTCCTGTAAGTTGCATAAATTGAAAAAAACCCGAGATTTCTTTTTTTAATGCCCTAAACAGCAGAAAAATACAGATTGCTTTTCTCAATTCAAATTTTGCCATGGCCTGGCTGTACTTCTTTATTGAACTCATATTTGTCCTTCCCAAGTGAAAGTACAAGTCTTAAACGGTCCCTCATGCTGTTTGCATGTAGCTGTTTTATAGGTTGAATATGCAATTGAAAAGGCCTAAATTGGTCTCGATGGTAGTACAGAAAGATAAAGCATCTGTATTTAGAATTCAGGTTGAATAAAACATGTCTGTGATTGTACACTGTAAAAGCTTCCAGCAGTCCCATTCACTTTGTGACCCGTGATTTCTAATTTCTTGTATTCTAATTTCTAACTCCTGCAATGCCAGGAATATGAAAATGTGATTGACTAAACATATGTGAAGGAGATAGTGCCAATACAAAATATGTTTGTGTAAAAGAACTGTATCAACGAGTTAGTAAATATGTTTTCATTTCCTGTTGTGTGTGAGCTTAACAGCTTTTCATGAGCCAATTTCATGGCTTCCTCAAATAATCCATCTCAGCCACACTGAAAACAAACAACCGCTTTCATGGATGTATACAAAGGATTCCATGGTAAAAAGAAGAGCTGGAAATGAATTCTCAGAAGTTAGTCATTGTCATGTTACATGGATTCAGTTGCTTAGCTTTTACTGAATGTTAATTGCCTTGTAAAAAAAAAAAAAAAATTGTTCTTTTGGCTCATGCATTGCATCTTGGAGAGGTATGGTGATCCTATAATGGAAGTGAAGGGGAGCTAAAACTGGGAAGTTATTGCTTTTCCTTACCTATTTTAAGGAGGAAATACTCTCTGTTAATTAATTAACTCTGGCTTTTACGAAACGTATTTTTCTCAAGATCTTCTATTTCTGAGGGTTTTGGAAAGAGAGTTCTTTTCGCTGTATTCATATTACAGGAATATATGCTTTATAGACTCTGCAAATTGTTTCTTGAGAAAATAAACCTCTAATGGACCTAAAGACTTTTTAGAGATTTTTAAGCCTGATGTAGTTTGCCACACTGCAACATTCACTGCCTGCTAAGAAAAGACCAAAATGATCTGATTGTGAAAGCCCCCATTAGATTCCCAACAGCTTCTCAACACAGTAAAGTATAAGAGTAGTGTTTGTGCTTATGTTCTCTCAAATTTGTTGCTTGAATATTATTAGCTTTTATGCTTTGACTGTCAACTCTAACTTTTACCTGAGCAAAAATCAGATTTATCAACAGAACATCAACTGTAATATGAATTAGAAATTAGCTGCATCTTTCCTAACTCAGTCATTTCTTAATTATCATTCATCACAAACACTTGCTTCATTTATCTTCAACTTAATATTTGTGCTGAAGATAATAAGATTTTCCCAAGAACATGAAAGAAATATCCCAGAGAGAATTCTCTATTGAAAAATTAATAGCTGTAATTTAAAGCTAGAGCTGATTTTTCTCTGTTTGATTTCAGGGATGCAGAGAGGCTTGAAGAGTTCTATACCAAGAACCAACAGCTCAGAGAACAGCAAAAAGCACTTCATGACACCATCAAGGTTTTAGAAGACAGGTGAAGTGGTGTTTTCTAGCTTTTGAGTTTGTTGTGTTTTGCTCTAACAGAGTAGCTCTGGATACTTCGCAAGTTGAATTTATTATGTTTTGGTGGTTTTGTTATATTGTTATTTTTTAAGTGCTTAGCTTACTTAGTTCAGTTAACATACATAGAATAGAGCAGCTGGGGAGGCAAACAGACATTTTAGGGTACATTCTCTTACATCTATTTTTGTAGAGGTAAATGTACATGTACAAGTACAAAACCCAAAGGCTATAATATATTGTGATGCTCGTTTAATAACTCACTAGGAAATCTTTCAAATTTGTGGGAGTCTTTTTTCCCCATTGTCTGTTCTACCTAAATTTAATTACGAGTCCTGTCCTTTGCTTTCTTTTGGACTTAGTTGTCCTCATTGCCTTTTGATCCATTCTGCCTTTCCCTTATTTGTTCCTGTTTAAGCTGGTGTAGCAAAACAAAACCAATAGAGATGAAACTACGGTGCATTTTTTCATCTTTAAAAGTTATACCTGTTTTGGTAAATTAACATAATACTTGCTTTTCAGACTCTGCAGATTGTTTCTTCAGGAAGTAAGCCTTTTATGGACCTAAAGACTTTTCAGAGATTTCTAAACCTAATGTGGTTTGGCGGTCTGCACAGTTGTCAGAAATTTTCTGGTTTTCGTTGTTCAAAAGGTCTATTAACGTGGATATCCGCTTCATATATGACAATATTTTCTTAACATAAGGACATTTTTCTCTCAATTTTATTGTAGATTAAGAGCAGGATTATGTGATCGATGTGCTGTAACCGAAGAACACATGAGAAAGAAGCAGCAAGAGTTTGAAAACATCCGGCAGCAGAATCTCAAACTTATTACTGAGCTTAGTGAGTTTTATCCACAAGTCTGAAGACAAACGTACTATTCTGTAGACTAGTTCTTCATGAATTCCTGTAACTTGATATAATTTATATGTGGTGTGCTTAGTAAGCCCAAAAAGTTCAGTCGGGGGATACTTTAACTCTACAGTCTGAAAATATGTAGCATACCAATTACTAGTCATTTGACCCACCTTCTTAGATTGAAGTGCTGATACTGAAAGTGAACTGACGTGGAAAATCTTACAGTGTAAAGTAGCTACTTTAGATAAAAAGTGACTGCTTCTGTTTATTCCTGCAGCTAGAATGACTGATTGCCAGCTTTCCTAAAGAAACCATGACTTCAAAGGAACTGGTGATCGCGAAGTAGCAAGTTCAGACTAAGTGCACTGGGTCCAGCTTGTGTCCTGTAGTTAGTTGAACTGTAGTAAACCCATAACTTTCACATAACCCACTGAAACAAAAAAAGAATCTACACCAGACAGCTTGCAGACAGCGCATTTTGAAATCAGGAAATAGTACATGTGGGGCAAAATAAACTCTTCTAGGTGACATTCAAGCAGGACACAAATGCATTCATAAAAAGAGTTTGGAAAGATTGGTTATATGAAGTGCTAAATAATACAGGACAGGATTTTAAAATGTTATTTGTATTTTTACCATTAATTATTTTGTATCATTTGGTTGTCTTGTTTGATCAAGAGCAAGATATTCAATGAGATTTAAGACATGAGAAATTCCAAATACAAAAAGTAACTTTTTCAATGCTTGATTAAGTTATGGAAATACTATGTTCTGTGCTAATACAAAATACATCAATTTTTCAATAATTTTTATTATTGGACATTTATGTAAAAATATTCTGAATTCTGCATTTAATGATGGGCTGTACCCTGTTTGTTGTTAATCTTTCAATAAAGCTCTGAACCTTAAAAATCAAGGTGAGACCTATTAGGTACAAACCTTCCAGAACACTGACTGACAGAATAGTAGAGTTCTGTGGATTTGGGTTGAGATCTATATGACAACCAGTGGAAAAAGTCAGTCAAAAGTAATCCAGAGGTAAAATAAAAAACAACAACAAAATAAGAACAAGAATACTAAAATTAAAGCAAACAGAAAAGTTGGGAGCTAGTCACTATGTTAGTTTGAGACAGCATGGAAAAAGGGCTGAAGGGTGATGCCATAAGCTTGTGAGAAGCACAGACAGAATTAATTGGAAATTAAGGAAAGTAAAATCAAAAAGTTCTGACTAGTCTCTCATAATTTCCAAAATATTTGACTGATTTTAAAGAAATTCTTGGTGGGGGTTTCTTTTCATTCTGTTCAACTGGCTGGTTGCTTCGGTGGGTAAAACGGAATTCTAGTTGTATTATACTTCGTAGGTTATCCTCAGCCTACGGAAGCAGTTTTGTCTATGGATTCAAGTGAGCGATTCATTCATATTTACAGCACAGTCTCGCGTGTATGTATGTGGACAAAAGTAATTAATGATTGTGTAGAACAAATATTATGATCCAGTAATTGTGACACCTTTCCCTTTCCTAACACATCATTTGCAGCCTTTTTAATGATTAGCTTAAAACTTCATTTTTGTAAACCATATAGAGGGTTTTACATTTTACAGTTTTACATTTCATAATTAGTTACAATTACAACTGAAGGACCTGACAAGATTATGATATTAACACATGTGCATTGATTTTCTTTTTCTCTTTTTTTTGCATGAACTGCAGTGAATGAAAAAAACAACTTACAGGATGAAAATAAAAAGATAACTGAACAGTTTCAGCAATTACAGAAGGAGCTGGAGTAAGTTTCACGTTGTTTTAGATGTTTCCCTCTTTCCCCTATTCCCCAGTAGAAATGTCTGGGAATATAAACATCAGCTTTTAAGTGTTTAAAAGTTGTTTCCTTATTTTGATAGATTGTGAAAAGGTAGCGTACTGCCACTATAGCAAAATAAGCCTAGCCTCTTTCAATTGTGCAGATTTTTTGTTTTCTTTTAAATGAGCATGTCTTCTTTTAAACCAAGAGAGGTAAATTTATCATAGAAATTTTTGTTGACCTCTGGTCACAGTGTAGAGCAAAGCCTTATGTCTCATACTTTTATTCCTCAGTCGACTCTTTATCAATTCTTTCCTTCTAGGTTAAAACTTTAAAAAAGTAGTTTCTTAGAAAATCCTAGGGTCTTACAAAAAAATTTTTAAAATAAACTTACAATAATTTTGCAATGTAAAAGAAAAAAGACCATAGTAAATTTTGAAAGAAAACCATGAAAATGGGATGCTACAAAGGGACCGTGAAGTTGTCATCTGATATAGCAAGAATGTGCTAATGTTGTGGTTAATATGCAAATACAGTACACTGTGAAAGTCAGAGGTAGTGTTGCATTCTTGTTATGGTTTGACATCATCTGAAACTTATTTCATTTTTGCCAGGGAAGACCAGGGAAAAGGTCCTCCACAGTGCAGTAGTTATACGTTGACTTCAAGTGTGAGGAACTAGGGGTTTATGCTGTTCCTTGGCTTGGTGGAGCAATGGTGAATTTGTTTTTAAATGTATCTCAAAACTGGCTTGTAGTATTCCTTTTTTACACTGTGATGCTACTGAGATGGCTGCATTTCCTAATTGTTGCTTTCTTGGACCGTATGATTGTCCTGCTTGCTGAAATGAAAACTCTTCATCTTGCTGACTTGGGGTTTTATTTGACCACCTGATTTGGTCTCCAGGGAGCAAAAGCTTCAAGCAGTGGAATTAGAAGAAGGAGTCATTCCAGATTCCCCAGTTATGACCTCTTCATTTTCTATGGTTAATCGTATGAGGAGAAAAAAAGAGAATAGGCATATCCGATACACAGAACATGCACACTCAGATTTGGAACTTAGCAACAGTGGTAAGAGTATTGTTTTTGTTTTTTTTAATTAACTTAAAAATTATCTTAAGGGCTACAGAGAAAGATGATGTATAAATTTGATTGCAAAGGGGAAAAACTAAAAAAAAAAAACAACTTTGCCTTTTATAGTTTGCCTTTTTCTATTTTGTGCAATAAT
Source organism: Myiotriccus ornatus (assembly GCA_036023395.1). Classification (NCBI taxonomy): domain Eukaryota; kingdom Metazoa; phylum Chordata; class Aves; order Passeriformes; family Tyrannidae; genus Myiotriccus; species Myiotriccus ornatus. The sequence goes on from JAYRBT010000082.1 coordinate 104,846,435, forward strand.
ACATAAGCCAGGGGAAAATGTCTTTGGCAGTAACTGTTATGTCAGCAATATGCTCAGAACTTATCTCAGCCTTGTACTTTTCTTCATCCTCGTGCAAATGTACCAGTTTTTCAACCTGTATTTCTTCTGTAAGTACAAGTTAGCTAAAAAAAAATCTGTTCAGGTTTGCCTTGTGCATGCAGCAATGTCACCACCTAGTGGAGAGGGAAACAAATGTTTTACCACATTCTGCAATTCTTCTACAATTAAAGTAATGTAACTGGTAGATACCTACATGATCTTTATTCTTCTACTACTGATGCACCATTTGCTTTTGTGTTCTGTCTTAAGTTCAGGAGTATTGTCCACATTTTATTTCCCAACTTTGTTCTCTTAAGTTCTAATGGATTTTAACTATGAGAAATATTTTTGTCAAATAAGGGTCTTTGTGCTTGTATTTTAATGATACACAGGAAATATGATAATCCAGGTGCTCTTATTGTGTTAATTTATCTTTTGGCATAAAAAAAGGTATTTTAAATAATGTTTGAATATATTTAAATAGGAGTCTTGACTAAAAGCCTCTTTCAAAGAATAAAAATAGAACAACAGTGGAGTGAAAAGGGTGTGCTGGTTATTCATGCCTCTTATTTTACATTTGAAATGTTTAGTGCTGTGAATAATTTCTCTTTTCTAAGCATACCTATACCTATCCATTTTCTGAATAAAAAAATGGAGCTACTAAATTAATCCAAAGTATAACATGTAAGAAATGGTGTAAATACCTGTCACAGTTAATGGCTATGAAAAGCTGTCGGTCATCTGAAAAGACTACATGGCAGAGTTGGTCATAATTCAGATCTCAGGTTTTCACCTTTTTACTTTATTACCTTAGCTGAGGTAGAGCATTAGACCCTTGGATGGTTTATTCTTTAATTGTTTTGTTCCCATATTAACAAGTGAAATAGAGCTTGAATACATATATTCGTATGGTCAGTATAGATAGTGGTGTAATTCTTTGTTAGTGTTGTTTTAGGGCTGACTGGCTGGGGTCATATTTGTGAGGAAAAGGATTAATATGAAATATTTGTGACTTTACTCTAAGGTATCATTATGACAAATTATCAGGTGGGTTTAGATTACTGGATCTACTGACATATCAAAACTCATATTCAAGTGCTTTTAAGGTCAAGATCATTGTCTGTATCTACACAAAACTATCACAACAGGATACCTAATTTCACCAAGTGAAAATGTTTCTACATCTCCTAGAGTTTGGAATAAAAATTCCACTCTTCTCCACGCAAGTGAGCAGCAACCACAGAGAAGAGATACTAGTGGCAGACACCTGTGATCCACAACTGTCCCCTGTACAAAGTAAGTGTATTAATAGATTTAGTTCTAATTACATTCAAAATAAGACAAAAATATTGTAAAACTGAGGGTTCATCTCTTTAACCTCTCCTTAACATAGAAATGTAAAAAGGAGCAAACCTTTTTAACTCTTTAATGACTGTGAGAATTAGCATGGAATCATTAACGCAGATCAGGGTTGTGGGGGTTGTAGTTCTTGTACTTTCTAAACTTATTAACTTGCCTCAGCTTAATGAACCGAGTAATGTTAAACCCCTCAAAAAAGCAAAACTCATCTATTCTTCTTCTGCCCCCCCTTCTCCACTTAGCACTTTCAGATACGATTTTTATCTGACAGAGGTCAAACTATTTCCATAAATGCCAGTTTTAATTTGTGAAGTTTTTAGTTCTGTGTTTCGACCATCTGTGTGAGTGGAGTAAGAGACTATAATATATTTATAACTTACTATGATCTTCTCACAAAGATAAACCAAGGGTGGGAGGCTATCCTGTTCTGAACCCATCTCTTAACTCGGCTGCAGTTGTCGCAGAAACAATTGGACTTGGTGTTCAAGAGGAATCTGTAAGTAGTATTCACAAATTTCTTGCATAACCAGCTTTTTGGGCCAGTTGCTTTCAAAACCAGTGTTTTTTCTCTTTTGCATTAAGACTCTGCAAGGGTATTCTGAGTTCCAGTAAGCTCGCTTTGGTTTGCTTTTGCTTACTCATTACTGAATTGCTCTAGCAAGAAGAGATACAACTCAGCTGCCTGGGGGCTGGGGAGAAGGGCAGGGGTATGGTTCCTGCTTTGTATGGAACTTGCAAGTTTTATTAATACAGTGATCTAAACCTTTGGGTCTGCCAAACTCCTTTTGTGCAGTAATCAAGTCTAAGACATTGAGTATTAGGTGATGAGACTGTTTGGTGATTCCAGGTCACATTATTTGATGTTTTTGATCAGTAACTACCATGAAAACTATAATATGCACACTATTTCTCCATGTGTGAGCATCTGAACGATGAATTATTTTCAATTTCCATAAGATTTCTTTACAGTTGCTAGTCAAAAGTTCATATCCTAGCTTTTATTATTTTTCATGAAGTTTTGAGTGTTTCAATTTGAATGGGTCCTCTGAGTATTTGTGTGCAAATCTAGCATATTTCTAATTTTTAATTCCGATATTTCTAATTTTTAATTCCAGTATCTTCTCACGCTTCCTTTCTTTGTTTTCCTTCACCATCTGTAGGAGTCCCAGAGTGTATTGAATCTTCCCCACACTAACACAGTTATGAGCCAGGCCCCAGAGAGCATGCAGACTGAAGGCTCAAGAAAGCATCCAGCTTCTGAATCAAGAAGTGATGACAGCAATTTAGGGTGTGTTTCCACGCAGTTATAATAATACTGTTTTAAGCAGGCTTGTATGAAGTTCTAGTTTTAGTAGAATTTAAAACCTTAACAGCATTTTGCTTTGAAGACATGGAAATAAGTGTTGTCATATCATAGGTGTTTCTTTCAAGTAAATAACACTGGAAGCAAAGAAACTGATAGAATGCAAAACTGTGGACATTTACTTCATTCACAAGCTTCTGATTTGGGCTTTTTGTGCACACAGTCCCTGCCTTCCTGACTTCTCATTATTGCAAGGCATCTTGTGAGGCTCATAACCCCAGGGATAATGAGCCTAAAGCTGGAATAGGAAAATGATCATTAAACTTTTCTGCTGATTAGGTGTCATACTGATCTAATGTTGCCCTTCCCTTCCCACTCCTCATGTTGTTGTGGTCTAAACTGAATTTTTTTGACCCTATTTGTCATCTCAAACGTATGTTTTATTGATGACAGGTAAAGAACAGAGTACCTGAAAGAAACTTGCACTTTTTTCCTTCACTTACAGAAGCTTTGAGAAAATGTTGTCTTGGTTTTAAGATCTATACAAGAACTTAGATTGGCTGCAATAGCAGTCTTTCTCCCTTTCTTCCTTTTCACTGCACTGAAAGGTAGGGAGTCCTTGGATAGAAGAAATTCCGAGGCAGGCTTAGGTCTCTCCTTGGTTTTCAGTTGAACGTGGAACAAGATTTTCATGCCATACCAAAATGAAGGGCAAAATCTGTGTTTTGTTTGCCTTTTACAGCTCTTTAATTGCAACAGTACTTACTCCTAGAATAAGTTCCCTTTGGTTTTTCTTTCTGTTTTCAGTTAACACTAGCAACTTGCACAGCTTTGTAGCGGATCAGTAATAGGAAACTTATAATTTCTGTATATCCCTTTCTCTCCTCCCAGCCTGTGTACACCAGAAAAATCTCTCATCTCTCATTGTATTCAGTTTTTCAGATCCATCTCAGAACACTCCACCACATGTTGACTGGGATTCTCAGGTAGCTTCTCCTGTTTTTGGAGCTTCTAGCAGTATGAGGAACAATTCAAGTACAGGTCATGCTCCTTGTATTTTAGATTCAGGATTGAAGCCTAATCTCAAAACCAACCTCTTCAACAATCCATCCAGTTCCAGATCTCATAAAAGTAAATCAAAATCTGAAGATGTTGCTTTTGTGGCACCACTGAATCTTGGAATGGAAATCAACTCAGTTATCAACCAGGCATCTATCGATAGGCAAATAGTTGTGAAAAAGAATACTAGTGAGGCTGTAACCTGTGTTGGAAACACTTGCACAGCTAAAAATGAGGTGATCAAGAGCGATTTCCTTCTCGTATACCAGAAGCAGCTGGAAGGCAGGTGTGCTAAGAGAAAGAAAACTGAAGATGATCATGCAGTTAGCTGTGAAAAAACATCTTTCAACAAAGAGAACTCTGTGCCCTTTCGATCAGATGTCCAGCATATTAATGGGGAACATACAGTTGATAAGCCCTTGGATCTGTCTGATCGCTTCTCTGGAGTTTGTTGTCAAGAGAAAAAACAAGGAAATGAGGAGACATGTAAAAATAGATTAAAACAGGTGACTCTGCATGACATTTTTTCACAATTAGGGAAGCCCGTTCCTGAAGGCTCATCGTCCATTCAAAATGCCAACAAGAGCTGTTTGCCTGGCAGAGATTTACAAGAGGAATCATACATACAAGAGGGAATCCTGGGAAAAACATTCCCAGATAAGAAAAAACAGATCCAAATGAAAGAAGAAGTTCCTCCCTTCAAATTTGCACCATTGCCAAGTTCTGCAGAGACAGAGGAACTTTTTGGTGATGTACAGGTACACTTTTCTGACTTCTTTTCTGCTCCTTTGAAATATTATATTTAAGTTTTGGGAAATAGTAAAATTGCAATATGTTGTTAGGTTACCGCTGGCCATGTACCGAATAGAAAGAAAACAAGGACAGGACATGGAGAGTCTGAACCAGCATCTGTACTTCAACCAAACCCTTGTAGAGTATCAAAAAGTAAAGCACTGCAAAATGAGCAAGGTAACTTGATGAAAATGTTCCTTTTCTTGCTGCCCTACCCCCTCAGCCTGTGCTATGGTTGAGTAGAATGTTTCATATGTTCCTTACTTCCCCTTTAATCACTTTGTTCTTCTTCTAACTCAGACTCATTCTATTCAGGACTTCTTAAGATCACCCCCCACATTTACAATTTGTATCTTCCTGGCATTCTTTTGCCACTGTTTAATAAATATATTGTTGGTATTCAGGTGTGGGCTCTACAGGCTAGGGGCAGGCAACTCAGGAGGACACAGGAGGACTACAAGGATGTTGTGAGGTTACACAGGAAGAAAATTAGAATGGCAAAGCCAACTAGAGTTTAATCTGGCAACTGCTGTAAAAGACAATAAAAAATGTTTATAGAAATCCATCAGTAGCAAAAAGAGGGCTAAGGAGAATCTCCATACTTTATTGGATGCAAGGGGAAACATAGTGACAAAGGTTGAAGAAAGGTCTGAAGTACTTAATGCCGTCTTTGCCTCTGTTTTTAATAGTAAGACGAGTTGTTCTTAGGGTACCCAGTCCCTTGCACAGGAAGACAGGGACAGGGAGCAGAATAATGCCCCCATAATCCAAGGAGAAATGGTCAGCAACCTGCTGCATTACTTAGACACACGCAAGTCTATGGGGCTGGACGGGATCCACCCAAGGATCCACACCTGCTTAGTGGGTGAGGGAAAGACTGAGGATGTTTACCTGGACTTCAGCAAAGCCTTTGATATTTTTTCCCCCAGCATTCTCCTAGCGAAACTTACTGCTAATGGCTTGGACAGGTGTGCTCCTAACTGCATAAAAACTGTCTGGAATGCCAGGCCCAGAGAGTGGTGGCAAATGGAGTTACATCCAGCTGGTGGCCAGTCACCAGTGGTGTTCCTCAGGGCTCAGTATTGGGGCCAGTCCTGTTTAATGTCTTTATCAGTGGTCTGGATGAGGGGATCAAGTGCAGCCTGAGTGAGTTTACAGACAGCTCAGGAAAGTGAGGAAGTGTTGTGTGGAAGTGTTGATCTGCTGGAGGGTAGGAAGGATCTGCAGAGAGATCTCGGTGGATGGGCTGAGGTCAGTGGTATAAGCCACTTGGTCTATTCAGCCTGGAGAAGAGGAGACTGAGGGGAGACCTCACTGCAGTCTACAACTTTCTCATGAGGGGAAGAAGGGCAGGCACTGATCTCTTCTCTGTGGTGACCAGTGACAGGACCTGAGAGAATGGCCTGAAGTTGTGTCATGGGAGGTTTAGGTTGGATATTAGCCTAGAGGGTGGTTGGGCTCCCCAGGAAGTGGTCACAGCACCAAGCCTGGCAGAGTTTAAGAAGCATTTGGATGATACTCTCAGGCACATGATGTGACTCTTGGGCATGGTGCTGTGCAGGGCCAGGAGGTGGACTTCGATGATCCTTGTGGGTCCCTTCCAACTCAGCATATTCTGTGATTTTGGGAAGGCCAAGTGCCGGGTTCTGCACTTGGGTCACAACGGCCCCATGTAACATTGCTGCAGGCTCGGGGAAGGGTGGCTGGAAAGCTGCCTTGTGAAAACAGACCTGGGGTGTTGGTCAACAGCCGGCTGAACAATGAGGTGGCAGTATGCCCAGGTGGCCAAAAAGGTCTGTGTCAGAAATATTGTGGCCATCAGGACCAGGGCTGTCACTCTGCACTGGTGAAGCTGCACCTTAAATCCTATATTCAGTTTTGGACCACTCACTGAAAGAAAGACATGGAGGTGCTAGAGCATGTCCAGAGAAGGCAATGCAGCTGGTGAAGGGGATGGAGCACAAGTCTTACGAGGAGCAGCTGAGAGAACAGGGACTGTTTAGCCTGGAGAAAAGGAGGCTTAGGACAGAGCTTACCACTCTCTACAACTACTTGTAAGGAGGTTATAGACAGGTGGAGGTCAGCCTCTTCTCCCAAGTAACCAGAAATGGCCTCAATTTGCACGAGGGGTGGTTTGAATTGGATATTAGTATTAATTTCTTCACTGAAAGGGTTGTCAAGCATTGGAATGGGTTGCCCAGGGAATTGGTGAAATCACCATCTCTGGAAGTGTTCAGAAATCTTGTGGATCTGGTACTTAAGAATTTGGTTTAGTGGTGGACTTAGCAGTCCTGGATTAATGGTTGGACTCAATGATCTTCAAGGTCTTTTCCAACATAAAAAATTGCATAACCTATGAATCTCTTCTATCCATTATGAATACTACCTGACAGAGGATTTACCTGCATTTTATGTATTATATGCCTCATACAAACCCAAAGGTGTAGTGTGCTTCCTGAATATGACAAAAAAACTTAAAAGATCTATTTCTAACTCTTCAGACAAAATACAATTTACACCAAATGAACCTGCTTGAGAAAAATAATCCCTAAACCCACAGATGAATTGATAAAAGGGAAGCTGATGTAACTTACACACTATAGGGTGCTGCTGGCAGTTTGATTCTGATTGTGTTTTTTTCCTCATATTCTCTGCATCCAGACCTGAAAGATAAACCCTCTTTAGAAAACCTCCAGTGGAGCGTAGACCCAGGAGCTGACCTTTCGCAGTACAAAATGGACATTACTGTGATTGATACAAAGGTAAGCTTTCATAACAAACCTGCATGTTCTGTGATGTTGAAAAAGCCTGAAAAACTACTATCATGAACGTTGTTCTGGGCAGACCAAACCCATTGTCTAACAAAATTTTAAATCCATCTCATTCGATATTTGTTTGCACACCTGAAATGTTTATGCATAGTACACTACAGTTATCCTAAAACATTTCCACTGTCTAGTTGATAAACTCAGCAGACATATGCTCAGTCAGAAACTGATGCTTGTCAAGGTGGTTTTGAGTTTAAGACAAAAAATACTCTAAATCTCATAACTTTTCCCCTGAAAATGTTCAGTGTGATATCTCTGTGATATCTCTTTATGTTAAATGATAGAAAATGTGCCAATAATGACTATTGTCCTTCTCTGAGTTGGGTGCAGCTTGGTTATTAATATCTCTGAGAATTTTCATGAAGTCTACTTGTTTTATCTCTCTCACTGAAAAACTATCTTAAAATCTGTCATTTGTCCAGTTTTTAATTTCTGTATGTTTCATTGTTACTTCTTATCTTTGGAGAGTTTAACATGAATTTTTTTTAAGGCATTTTTTGCCCATCAAATAAATGCTTCACACTTGAATTTCAGAACGTGCTATTCTTTACATAGATTTTATATCTTTATCATGCAGACATTACTGCAGGGGGGGAAAAAATCAGTGTCCAAAAAGAAGCCAGTAATTGCTGTGAAAGTGTTTCAGAATACACAGAAGTGACAATGACTACACCAACTGCATCTGAGGGCAATTGTCATTTTTGCTTTTTTTAGGGTGATTCTCAGAGCAGAGTCGGAGGGGAAGTTGTTGATATGGATTATACATACGTTAGTGATAGCGTGCTATTAAAAATGAAAAATCAAGAGCAAAATCAGGAAAGCAGTCCAAGTAAGACTTTTTTTCTTCCCCTTTGGTTTGCTGCTCTTCGTGGTGTGTGGGGGGTTGGTTATTTTTTTGTTGTTTGGGTTTTGGGGTGGTTTTTGTTGTGTTGTTGTTGTTTGGAGGGTTTTTTGAGAAGGGAAGAGTAAATGGCATTTTTTCCCCTGGATGACGAGATAGTAAAAAATGTTTTGCAGTAAAAAACTGCTGATGTATTTTTATAGGTTGCACAGATCAGTCGGGTTGTGGATTTTGAGGTTTTTTTTTAATTTAGATTAAGAAAATTACAGGATTTGTTCCAAGAGAGCCAGTATTATAGTGCTCAAAGAGTTAAATACTTAACCATGTAACAGCTCTGATCTCACCTGCAACAATCACTCTCGTAACAAACAGCTTTGAAAGTTTACTATGTAATCATACCAGACTTTGTATGGGAAGACGAAATGTTACTTCTTTTGATACACATTCAATCAAAATGCACTTTCTCGACTAAAATCTTGGAAAGGCTGATTTGGATGTTCATTGTACTTTTTATAATAGGAGGAGAAATAACAGAGATGTTTGATCGGACAACCCACGAAGAATATGAATCCTGCCTACCAGAAGATAGTCCTTCTGCATGTGATGAAAAAGAAACTCTTCATGATGAAGAGTGGGATAAGGGAATAACAGTAGCAAGCAAGAAACTGGAGAGTGGGATATGATTCGATTTTGTCTTTATTAGACTAGTTAAACTGCAAAAGTAGATTTGAAATCAGGCTCTGTTCTCTAGGAATATGCCAAGTAAACCATCAGTTCTTTTCATAAATTCATGTGAAAATCGATTAATTGCAAGGACATAAAATAAACCAATATGAAAATTATTTTGCTAGTTCAATTATATAGTCACCACACAAATGTGGGATGTGTAATGAAAGTTGGCATAACAGCAGAACAGCAAAGTGACCCTTAGAGCAAACAGAATCACACAGAATATGCTGAGTTGGAAGGGACCCACAAGGATCATCGAGTCCAACTCTTAGCCCTGTGCAAGATCATTCCCAAGAGTCACACTAGTTTTTGGCTCAGATTACTTACCTCCTTTCTTCTCCCTATGCTAGGTTCTAGCAACGATTTTACAGTATTTTGTATTTTAAGCAACCTTTCCTTTTATATTGTGCTTTTCTTTTTTATTTTTCTTGCTACTGTTTTCCTCCTACTCCAGGAATGCTTTTTGATTGCAGGTTCAATCAAATTCTATATTGTTTTTAGTACATACTTGAATCTGTTATCTCAGACTGAATGTACGTGATGGTTTTTTATTGGTTTTAGTTGGTTAATAATTCTACAGAAGTTTTCCCAGGCAATCTGTTAACCTTATAACCTTTGTTTTGCATGTATATGTGCAGAGCATGAGGATAAACAAGATAAAACCAAACAGAAAGCTTTTGTGGAGCCATATTTCAAAAGTGATGAAAGGTAATTTAATTTGTTCTGTATAGACATTTTAAGGCTCTTTTTATTTTCCCTATAGGGAGCTTGTTCCTCCATAAAATCAACATGTTTGTAATATGTTAGCAGTTGAAGATGCACAGGTAAAAAATCTACTAAATTAGATAAAAGCTGGGGTAGGAGAAAAAAATTAACCATGTTGAGATGCCTATCATATTTGCTGAAGAGAAGGAATTGCCTCTTCTGCTTTTTATAATTTATGGAATGCAGTGTTTTGTAATCCAATGTGGTTTCTTACATGCATGTGGTCATGTATGAGTTTAAGAGCCAAGAACCTATAGGTTGCTTGTACAAATAAAAACCTTTCCTTCTCTGATATTTTTGCCCCTTGCTTTACGCAATAAATGAATAATGTTCAACAACTGTGCCTCTTAGTGCCTGCTCTGTTTCCTGTCTGTATAATCGTCACTGGAAGTCTGTATCTTCATTTCATAATGATACCAAGGCCTTCAGTTAGCTTGTTTTTTTGTTTTTTTTTTACTTTGGTGTATGTTTTCTTTGTAGAGGAAAACTTGTTTAGTGTTTTGTGAGCAAATAAGTTGAAAAGAATCTGTTCTGGTTGTGAACCCCAACATATGTTCCTCTTGTGGAAATTGGTGCAAGCACAACTCAGACAAAAATAAATACTCTACAGAAGATTTATATTTGAATAATTTCTATCTAATAATTACTTTCAGACTATGAAAAGCCATAATAATGAGACATATATCTCTGGTTATGTAAAAGATCATATTAGATTTAAAAACTTCTGTTTATAAAAATAGTCCTATTCAGCTATGAAATACAATCTGATTTAGGTTTTGCAGGCATTTTCTGATATTTTTTTTTGTTGACTCTCCATCATTATGTTCTAAAAAACCAGAAATTTCCAGTCATGTAGAAGAAATAAAAGGACTATCATGTGAAAATGTTTCTGTTTTTCAGAAAGAATACTGTGTTAGATTTTCCTCATATTGAGGTTATTCGAAAAAAAGAAGAAAGAAGAAAATTACTTGGCCATACTTGTAAGGAATGTGAAATAGTAAGTAGTGCTTTAAAAATTTGGTCAGTTTTTTCCCCTAACTCTGACGGTATTTAAGAGCTGCAGTGCTGTTGAAATCATGAATCTGGTTGCATCAGTATCATTACCTACAGCAGCAGAGGAGTAAATGTTTACCAAAGCTGTTTTACCAAGTTTGCGGTTGGTTTGTTTGTTTTCAGCTGTAGTAACTGCATATAAAGTCTTAGGGGGGTATTTGTGTATGTGTATGATAGAAGCTTCTTACATCACGGTTCCAGTAAGATCAGTAAGTCAAAGAACTATTACATGACTTAAATTTCAGCTCAAAAGCTCTACTGAAATTTACAGGATTCAGTAAGTTCTATGTCCTGTTGTTCCTGTTTATAAATAGATATATTTATCTCTGTTTGGTCTGGTTGTTTTTTTCCTTGTTTTCTGGGATAAGTTTTTCAGGTAATTGCACCAGCATAGGTGACGATGTGTTTGTATGTGCAAATGCATGCAGAAATGTTTGCATTAGCAGGTTAAAAAGTATTAAATTTTAGGTTTCATGTTCACATTTTTTCCTCCCTTTCAATTTAGTAAACTGCTTTCGGATACTTGGTGTAGAGATGAAATAGTGAAGTAATTACATGTGTAATAAAGACATATTTCATTTGGCCATTAATAGACTTTCAGGCTAAACTTAATCATTGGTGATGATCTAATAAATTATGACTCACTGGAAATGTGGATTGATGACTGAATAATGATGGATTTTCTGGAATATTTTGACTTAATTTCCACACCTATATAGAATCATAGATTCTCCTGCTATTCACTTTGCAGTCAAGTCCCATTTACTTAGCTGAAGAAATTTAGAAGAGTATATTTTTACTTAAAACACATTCCTGAAAATGTTTTGATAAAACTCATTAAATACAAATACTTAAGTTTTATAACTATAAACACCATTTTCAGAAATATGTTTGATTTAAAGAGTTTGAAAGAAAACAAGATATTGGAAAATAACGAAACAAAAAAAAAACAACAAACCTTCAGTCTATTTCTTGGTCCAAGAGCCATGTGGTTAGTGTTTTAATTTCCTGTTTCTGTAACCTACAGATCTACTTTCTGCAAATGCAGGTTTTGTTACCTTCTGTAAAGTTAGAGTGGTGACTGTGGTGTCTGAAAACATTCAGAGCTCCAATTTTGTAATAGTAGGTTTCTATATTAAGTGTCAGGAAAATATGGTTTTGTTTTTGGTTTTGGTTTTTTTTGAGTTTTTTTTTTTAAGTCTGCACCATTCAAGATGAGTGTCTTGGAATGTAGGGAATGCTTGGCTCTGTCACTGCACAATAATAAAACTAGCTTTGAATCAAAAGCCTATGGAAGAAGGGAGTATTGGATAAAGCATAAATGGTGCTTTTAAAAAGTTTTGGCTTACTGATTAGCCAAATGTGGGTTTGAAAAGTCGCCAAAGTCTAAGGAAATATTTAGGGAGTGGGTAGAAATCAGTCAACTGTTTCTGGCTGTGTGCTGCAAGTGATGTGAGTTGGGTGAGTTACCTGTCAC
>JAYRBT010000082.1:104858800-104871360 GCA_036023395.1 Myiotriccus ornatus
AGGGAGTGGGTAGAAATCAGTCAACTGTTTCTGGCTGTGTGCTGCAAGTGATGTGAGTTGGGTGAGTTACCTGTCACTCTGAGAAGACCTGATAGATTTAATTTCTGCACATGCTGCAACAGACTGATATTACAGTCCTTTAGAAGTGCTTATCTTAAAACTGTGGAAGCATCTTATTTACTTTACAGCGTAGAACTTTTGATAAGAGGTCTTGTTTTGTTATGACATCAGAGAAAGACTGTAGGCAGGAGTTACAGGTAGCTTGTAACATTTGTTAGTGTGGTTATAAAGTTCTAGCTACAGTTTGGATGAGTAGGAGAATTAGATTACAGCAATTATTCTGTCAGTAATTTTATGCAAACTAATGGGAGGCATGTTATAATGGTTTGTTCCCTTTCTGAGACTTGAAACTGTAGAGTTCTGTAAACAGTTATTTTACCAAGAAGACACTGCAGGACGAGATATTACCTATCTTCACACATGGAAAAGACGAGCTCGAATATTTTGTATGGACTGAAAATGCTGTGGACAGTGAGATCAATCTAGGAAACTGCTGAGAGTTCTTATTGCTGTTTAGCTGACATAAATAAGTCTCCCATTCTCTGTCAACCCTAATAGATTTCTAAACAAGCCAAAGGAAAAAAGTTACTTTATAATTTCTATTTAAAACATTGATTTTTGATCAATCTTTTTATTTTCTGTTCCCACTGAACTGTATTGTATTTCTCATTGTTGGATCTATAAATATTCCTTTCCAATCTAAATGTTTTAATTAAAAAAAAAAAAAAGGCAGCACACTACAAACTTTTAGGAGGTCAATTTCTAAAATTTCAGGCTATTTACAGGACAAAAATATGGAGAACTGCTAATTATCCCTAAATAAGACTCAGTATTATTTGGTTTATATAGACGTTGTAGAATTTTTATAATTAATTTTGCTGACTTAACACCACGTTCTTACCTTTTGCAGGGAAAATTGATGTGTACCAGGAGATAATTACCTGTTCCTTGTCTTCCATTAGTCTCTAGATCATTATCTGAGTGACACAAACATCTTTCAAGCTGGGTCTCTGAAGTCTAGCTGGAAAAGTAACCCTAATCTATCTGACCCACTTAAGTTCTTGTCTTGGCATAGGCTGCTTTAAGGGAACGTTTTGTAAGACAGTGGCAAGTATTGTCAAATGAAGTGTCTCCAATTCAGTGACTGATCCTGGACTTAGACCCAAAAAGTTTTGAAGAACCTTTTACTAGGGGCTCATAACAATTCCTGGATATTATCTATGGAATGGGCTGTTTATTCTGTCCCACATTCCAGCACTTCATAGTAGACAGACCAGTAACCTGAAATTTTGATTACAACCGGCTTACAACCCAAATCTGTGTTCTTGACTAGGAGATCCACATGTTACTAGATCAGATTCCTTTACTAATAAATTAGGGAGAGAGCAGAGTATGTCTTGGTGTCACACTTTGTGAAATGGCACAAAGTCTGAATTGATTTGGGGAGGGGAGAAAATGTACCTGTTTTAGTCAGAGTTGCGGTTCCCACGGAGTACAGAATCACAAAATGAAACAAGTCTGCTTCTCCTAGTTCATGCAGTTTCGACACTGACATATTCAGAGCTGTGATTACTCTTTTCTGTACAATCATCAATATTTATATCTCATGATTTTTTGGAAGGAGGATTTTTTAATGCCTATTTTATACTTTATCTGCCATCTAGTAGGAAAAAAGGAATTTGTTAGCATACTTTACAATTCCAGGTAGGTTTTCTGAAATCCTACCAGTAGCTGGGGAAAGGAAGTAATCTCTATTGGCCCCTTTTCCTTTCCTGATTTCCCTAGTCTAGATCACTTTGCAGTTGATTGAATGAGCTTTAAACTTTAGTTTGCCTTTTTGAATTGTAACACTGTCATTTCGGTGGAATTGTTTTACCATTTCTGCAAGGGTCAGGTTTCTTGTGTGGCTGTGACTGTTGGCTCGCCACTTGAATCAAATGGTGAATTCGCTTTGAAAATATTTTGGCACTCTCTGATATCAAAGTGCCAGATTCGTAGTTTTAGGAGACACAACTAGAATTACAAATTGAAACAGTAGAAAACTGCTTGGAAAAAAACAAACCCTAACTTTCTTAGATGCTACTCATGGAAACACCCATTGAAAATGGTTGAAGTCTTTGCAGCCTCCAGTACAGCTGACAGGAATAAAAGAGTAACCAATTTACTGTAGAGAATGCACAGTTGGCAGACAGTTTGTGGAGTCCCAGTGACAGTAAGCTGGTTAAACTAGCTCTTTATTTACTCCTAATTAGAGGGTTATTAAGAAGGAAGAATTTTGACTTAAGTTTACTGTTGCTGCTGTCAATTTAGACACGAAATAATTCTGCAGCATGGCTTTTGCAGTGTGTTTCTTCACTTTTTTTTTTAACTTTATTTGTAAATGCAAGCTGAAACTTTTTTTTTTAAATTCCCAACTATTTCAACACCTGTGCTACTTAGATTTGTAAAATCAGTCAGTAAAATGGTTGATATAAGCAATTATACACATGCCTAAACCTCGTACCTTTGGTATGTTAAAAGATAGGAAGCTGACAAATTTGCCACCATAAATGATCTGTAAGTTCAGTAAGCTTTTAGGATAAGCTTTTACTATAATTGCCAGGTGTTTGTCACTTGGATAACAAATCTCTACTCTTGGCTATCCTCACCATTATTTTTAGATAACTCTGTTAATAAACACAGTGATGACAATGTCATTGTGTAAAGCAGTTGCTGTATATGTATGAATTTGTTAACGTGGATTTTTTTTTCCTTCCTAACATTTAGTATTATGCAGACATTCCAGAAGAAGAGAGAGAGAAGAAACTAGCTTCCTGTTCAAGACACAGATTTCGCTACATTCCTCCAAATACTCCTGAAAATTTCTGGGAGGTTGGATTTCCTTCCACCCAAACCTGCATGGAAAGAGGTTTGTGCAAAAAAAGTCTTAAAAAGCACTTTTCAAAGCTGATTTTTTTTTAACCAGAAATGGTTCCCTGAAGTTACCTGTAGTTCATATAGTAGCCTTTCTCACCCTGTCCTGTTGAGGTCTGTTTACTTATCAGTGACCATTATTTTGAATAAATATTGTCCGTTTTTCCTGTACTACTAAGAAAAGAATATATGAAAACTTTCTTAGATCCTAGATAGAAAAGGCAGAAATAATTGGGATTTTCCTAGAACATAATTAAAACCCTACATGTCTTTGAATCAAAGCAAGAATTGGGTTTTCAGAGGCAAAGGCTGAGAGACTGTACTTACTGAGGAGAGACAGGCAGCACTATTGATGTCGTTTGTCAGTATTTTTAGAGCTTCTTTATACCACACGATAATGCGTATGTCTAAATAGGTGTGATTAGTTTTTAATATATATACCCTGCTTGTTAGTGACAATAAAAAATGTGCTGTTTGGTTTGTTTTTTTTTTTTTTTTTACTTTTCTTTACACTGGTGTTTGTTCTTTCCTAAATAATTTTTCAAAATCCTAGAGCTTGGTATAAAAATTAGGTTTTATGAATGATATTAAAACATGGTGAGTATGCAGTATAAAGATTTCTTCAGAAGTGGTGAGGAACCCTATAGGAACTCTCTGAGTTGTTTATATCTTTACTTGTGCATCTCTTCTTAGCTGTGAAGAATTAATCTTCACCTGACTGTGTCAGGTCAGGCATAGGAAAATGTAGCCAGAGATGTGTATGTGTTCTTGTGTGGTACTGTTGCAGTATTATCTTTAATCTTTCAGAATAAGGAGCTTTGATTTTTACATAACTTGTTACTAGCCATTTGGACTCTGCTTACAGCCTCTTTAAACATTCTTGGCTGTCTCCTTGTTCTGTTAGAGTAAGAGCTGTTCAGTTGTTAGCGGTCCTCAAAAGCGTATCAGAGGCAGACTTTAGATCAACCCTCCCTTGGAAAAAAAAAAATTATGTAACACTGCAGCAAGAACTCTAAAACACCAGAGAGAGTTCCTATAATGAGCAAATGCAGCCATCTCTCCAAAGTAGTGGGGTACAACAGATATATTTTCTACTTCTTATTGGTATCTTGAACCAATTGTGGTTTGTGTTGGTTTTGGGTTTTTTTAAATAACTGACTTACATAGAGAGCATGTTCCAGCTATGGAGGAAGAATCTACTACTCTCACTTCAATGGATGTTGTTCCTGATAAACAGTAAGGGTTTGACAAAAGCCAGGTGCTGTAATTGACTTGCATAAAATGTCTGCTCACTGTCAGTGTTAGCTAAGTTGAGTATGTTATAGAAATTTTCTGCACACTTTTCTTATCAGAAAGCTTTCAACGTGTGTTTGATCTGTAGGTTCGTGTTTAGCTTTTTCCAGGTGGATAAGTCTTCAATAAATAAGGGTGCCCTTAAAACAGAGGGATGTACTGTTTAGACCCATGTGCCTGAAGTGCCATTCCTCTGCATGACTAGGATTTACATTTTTGAGAGTGGTTTTTATTAGTCAACTGAATTAGCAGTGCGCGCATACTTTGTTATTCTTACATAAAATCATCTGTAGAAAAGAAAATGAAAAGTGCGGTTTTGGTTTTTAACAGCTGAACGATTCATAGTTACCATTCTCCAGTGTTGACTGTCTGTAGTGCATTGCTATGCACTCATCTGCTAGAAAGCAGAGGAGTGTTTTAATGAACAATATTGCACCCTGGGATCTCATAACTTTTTGTGAAGTGAGAACCAGTTGCCACAAAAGGAGGTAAAAATCACAAGTTATTTTTTTGTGGCTAAACACAAATTTAAGCTAAAGTTATGCCTGGTTTTATATTACATTTCTTACTTCATATTTATTCTTACTCTTTTCAGGATACATTAAAGAGGATCTTGCTCCCTGTCAACGTCCAAAAAGACGGCAGCCTTATGCTGTGATGTTTTCTCCAAAAGGCAAAGAGCAAAAGACATAAAGGATGGGGAAGTAAAGCCTGCCAACTTGAAGCATATCTTTCCTGCCCGTAGATATTTATAGTTAATATAAACTTGAAATAAAGGACTGTGTTTTCCACAATGATAGATAAATTGTTTAATTGAATATGTAAATTTTATAAAATTCATTTGAAAGTCTGATTTAGCAGGAAGCAAAAACTATTTAATGTATGTTTGTTTCATATTGTGTTAATACATTTTGTATTAATTTTTGCACCTGTCAGACGATGAGTCTCCCACTTTTTTTTCTTTCCTTTGAAGTCAACAGCTAAAATTCCAGCAAGTCCTGCCTAAACTTTGTGTCAGTGAGTAACTGCTTTGAAGTCACTGAAATCAGTTATTCTTGCAAGGGTAAATGTCTGTTAATGGGACAGAAATGTGGATTTTCTAGGGTGCTTTTATTTTGCACTGGATTTTCTTATATAGCCTTTCTTTTATGGCAGTAATGGTTATATTTGCTTGTAATAAAGTTGTATTAAATATGGAATGTATCTACTGTTAATAGTTTGGAGGTAGGAAAACCATGAAGTCTAAGTGTCTTTTTTAAATTTTGGTATTAAATATATAGCACCATGTTTTCCTAAGTATTTAAATTAGAATATCCAGTATTTCTTTTCTTTTTTTACTTAATTTAAACCTGTTTCCATATCTGTGCCTCAGTTGCTGATAGAGATAAACGCTGTTATTTCTAAATTTGGGTGACAGCTGTGCCCAGAGTTCTCCTAGTGGACAGCAATGCTTATCACCTAGATTACAAAGGATTCTCCAGAGGTATTTTAAATTTTTTTGTAGCAGGGGATATATTTACACACATTTGGGAAGTAAGAGCAAACAGTATCAACAGAAGCAGGGTAATACCTACCTAGTGATCTCTGGCCTGCCTACCTATAAGATACTTAGGAATAAAGAAGCTACAATCAGAGTTAGGTTCAAGCAGTGAGAACTCTTTTTAAAAAAGAGATCATAAAGCAAGTGACTATTTAGATGCCTTAAGTCAAAATAAAATAATAGAAAGGACAGATACTCCAAGGATTTATATGTATTTAAAAAAATTTATATATAAAAATGTATCTGTAATTTCTATTCTTGTATTTGATAAGTGTGTGTGTTGGTGTGTGTGTGTATAAAAATATGTATTTAAAAACTTGGTGGATAGGACCCTTTAATTCCAAGTGTAATTATATAGAAATGCTGGCAAGTTCTGCTGGTGGAGAGGTCAGGACATAGGCCTAAGGAGAAAACTGGGGTGGGGGGGGAAAAGTGATCAATTTAACTGTACCACTAAGTAACACAAAATCCTCTTAGGTTGAAATCACAGACCTTGCAGAAAAATAAGAAAAGGTCTAACAGTAGGCACTGTCCTCATCCTACCTGCTTAGTTCGTATATTTACTTTAGCCTTTTCACAGGGTTTATATCCTAAGGCATAAAGCCAAGTAACAATTAAAATCTTTGGTCATATTATAACACATGCTGACAATAAATGTTTACACACTGTAAAAGTTCGTTTCTTGGAGCAGACAGTCAAAGAACCCATGCCAAGGTAAGTTTAGTTTCCTGAAAATGAAAAAAAACTTTGAAGAAAATTAATGGGTGCTACCAAAAGTTGTAATTTTTGCAGATATCTTGAAAATTGTTTCAAAACAACTGTGACATGCTCTGAATAAATATCCATAAAAAAGAAGTTTTTAACATGAAGGGTAGGAGAGTGCTTTCAACTAGGGAGAATCTTTACAAAGTAAAAGTTATGTCTACAATAAGAAAAGCTGGAGGCACATTGTAACTCATCAAATGTAAAATTTGCTATGAAATAGGCTGAGAACATTTCTGAAAGAATTAATTATAAATCCTATTTTTAATAACTATCAAACAAATTTCACAGCAAGTTTGTGAAGTAAAAGATCAAACAATAATGGGAACATTTAAAGGTAAGATGACGAGAAAAATTGGGATTTTTATAGTGATGTCCATTATGGAAGTTCCTAAGAACCTTCCTTTGTAGAGTGAGTCAACAGAGCTGTTGTAAACTGAAATGGCAGAGAAAGTCAGTGGCAGCCAGGACTGGAGCACACTCCCATGGGTTGAAAAGTGAGAGAAGAAACTGCTAAATCCCTCACTGCCGCATAGAACCTGGCATTCAGAGCAGATTTGGTGGTCAAAGAGAACAAAGTGACAGTGCTGCCATCAGGCTTTAAAGAAGACTTCAAGGAGATCAGTGGTACTGCAGCCCGATGAGTTTTATAGAGTACTGGAAAATGGGCTAATTGGTAAGAGCTTAACAAACAAGATTTTCAGACCTACAGATAAGTACAATGGGAAAAAGATTACACTTTTTAAAGGTGACAGTCTGATGGTCTTTTGGACGCTGAAGGTGTCAAAGCGTGATTCATCTGACAGCTCACAGGAGAACCAAGTCATGGCAAAAAATGAAAAGTTCTTTCCTAGATTATGCCTGTTTAAAGGTACATAAATCATCAGAGCAGGAGGATATTGCGCTGGGGTTCTGCTAGATCCCATTTCATTCAGCCTTTTTGTGTTTTGAGAAAGGGTGGAGGGCAAAATAGGAGGCCGGTTAAATTATTCACTGTGCAAGTCAAACTGGGATATAGAAGAGGGGGGAATTCGCAGAGCAGAACCTCTTCACACACAAGAAGGAGTGTGATAGATGCCAATAAAGTCATGAAGTGTGGAAGCAGTAAATAGGAAGGGTTGCTCACCAAGGGGCAGCAGGTTTAGTTACAAGCAGAAAGGAGCAGATAGTGTCTGTGAAGATATTACTGCTCCACTAGAGGACAGTAAGGAACTACTTTTGTGCTTCAAACATTGCAAGAACTACCCTTTCCCTTTTAGTTACCCAATTTTTTTAAGACTTTGATTGCTTTTAAAATTGTAGATTTCAAAACTGTAGATCTCTTGCCTAGCTCTTCTAGTGACAGAAAAAGTGTTTCATTTCATCTTCACAAGTAAGAGATCATTTTAAAAAAAGTCTAGAAACAGGAATAGAAGCAGACTGATTTCTCTTCCAAAAAATGAGAAATTCCTAAAGAAACATCAGTAGTCTGAGGAACCTTTGTGTACCAAAAGGATGAGTGAAATTTTAAAATTTTTAAAGTTCAGTTAAAGATTACTATATGCAGTCATTTCTAATTGCAATTTCTAATTACACTTTACCTGTTTTTTTTTAGCAAACTCTTGCAATAACATGTCTTCTGCCGAGAGGAATTGAAGGAAAAAGGAGCCAGTCAAAGTCTGCTAAAAAAACAACTTTAAATATTGTTGCATTTATAATTAACATGGGCTATCTCTATCCTCTTCATGGCACGGCAGCACATTGTGATTGCAGTCAGCTGTGCTCTCAGAGCAGTGGACTGTGGTTTTGAGATGGTTTTTTCCACATCTGTAAGCACTGAAAAAGAAAGGAAATTTGGGATAAAAACCATAGCCTTGAAGTAGGCTTGTGTCTTTAGAGGAGATTGGGACAATTGTCTGCTTTCTTACATGAAGCCAGTACTCAGAATTTGGGAGAGCAGGTTACATTTCTTCAAGTGTATTCAGGTATGAGCATGCAAAGGAGATGGGTCGTGCATCCACCATCTGGTAGAACAGCCAGGACAGCCACAGATGTCTTCTACTTTCCTCTTCTTGTCTGTGTCTTAGGATTCATGCTGCCTCTTCTCATTTTATGACATAAGGGAAAAATTAGCATAACTGGTGCTGGGATTTGTGCCTCTTGTAGATATGTAGGTAAACAATGATATGACATTAGCCATGACTGGCATGACTGGAAGAACTTGAAGACTTGACATTCACATAGTAAGAACTCTCAAAGAAACAGTAGTAGCTAAGAACACATCCACTTGACATCGAAAACAGTCCTCACTGGAAGGGACTGCAGTGGCTTCTGAAAGTCAGTTTTTCCGAACTCGGATCAAGGTAACGCTCAGGGGTTGCAGCCAGAGCTGCTTCTGGACTACTGGAGTACAGTGCATCCATTGCCCCTGGATTCCTAGTGATTCTTAGCATATATTAAAGCCCGTGATGTTCAAACAATGGTATGGGCCCAACAATTGTACAGCCTTCAAGTTAGTGGCTTAGTGTCATTCCCAAAAACATAAAGATGACAAGGTGATGTCTTTAGCACTTCCAGAGTGTTATCTGTTGTGTCTGCAAAGGGATCTCAGCCTGAGAAGCAAGCCTTTATTTAAAAGCCATTTTGGGAGCTGCTTGGAGCAGAGAAGTCATACAGATTGTTGGTAAAATGTCCACAGGCAAACTACATTTCGTGCAGTGCCTTCGAGGCCAACTTGATCATTAGTTGCTTTTAATTAGTTGTGCTTTTGAACTTTGCCCTTCTCATGCAGAAACGATGAATGCCTTGTCCCTAATGAAGCAGAAGGAAAACAATGTCTGTTTGCTGATAATTAGAAACTCCTGTCAAAAGAAAAAAGAAAAACAATAGAAGAGGACAAAATCATAGGCAAGGGAAGAACAGAGGAAGGAGCAGAAGGGAGTGATGAGGTGCTTGTTGATGGTGTCATCATGGTATGGGGTATCAGTGGACTCTTGTTTTTAGAAATAATAAACATCGGCCCCAGTTCTCAGAGAAAGGGATTTGCTGTATTCAAATCAATCAGTTGTGGCAAAGTTGGAAGAAGGAGCTGATGATTCCTGTGTCTTAGTGCAGAAAGACTGCTCGGTCTGAACAGAGTCAGTCTTTGCTTTGTTCCTGCAAAGAGTGGGCATAAAGTGTCCAGGAGTATACTCTGTGTGAAAGCATGAACACTTAACTATCGAGGGAGCGAGACAGTGCAGAAATAAGCCCAAAGTTTACCTCAGTGGAAGGTGGCCTATGCTTGCTTTAGGTCCATGTAGTTTCTTTGGATATAAACTGAAATAGAAAGTCTTTTCCTCAGAATTCCTCTTGCTGCTTTAGTCTGTGCTTTGCAGTTTGTGTTCCTGTATGTCAGCACATGGAAAAATTATGTTCTGTAGACGATAGAGTGTTGACTTCTGTGAATTATTTTACAGGTTACAAAGTGATGGATTGGCACAGATTGGGTTGCTGTGTCTTAGGACAAGGATGTGTTTGTAGCAATACACAATGCATTTTGATCATTAAGTTTGAATTTATGAGTCTGGTAAATACCAATAAATCTCTCCTCGATGGTCATATTGATAGATTTATTTTTTTTTTCTGGCTTACAGTTGTTTTCCATCTCTCACTCTTTTGAAATCTGCTTCTCCTCTTCAGAATACTTTTTAGGATACCTGTGTGGCTAGACATTTGGCATCCTGGGCAGTGCTTGAGGTGCAAGCGTCATCATGCAAGCATCATCTGCATCAGCAGAGCCACATGCACATCCAGGTTGCCGGGAGGAATTACTGTATCATCTTTATTGTGAAGAGAGGTACTAGGAGCCTCCAGTGAAGGGCAGCAACGCCTGCTTCCCACACTTGGCAATGGTGGGAGATAACCCTGCCCAGCAGGAACTCGGAGAAGGACATTTGAAGACCACTTGTCCTTGGGTGGCTTTTGTCTGCATTCCAGCTGCAGTCATGAACAAGGCTTATCAGTCTCATTTATAGCCAAGGCTCCTTTTTAGCAACTTGTTAGAAAAATTAGTTGGAACTTAAGTTCGACATGGGAGAAAGGTTTTTCATTACAGAGGGGAAAGCTGATTTAACCTAAAAGCATGTATTTGTTAGGAAAGTATCTTCAAACCAAATCAGAACAGCAACATTTGGTACATACTTTCTACGCTGATAACTGACTACACTTGGAATCAGCTAATGCACCAAAAAAGTTTTAAATACAATCTGGTGACATACATGATATATTCAGACAAGAAAAGTGATGAAAATATCCCCAGAAATAATAGGAGGAAAACTTCCACATCTACCTCTATTCCACCAATTTCTTCTACAACGATTACTGCTTCCATGTGGTGATGATACATATTAACATATTTCAGCTACTGTACAAAAATAAATATAATATTAACCATAATTTGGAAATAGAGAAGATCTCCCTTTTTCTCCCTTCTTATTTCTGAGTGGTTTACATTCTGACCTAGGATTTTAAACTTCAAAGTAGAGATCAGTTAGGTCTTTGGGTTTGGTTTTTTTTTTTTAATTTTTGATAGTCACCAACTTCAATAACTCTTTTGAATTAATTAATTTTCACTTACTTAATACCTTACCTGTCATGGTTTCTGCTTAGACAATAGTTTTGTGTGGAGAAGGCTTTAAGAAAAAAGCACAGTGATACAAAGGACAAAACCTTTACACGCCTGTACTCCAAAGCCAGTAGGAAAAGACAGGAGACTGTGCTGTGGATCAGACACACATGAAACAAGAAGCAGAGGAGAAAAAATTCAGATCCAGTCATCAGCTCAAATCCATGTGGTGATAAAAGCTGCTCAATTCCCTCACAGTCAAAATTACCAACTCAATGAGTCTTTTTAGAGCAGTTTTAAA
Source organism: Myiotriccus ornatus (assembly GCA_036023395.1). NCBI lineage: Eukaryota > Metazoa > Chordata > Aves > Passeriformes > Tyrannidae > Myiotriccus > Myiotriccus ornatus. Next base: position 104,870,255 of record JAYRBT010000082.1, read on the forward strand.
TAAAGTGAGAATAAAATAAGGCTAGATAAGGAAGAAATAACGATTCAGGGGCCTTTAGGAATATGTTTCATGTGGTTTACTTGTGCCCTTGGGTAAATCAGTTGTGGGAAAAGATAAAGAGATTAAATACAGTATTTGAAATTACATTCCTAATGACTCACCATTTCAGAGAGCTTGGGAATTTAAGCTGCAATTGAAAAGAAGCATAAAATGAGAAAAAAAGCTAACATTATCTTGGATAATGTGTATCAGATAATGAGTTGATACTCTTTTAATGTTGAACAGATGTCCTAGAAGAGGCAATTATTTTAATTCAAATTTTCTTTTACTTAAGCTGGTTTGCAAAAATACAGGTACTCTCTCACACAAATATAAGGATGAATATAATGAGAACCAAGACACTAATAGTTGCAAATCAGAAAAGCTAATTTCTTATTTCTATTACATGAAAATATCCAGCATCTTAAATCACAGTAGTGTTCCACTTTGGAACAAAAAGGCAAAATTTTCCATTAAATTAAATCTAAAATAATTAGATTTGAAATATTAGACTTCTTGAAGTATTTCACTCTGTCCTAATGCAATTCAGTTTATATTATTACTGTAAAATTAATAGAAGCTGGCAAGTAACTCAAATTCATCATGACAACCCTCTCTGAAATCACTGTGCTCTTTATACGCATTTCTAAAATGTTTTGCTTGCTGGGTATCAACTGAATACTTTACAGTTTGCTCGCCTGCCAAGCACACTCTATTAATTGCTAATAAATTGTTAAATGCTTGGAAAATCATTCAGAGACACCAATGGGACTTTGGAAGTTTAATCCTAATACTCTGATGCTTAAGCAAGGGAAAAAGGAAATGTAAAAAGCTAAAAATAATATTTTTTTAGCCATACTTCCCTCTACTTCTTCTTTGGTCTGTAATAGAGAAGCACATGAAATCATTGGAAATATGATTCTCTTTTTCTCAAGCCTATGTTGAAAGAGTTAACTCTTGGTGAGGTCTGTCAAAAAACCCTTTTTATTGCTCAACCTCTTAGTATTGAGTATTTTCTAGTGGTGCTGTCACCGCCGAGGCCCGGGTTCGATTCCTGGTCAGGGCCA
>JAYRBT010000082.1:104871460-104894414 GCA_036023395.1 Myiotriccus ornatus
AGTTCCACGCACACTGTAACTCACCTAAAAAATCCAATGCGCAGGCTGGAAGGTGTAAAGACCTTCCCCGGTTCTTCCTTCGCGAAGTCTGGCCATTATTATTACTCTGGAAAAGTATTATGCATTGCTGAGACAGGAATTGCATATATGTCTCATCTGCTCCATCTTCTACTTCAGTTACAGGATAGCACTGATCCAGGGGAGTTGAGTTAGTGATGCTTGCTGGTAAGCCCCTCCACAACTGCACTCATCAAGACTTTGTTAAGATTTTATCCACCCTAAGGATAAACAAAAGGAGGCTTTTCTGAAATTTTTTCAAGACATCAGCTGACCAAACTCTTTTACCATAACCTTATGGAAATATATGGAAATATATGGCTTATTTCATAAGTCATTAAATGTGATCAATACTTTTTTTAAAAAGACAAGTATGTGCTCTGGAGACTGGTGGTCTCCAGGCTGTGCCAGCTGTTTGAAGTTACTGCATACATGATCTCCTCACAGAATAGGGTTCATTTATAAAGTCATTTATGTTAAAGCAAATGTGAACTGCCACTGAAACAATTGCTTTAAAAGTATGTTTCCCTTTGTGATGTAAAAAATTTGAATTCAGTACAAATAAAAATAGATCTCATGGGATTTCTCAGAAGAAAACTTCTGCAGAATCTGTTTATCTCAGGACTGAACTGGGAAGGACATGAGAACAGGAACAGTAAGACTTAAGGCATTTGTAAATTACCCAAAGAGACTACAAATGATTATTCCAAATGGGTCTGTAAACTCGACATGACCTACTCTAGGGGCTCTTACCCATGTCCCCATAACCCGTGGCAGCTCTTTACACCCGGCAAAGACACCCACTAGCTGTAGTAAGCGCTGAGTCATTCTCCTAGAGGGAACTGCCTTCCACATACAGTTATGAGACTCACAAGAGTCTCCCAAAAACAAACATTTCTTCCTTCTGCAGCTCTAATTTGCTACCTAGAGGCAGCATCCCTCTTTAGTCTGCTCAACTGTTCCAAGTCCTAGATGTGCATACCTTTTCAGGAACAAAACTGATGCTTGATTGCCAAGGGCCATCACCTGCATTCCTAGTAGTAAAATATTTTCCCAAGCGATTTCCCATCTCTCTTACAATTCTGGATTCAGGCTTTTGGTTCAGACTAGCTTGAAATGTTTTCAAAAGGGCATCTTGTTTCAAAGGGCAAAAGACTTGAGACTCTCTAAAACGTGATGGAGTTCAGCAATTAGAAAGCTGTAATTCTCATCCCAGTGCAGAAAGCTCAGATGTAGATTGGGGCACTGGCAGAGGCAACCCATGTCTGGGAAGTTTTGTGTGAAAATACTTGATTTCCCCAGAGAAGCATGAGATGGCCCAAGACTGTCTTGTCAGATCCTGGCCTATTCTACATCCACTTTGAAAACACGTATCTGTATTAACCTACTCTGATGGCTATCCTTGTGCCATCACACAACTGGTGGCTTTTGAATCAGATATTTCAAATTGGCTTAGTGTATTTTAAATCTTTGTTGCCTCTTTTTCTGTATTTTTTTTTTTACCACTCGGACAAATGGAACTGCATCTTTTTAATAGATTTGAGCTACAGGCTAGCCAAGAATAAATCATGCAAGTGGGAAAATATCAGGAACGGAGCATAGAAAAATAAAATAATGTGATTATGTGTGTGGCTGCTTTCTCTGCAGTTTTCAAGCAGAATATCTGCTGCTATGCCCGTATCATTTTTTTTAAGGCAAAAAAAAGCTACAACATAAAAGACTTGGCCATGGTTGATGCCGAAGGGAAGAATTTTTCAGGGAGGATTTCCGAGCTGCCCACTCACTAACCTATTCGGCTTTTTTAAGGCTTTGGGATATTAAAGACTCATTTATTGCTCAGAAGTGGCCTGCATGTAACTTTATATCAAGGACATTTGATGAATTTTCAACACGCGAAATTCCAGGATTTTCCTGGCCTACTGAGAGCCCTTCTGCACTCTTCCTCTTTCACTATTTATGTGTGTGCATTTAGGTATTTTGTTGTGTTTTCAGACCATTCCACACTGCACTGCTTCTGAGGTCATGGCCAAGCTCACAGTTGTCGTATCAGCAAAGCTGCAGCCCCTGAAATCAAAAGATTGTATAAATTTATGCTTTTATTTAAGCAAAGCTTTCAAAGGAACCTGGGAGGGCAAAAAGTTTTCCATATGTCAGACCTCATGTTGTTATGTGACAAAAGGTTCACCACCCCCTAAGAGGAGCACAGAGGGAGGACAGCAAGTGGGGAAACCCTATAACCTCACTGGGAATGTGAGTCCTCCCTACCCTTTGCAGGGCTGTCCTGGGGGAGCCTCAGCCCCATGGGCCAAAGGTGATATCCATCAGGGTGTCACCTCAAGAGAGGCTCTCCTGAAGGGTTTGGCACGTGTTGAGATGCAGGGAAGAGCATCTTGGGATGGAACAAACTTACAGGATTTTATGGGGATGAATCAAAAGTGGCAAAAGGGAGGGCTCATGGTGGTTTGGGGAATAACAAGTGGGGGAGAATTAAGGGATGTAAGAGGCCAGTGCATGCTAACTGTGGCTGATCAATACACTTGTCTGGCTCGCCCTGCACCTCATTGATGCCACATGTCCTGTCTGCTCATTAAACTCTGTTTCCAACTATTTCCCTGGGTGGAGAGTCCCTGTTGTTGCTGGCAGGCAAGTGAAGTAGGTGGCTTGGGGGCCAGGTATCAAAGCAGAGATAGCCCAAGCCAAATGTTTGCCCGTCCCTGCCTGTGAGACAGCTGGAAGAATTGGCTACTGGCAGGGGTGTGGGGTCCAGACCAAGCGTGGGGGAGAGTGTGGGGTCTGGGGTTCACTGCAAGGGGGTGTGCACAAAGGGAGATGGGAGCATCCAGGGCCAGCCAGGTAGGCTGTGTGTCCGTGACTGGTTGCTGGAGGGGTCCATAGCTCTGTGTGTGTGTGTGTGTGTGTGTGTGTGTACACAAAGGAAGTTTGTGTGCCTGCAGCTGAGTGGGGCTGGGGCCCTGGGGGGGGTCCTGTGTCCCCCAGGCCAGCAGCTACCAGATAGATTGGGTATGTGAGGACAGTTCCTGCCTACATGGTGTCTATGTATGTATTTCCCACACATGGACCTTCATGCTGATCACACACAGAGGGGGACAGGACTAAAACCGTGCTGCTTGTGCAAGTGCTGTGTTTTCTGGGTGTGCTGGTTTTCACTGGGATAGAGTTGATTTTTTCAGTGTAGCTGGTACGGGGCTGTGTTTTGGATTTATATTGAGAACAGTGCAGATAACACAGGGATGTTTTTGTTATTCCTAAGCTGTGCTTACACAGAGTCAAGGCCTTTTGTGCTTCTCATTGCACCCTGCCAGCGAGGAGGCTGGGATTGCACAAGGAGCTGGAAGGGGTCGGCTGACCACAACTGACCGAGAGTATATTCCATACCATATGGCATCATGCTCAGCATATAGAGCTGGAGGAAGAAGAAGGAAGGTGGGGACATTCAGAATGATTCCATCTGCCTTCCCAAATCACTGTAAGGCATGATGGAGCCTAGTTTTCCTGGAGGTGACTGAACACCTGCCTGCCAGTGGGAAGTGGTGAATGAATTCCTTGTGGTGCTATTGTCGTGTGGCTTTTGCTTTTCCTATTAAACTCTCTTTATCTCAACCCATTAGTTTTCTCATTTTTAGCCTTCTGATTCTCTCCCCCATCCCATCAGATAGGAGTGAGTGAGCAGCTTAGCTGGCAGCTGGGGTTAAACCACAACACTGGCTTGTGCTGTTTGGCAACATGTGTACAGGTTTTGTGTGTGTGCCAATTTGGAATTCATGCTAAACCTGGCTAAAGACTATTTTTACCTGCTGCTGGAGCCAACCCCACATGTCAGGACTCTGCCCTGCTGAATGCAGTAGGAATGAATAACTGACCTAAAGTCTGATATCAAATGAGTTTTAGACTATTGAGGTTTCTAAATGAAGGATTTTCTCTTATAAGGGGGAGGCTTACAAACACACAGTGTCCAGCCAGCTGCACTGGCACCTCCAACTCAGCCCCTATGCAGAAATAAGAGAAATAAACTATGGACGGAGAAACTTTGAGCTGCCACTGGCGCACAGGGTGCAGTTTCTCCCATCAGATTTAACTAGTGCAAAGCCATTCCTCCTGGATGGCCGTGCTTGTGGGTTTCATTCTCTCATGCTGTGAGGGATTGCACAGCTTCCAGCACACGCTCATAAGCTACATGACCTGGGGCTGCAGTTCCCTCCCACTATCCAATTACTAGGAATTTTCCAGTAAGTAAGACACCATAAGGAGGTGTCAGTGATAAAAGCCAACCTGAGAAGAACCCTCTCAGTGTCAGCACTGAGCACACTAATAAATCATTTAGCCCAGCACCTTCCAAATACCAGCCCCAAAGCAGCAATATTTACATAAGTTTCTCCAGCTCATGCACAGATGGTCTCTCACCACTTACACTCTGAGAGACATCTCAGCATGAGCAAGAAGTGCTCTGGATGGGGGACTGGCTCGGGCTATTCACAGGGACAAGTTGCATACTTAGCTTTGAGTACTAAACAGTGCAAAATAAAGCAGAGAGTATTTCCCATGAGTCTGGGAACTCTGACCTGTTTCTAAACAAGCATCTGTTTGCTCCAAGCATCACAACCATAAGCGAGCACAGTAAAAACCATCTTGTGAAAGCAGAGTGATGGAAAGCTTTAAAATCCTTTAAAATTCCCGAGAACCTTTAAAATTCCGAAGAACCTTTAAAATTCCCTTTTAAATTCCCGAGTCATGATATCAAGTGGAAACATCACCTCAGCACTTGCTAAGATGACTGGCTGTGATGCTACTTGGAACCACTGACCCACTGCCCGACTGAGCAGCAAACCGCACAGATGCCTTGTGTCCTCCCACCAGGAAAACAAAAGACACAGAGGAAGCAGGTCATCCTTATCCCCTTGTCTGCCTTTTGGTCTCAGATGAGACAGTTTCACTTTGCAAGCATTGCTAAGTGTGAGTAGTTGGTCCACACTCTCACTTTCCAAATCAAAGCAGGTTTTCTAAGAACCCTTTTTTAAGCCGTGCATTGATACAAGGCATTCCTGTTGCAGGAGATGCACGCACAGCTGGGGCTATGACATGGTCCTGTGCTGGAGGCTTCAGCTGCAGCCCTAGGTTGAAAAAAAGGGGTAAAAAAAAAAAGAAAGAAAGAAGGCAATAAACATGTCAGTTCCAGAGGGCTGTTTTGGAGGTGTCTTTGGGGACAAGCTTGGGTTTACCTGGTGATGTTTGCAAGCTGGGCATACAGCATCATTCGGCCCCCTCTTTTTCTCTGTATTGGCATCTCCTATTTGCTCCTGTCCAAGCTCTGCTCCTGCAGGTGCTTTGAAAGGGAGAAAGCTCACTCGGTCGGAGTCCTATCTGTGCCAGGCATCTGTCCCCATCTGCATCACACTGTACTGACATCCACCACCCATGGGCTACAACAAAGCAGGAACATCCTCTGCCTCCAACAGCTGTACCATCAGGAGTGTGGAGCGTTTCTCAACACAATGGTCCCTCAGCAGAGTCCACTTCTTAGCTCCCACTGACATTTTCAGCTCCCAGATAGATGTGAGTTAGGATTTAATTCCACCCAACAGCCTCATCATAAGAAAAAGATTAAAGCTTGGAGGGGCATACTAGTTTAAAAGTCATAACACAGGAAAGATGGATAATGCACCAGCTCCATGGAGTAAGTGCCCAAAAGGATTAGATCAGTGGGAAAATCAGAGTTAAAAATGCAGCCATCCCAGCCCTAAAACACTGATTCTTTGTTCCAAAGTTGAACAGCACTGAAAACCTGACATCGTGTGGCAACAAGCATCCCCCACTGTCACAATAAGAGTCCTTAAAGAAAAGACAAGACACGGAGGAGCAGCTGTTTTTAGTAGTGGTGTCTGTGTGTCATCTATGCTTGAGCTGAAAACTCTCTGTACTGGGTTTGCATGGCAAGGTTTTGGTAGTGAGGGGTCTTCAGGGGTGGCTTCTGTGAGAAACTGCCAGAAGTTTCCCCTGTGTCCAAGAGAGCCGATGCCAGCTGGCTCCAAGATGGACCTGCCACTGTCCAGGGCTGAGCCCAACAGTGACCATGGCAGTACCTTGGGGATAACATAGTTAAGAACGGAGGGACAGTTACTGTGCAGGAGTAATTGGAGCCAGAGAAGAGTGAGGACATGAGAGAGCAACAACTCTGCAGACACCAAGGTCAGTGAAGAAGGAGGGGGAGGAGGTGCTTCAGGCGCCACAGCAGACATTCCCCTGCAGCTCGTGATGCAGACCATAATGAAGCAAGCTGTGCCCCTGCAGCCCATGGAGGCCCATGGTGGAGCAGAGATCCACCTGCAGCCCATGGAGGAACCCACACTGGAGCAGAGGGATGCTCAAAAGACTCTGTGACCCCATAGAGACCCTGAGAGTAGCTCAGCTGGTTAGAGCATGGTGCTAATAACACCAAGGTTGTGGGTTTGATCCCTGTGTGGACTATTCAGTTAAGAGTTGGACTTGATGATCCTTGTGGGTCCCTTCCAACTCAGAATACTCTGTGATTCTGTGGGAAGCCCACACTGGAGCAGGCTCCTGGCAGGACCTATATCCCTGTGGAGAGAGGAACCCATCTCCTGGAGCTGCTTTGCTGGCACGATTTGTGACACCATGGGGGACCCGCGCTAGAGCAGCCTGTTCCTGAAGGACTGAACCCCCCTGGGAGGGACCCATGCTGGATCAGGGGAAGAGTATGAGGAATCCTCCTTCAGAGGAAGAAGCAGCAGCACAGACAATGTGTGATGAACTGATTGCAGCCTCCGTTCTCCATCCCTCTGTGCCATTTGGGGGAAACAGGGAGATAAATTAGGAGTGCAGTTAGCCCAGAAAGAAGGGAGGGATGGGACAAAGGTGGTTTAAGAGTTGGATTTTATTTCTCACTACTCTACTCTAAATTGATTGGGAATAAATTAAGTCAGTTTCCTGAAATCAAATCCATTTTGCCTGTGACAGTAGTTGGTGAGTGATTTCTCCCTGTCCTTATCTCAACCCACGAGCTTTTCAATATATTTTGTCATATTTTCTCACCCCTGTCCAGCTGAGGAGGGGAGTGATTGAACACATTTGATGGGCACCAGGTGTCGAGCCAGGGTCAACTCCCCACAGCCTCTGCCTGTGCATGTCTTAGGAAAAGGAACAAGGACCTCTCTAGCCTCCACATAATATTCAGTCTTTTCCCTCAGCAGGTAGACATTTCTGGAGTAGGGATTTCTAAAGCGTGTACCAGGGAAATGAACAGTGAAACGTGCAGGTCAAAGTAAGCAGTCAATACGGTGACCCAAATGCAAAATGGGCTGGCACGGCCTGTTCCACACCAGTGCACTGAGCATCCGTGCAGGCTGCACGGACAGTCCTCCCCACTGAGAGCCAGGTCCTGGCCAATCTCCCCTTTCAGCCGTACTGCAATTTTAAAACTGAAAGGTAACTTCAGAGTTTGGCCCATATGTTTAAAGACAGCTGTAGGAAGAGTAGCTCATCTAGTAGGAGCAGACGTCCACTAAACCACTGCTGTGACTTAAAGAAAGAGTCTAGAAAAGACATGGGTAAAGTATAGCAAGCTTCCTGCAGCACAGCATTCCTGCTGTTTGGAGATTTCCTGCACCAGAGGTTATGTGTTGACCATCATCTGAATATACAGCTTATTCTCGCCCTCCATGGAGGAGGGAGGCTTGTTTTCCTGTGAAATAAGCAGGCATCCCAGTGGAAGTACTAATGAACAAAACCTCTTCATGGGACTGCACCATCTTAAATGCCCTGACATCAAGATTCAGGAGCATCCTGCCACCCTGACAAATGGTCCAGCTGGGAGCCAGCTGAAGCTACAAGTCAATAACAGCATCCCTGTGCTGGGAGTTAAAGGAAATATTTCCACATTCTCTCTTCAGATTGTGTTGGGACTGCCTGTATCCTGCAGGGCTGCCTTAACAATACTTGCTCATGGCAGGAAAAATCCAAATCTCAGGTGACGTGAAGTCCCTCCTAGGTATTGCTTTAGATCCTGTCTCCCTCAAGCAGAGGGGATGAGCTGTAGGCTCAGCAGGAATTTGAAGCCAGCGAGAAGAAGCAGGACAGCCAGCAGAAGCTCACAGTGTCACAATGACTTGTGATCCACCTGGAAGTCCCAGGAGCATCTCCGGATGTTCAGCCGAGAAGGTGCTTTTCTCCCTGCCAACTACAATGCCAGCTTGTGGCGCTGCTGCTTTCCACCGGCTGAGCTCATGTTAAAAACATAGACTGCTTCCTTGAAAAATCCTCAGGGAAAGCAATCTCCTGCCATTATGCTGAGGAGGAGGATGCAATCCCTAGGGAAGCCTTGCTGGCAGCTGAAATCTGTGCACCAGATTTTACCAGCCGGATTAGGCCAGGGAGGGTAGGAAATGGGCTTCCTACAGCCCTTCGTCTCCTTGGTTTGGCACATGCATGGCTTCAGACACAGGCTCGGATGTAGAAAAGCTAAGATTTGGCTTTAATCATGTCTTTAGGAGACTATAACAAAAAGATGTGAGCATATTTGTTGAGGTACGAGTACCTAATGGAGCAGGTACCAATCAAAACTTAAACTGCTATAATCAACCACTGTGTAACAGAGATTTCAATTCATCATCAGGGTACTTTTAAAGTAGGGAGTTACCTGCATGTAAATCATGAGTATTTTTTAGAAAGGGAGTTAAACCTAAAACAACTTGATTTGCTCGAGGAACACATTCTGGAAGTCTAATTTCTATTTATTTATAGACAACCAAAATGAAAATATTATGTCTATTTTCATGAGGCAGGCTTAGAAAACAAAAAACAGTCACAGAAAAAGCATTTGTGATGGAAATTTTCTGTCCTCTCACTGGGACTGCTCAGAGTGTGAGAAGAGAAGGGGAGGAGGGATATATATATACATGCGCATGTGTGTGTGTGTATATATATATGTATAAATTGATTGATCTATTTTTAATGTGTGTTTATATATGTATATTTATATAGACAAGTAAAAATCATAATATCAGGAGAAACCACTGTGAATATTTTAGTCAACATGAAAATAAATAAAACTATTTCTTCGGCTAGAAGGGAGCAACGTGTGCTCCACAAATGTGTATGTTCTTGGCAGGAGCTGGAGGCTTATGCACTAAAGGTTTTGGTGATGGCATGAATGATTCACACAACTAAATCCAGGCCCCAGCTCCCACCACCATAGCTCCTAGCACACATCCTGAAGACACTGAGAGCAGCTGGACATGGAGGACCATGAGCAGAGACCCCAGTGCTTCCCCTGGTTTCCAGTGAGAAGCCTTCAGGGGAGCTATATGCTCCATAAAAACCTTGTACGCTGCACTCTGTATGTGAAAAGTGATTATAAGGCCAGTTACAGTATTTGTCTCTTTTCCCTGTAATAAAGAGCATCCCCGAGAGAGAGAGAGAGCATCTTATTCCAACTCCTTTGTTCTGCTGCACCCTGTATTTCCCCAGCTTTGGTTGATCTGGTCCCAACAAACACCAGCCCTGATCACCTCTTCCCTTTCCATCTGCCCCAGAGTCTCAGAGCCTCTGTAAGGAAAGCCACTGTTGCCTTGCATCCCAAAAAGTCAGCATGTCAAAACATCAGCTGGTGCTCTTTTAATTAAAAAGAGAGGCCCATCAAAGACTGGGTGGATTCTTGATGCCCACGCGTGTGCACGTACCCCGTGCCACCTGCCCGGGCAGAATGGCAGCGGGCGGCGAGGCAAACCTCACATGCAGTGATGCTGGCTGACTCGTGGAGAACAAAACCCTCCACCAGCTCTTCCAGAAAAGAAAACAAAAGCCTTGAACAAACCATCCCCGGGCCATTTCAGCCAGCAACAAAGCTAACAAGCAAATCAAACAGAGAAATATCCCAGCAGACCTCAACTGGCTGAACAAACAAACGGAGAAACTCAGGTTCCAAAGAGCAGGGGAGCTGCGTTATGAAACAAGATTTTTGATACAAAAGGAAGCTTACAGCTATCGCTGGTGATTAGGCACGGAAGAGAAAGGTCGCTCTGGGCGTTAGACCACACTTCACACACACACAGAGGTTATTCAATCAATATTTGTCCTGGAATCACATGCAGCGGAAAAAATTTCAAGTGAATGGTCAGCAGAATTTAATGTTCGTATTCATTCATGTTGTGCTCTTGGATGAACATGTGTTTTTATATCTAGCACAACCTAAGCTTTAGAATCCAGGAGGTTTTTAATCAAAATACAGGAAAACCTTGGAATTAAACACTGCATTTGTATATGCCTTTCAATTACATTTTCAGCAGGATGGGGACCTTTGATTTTAGAAAGGAATCTGTGGTAGGAGGGAGATTATTTGGATTTCCAAGTTCTGGACCTAATGTGAAAAATAAATCAGTTAAAGCTCCAGAAAGATAACAGAAAACTGGCTGTCCACAGAAACCTCCCCAGAGCAGAAGGGGGGGATTTATTCTTGCCATCACTGTTCTCTGGCCATGCTGCTGCGCTGGCATTAGAGGTTTTATTTAGGGTCACAACAGTAACAGCGGGAAGATATAATCCTCTGATGAACAGGCAGCTGTTACCCCCTGCCATTGTAAAAACGATGATCTCAGGTTGAGGACACTGTTGCCTTGAATCATCATATTTTTTTATCCCCCTCCCCCTGTGAGTTTGCCACAACAGATTGTTTGCTTATATGCAGATCATAAGGACATGGCTCTATTTTCTCCCCTCAGCAAAAGTTAAAGGAAATTTGACCGTAGGTACCCCAATCATGGACTTTAGAATGTGGGTGCAAATAGTGATGATTAAAACACAAAACGAAACAAAACAAAACGAGGCAAAACCCAACCTTCTTGCCTAGTAACTTAGTGACAAAATATGCATGAGGCACGGTACAACATCCAGTTCACTTCAGGTTGTTATACACTTGATGGATAGCATTCAGATAGCTATCACAGCAGCAGGATGCCTTTAAGTCCTTAAGATTATATCTTTGTGTGACTGAAGTCAGATATAAGTGCTCTCTAGGATTGCATAGGGGTTAATTTCAGCTGCATAAGGGATTGCCTGGGAGAGGAGAGCCCCATTCAACAGCACAGAAAGTTATAGAACAAAGGCTGCTTCAAGGCAAAAGCTTTCAGGGAGAAGTTTATTTTAATAGTCTAGCTGGAAATTCACTGGAAAAACAGCTCTATCAGTTCTGGTCAGGAAGAGTGAGGGCAGAGAATATGTTCCTCCGGCAGTCTGTCCTGAAGAAGAACCCGTGCTCCAGCACAAGACAAAGAGTTGCCATGTCCCACATCCGATGGATGAGCTGTCTTCCTCATAGAGATAACGGAAAAGAAAAATAAGCTTTAAGTTGGTCACACTGTGTTAAAGATTGCTTTGATGGACTTCAAACAGCCTACTGAAATCATCTGCTGTGCTCCAAGTGCTGCTCTGCTTCCAGAGGAGATGCTGCAGGAAGGCAGAGGGCTGAGCGAGGAGCACTGCACAGATCAGGTACCCCATCCACGAACATGGGAAAGGCACTTTGTTCACATGGTGGTGGAAAACCAGTAAACCCCATGCGTAGGAGGTTTATCATAGCACCATCCCTATGCATTCACAGGAACAATCAGTCGTATTTCTCCTGCAAACCATTTTTCTTTGCCTGTGCAACTCCTCCCCTCTGAAAGCACTTATTCTGGGGGCAGTGCTGATGACCGACTTGCTGTTGTTTGGGAAGACAAAACTCCCTGTTCAAAGTGGGGCACTCTGGCACAAAACAGGGTTTATCCTGAAAATGGGCTGGCAGGTTTCACATGAGGTCTTGCTCTTTCAAGGTTTCACCCCCACAAGGCTATTGCACTTATATTTCATAACACTTGTAAAGGAATATTCAAAGCAGAGAGAGAAAAGAAAGATCCCCCATTAATGTGATTTGCTACTTTCAGGGCTTTGGCTCTCTGTCTGTTTGGCACTGAGCACTACAGTGTCCTGTCCCACTGCTTGCTGTCCTCTGGCTCTGAACTGGGGCAAAACTGCACAGATTCAGGCACAATCAAAATGATGTTTCATGGGAGTAATTTTTAATGCTCTGTAATGTATTTCCATAGAGAGCCACAGATTTGGACTAAAATTACCTGGCTTTAAAAATGTCCATTTCAGAAACAATTGCATATTGAATTTGAGCATTTGAAGTTCTGGGACAAATGACCCTACCTGCATTTGTCTTCCTCTTACCTTAATGGGCCATCATCCTCCTGCACCTCCCTGCAGTCCAGGTATGCTTTGTACCGATCAATAAAAAAAAGTATCCCTCACCCATCTTGTTCTGGTTGGCAAGGAAATACTAAAGACTCATGACCAGCAGATAGCTATTCAAACAAATTCATGTCTTAGCGAGCCTACAAAGGATTAACACACCCATGTTTTCACTGTGTGGCTCTCCTACGAGCTGTAAGTGTTGTTCTAAAGACAGAAATTGCAAATTGTTGTTTCCAAGGGCACAGCATGCTCCATGATGTAGTATTGGATATTGTACTTGGTCCACCAAAATGCTGATAATGCGTCAGCCAGTTTAACATTCCTGTACTTTCTTAAGAACAAAAACAAGCAGAGGTGACATGTCACTGCTGTTTAGAGCAGCACGAAATTTAAACCACAAAGATCATCAAAGTCCTGCTCTGCACAGAACAACCCCAAGAATCACACCATGTACCTGAGAGTGCTGTCTGAACACTTGTTGAATTGTGACAGGCGTGGTGCTGTGACCACTTCCCTAGGGAGCCTGTTCTAGTGTCCAAACACCCTCTGGGTGAAAAAACTTTTCCTAATATCCAACCTAAACCTCCCCTGACACAACTTCTGGCCATTCACTCAGGTCCTGTTGTTGGTCACCACAGAGAAGAGATCAGTGCCTGCCCCTCCTCTGCTCCTCACAAGGAAATTATAACTGCAATGAGGTCTCCCCTCAGTCTCCTCTTCTCCAGGCTGAACACACCAGGTGACCTTAGCTGTTCCTCATGCAGCTTCCCCTCTTGGTCCTTCACCATCTTCGTTGCCCTCCTTTGGACACTCTCTAAGAGCTTAATATCTTTCCTACATTGTGGTGCCCAAAACTGCACACAATATTCAAGGTGAAGCCACCTCAGTGCAGAGCAGAGCGGGACAATGCCCTCCCTTGACTGGCTGGCAATGCTTTGCCTGATGCCTCCCCGGACACAGTTGGCCCTCCTGGCTGCCAGGGCACTGCTGACTTGTATTCAACTTGCCACAGACCACGACCCACCCATCCTTTTCTGTGTGCTGTTCTCCAGCATCTCATTCCCCACTCTGTTATGTACATCCAGGGTTGCCCCATCCCAGGTGCAGAATCCAACACTTGTCTTTGTTAAACTTCATATGATTGGTGATTGTCCAGCCCTCTAATTTATCCAGGTCTCTCTACAGGGCCTCTCTCTCTCTGAGGCAGTCAACAGCTCCTTCCCATTTAGTATTATCAGTAAACTTACCTAGTATTCCTCCGAGTCCTGCGCCCAAGTCGCTTATGAAGATATTGAAGAGAATTGTCCCTAAAATGGAGACCTGCAGAACTCCACTAGTGACCAGTCACCCTCCTCGCTATCACCCTTTGTGCCCAGTCTGTGAGCCAGTTGCTCACCCGCTGTGTGATGTGTTCATCATATTCAAGAGAGCTTTGGAGTTTTCTTCTATAAGCATTGCTCCTGCTGCACGTCAACATTAAGGCAACATGAAACTCTTACAGTATACAACACACGGCCTTGTTCTTCAGAAGACATCTGCATTTAAGGCAAACATTAACATAAATCCAGACTCCAGAATGCTCCCTCACACAGAATAGTGCTTTATTAAGTAGTACTTAGTAGTACTTTAATCAGTAGTCCCATTAAAGCCCATGGGATTATTCCTGCAGTAGGGTGCAGCTCCGAGAAGTAACACTGTGGTTGCACAGAGGATGTGAACAAGCTTTTACTACCTAGGATGTCCTAATTAGTCCTAATGATGATTTGAATTAACTGATTGCATCTTGCCTCATTGGCAGAGTAGAAAAGAACTCTTTCAATTAGTTTTGAAAATGAGTGAATTTAATCCGAATATTGCAGAATACTTGCTATTTACAGAATATTTATTTTTTTCCTAAACACCAAGTTTTTAGCCAGGATTCATTCGCTCTTGCTACAGAACCCTTTTGCTTTAAGGCAGCCTGTTCCCATAGGAACACAGTCACACTGGCATCATGGAGACAACTAAAACATTTTCAAAATCAGCCAGCAGAATAATTCTGCTATGTATTCCTTCTACTGCTCTAGTTGGAGAGTATATATTATGTCCTGTTATATCTAGTTGGAATTACATCCCCACAGGGCAAAGTTAAATATATATACATATGTGCATACACACATTCTTACATAGATAAAGAACCAAAATCTTGTACATTCTTTTTGGTTTGTATTTGACCTATTTCCTCCTTTTTTTTTTTTTTTTCTTCTCCTAAGGGACTGGACCAAATACCAGGCATCTCCAAAGACATGGCAGTAAAGTAGAACTAAACCATTCATTTTTAGTTTGGAAGAAGGAATCGCCAGTCTGTCAAACATTCCAGCAGAGACACCTGCAGATGCACCAAGTAGGTACCAGCTACCATACTAGGAGAGCTGTACTCTCCTGCTACATTGCCATTTCTTTCCGTTTGCTTTCTGCCCCATAAGTAAGTTTTATTTTGTCATAAGTTTTAGAATGGATCTGATAGACACTTTCCAGCTCTTATTTCTTCACAACTTAATGGATTTATCCTTTCCTTGGGGCTCAAGGAGGCTTGAATTTTAGTCTTTCAATATGAATGCCTTCTCTCTTCCCTCACTTTCTTCTACGCTTGAATGCTTCATTTATTTAACAGCCTCAATGATCTCAACGTGAATATTATTACACTGAAGTGCTAGTCAATTTGAGCAGAGACAGCAGAAGACTGGATTTGTCTTGCCAGGGGATTGCCTTTCTCTTTATGTTATTTTCATTTGTTGCTTACAAATCTTTCCTGCCAAAACATTCAAAGGAAAAATGTGTCCTGTTTAGACCAATTTTTAGCAGCTTTAATTGCTATCAGATTATGTGAAACTTGCATGTGGCAAGTTGTGATTATTTGGGGTAGGACTGAGCTGCTGTTTTCCCCTGCTGTGGCAGCAAGCCCTCCCCACCCCACAGGCAGACTGTCCTGACAGACCCCAGTGAGGGATTTGGGCACCTGTGGCCATTCCTCTGCAGGTGAATTTGCTGTTCCTCAAGTGGGTGGCCAGACTCCCTCCCCTTGAAATGTGAAAGCAAGCAGGAGGATTTTAGGAATTGCAGGAGGTGACCCCCCATGAGCACCACACTGGCATCCCAGAGCTGCAGGGAGCAGTGAAAGACCTCCAGAGGGCTATGGTGGGAAGGCTGTGACTTGACCTAGCTGTGATGAGAACACCGCCCGGGCACATGCCAGAATCGGAGGTGCACAGCCCTTGGCATCTCAGAGGTTTTGGAGGAGAGAAGCTGCCCATCATCCTCCTCCCACCCAGCCTGCAGCTGAGGCTGGACCCGTATCACTCCACGACCAAGATCACTGCCATTTCACCTTCCTTCTCAGGAGCCCAATCACTTGTGCCAGCTTTTCTGGTCACCCTGTAACAGAGGCAGAGCTGACCTGGCTGGGTTTTATCATGCTGGAAATTTACCAGTGACAAATATTTATCTGGGAGTATTGCTCAGGCAATCCAGGCAGGACCCATGTCCCATCCTGGGGGCAAAGTAAAATGGCTGCAGCTCCCTTGAACTCCTGTGCAGGTAGCCCAAGGTGACGGGACACCAAGGATGCAGGCACAGGTTTTATTTCCCCCTTAGGGCTGCCAACTTTCCACACCAGCCTGCAACAAGCACTACCCACTGAGGATCTCCCTAGTTAAAATGGCTCTGAAACCTTCCCTGAAATTTTAGAGTTAACCAAGTGTGGTGCTTAGAGGATATCATGTTGCACACAGACCAGAAAATGCCATTTTGCTGAATGCAAAAACGAAGCTCCTGCCACCAGTTTTCCATTTGCTTCCTTCATTCCCCTTGGAGTCACACTCCGTGAATTTAATATTTTCAAGAGGAAAAAAAAAGGAATCCTTTGAAATTTTCTTTTTTTTTTTTTCTTGGATATTAAGCATTTCCAGTCAAGCTGAACTCGTAGGAGAGTCTCTGAAACACTCCACCGGCACGTCCCTCTGGGAACTTCAGATTCTATTTATTTAATGTTTTCACTCATTGAAGACCGTGTCTGAGTAGGTGTCAACAGCATTTACTTTCTCATCCAGCTCCTTGGTCTCACTGTCCTGTGAACTGCAGGGTTTTCTTACCCTCAACAGCCAGCAAACTGAAGGACTTGTCTATGTGAATGTTCCAGAAACCTGCAGCCTGTTTTAAAATTATCCCGAGGCGATTAAAAATTAACAGACACTGTGACGAAGACAGATGTTCTTCCAGGCTTCCCTCTAAAATCTTAATGTCCAGTCATTCTGTACTTGATTACAAACTGCCTCAAAATGCTAAAGAACAGGATAAACCATAGCTGTCACTTAATGAAAACCTTAAAACAGCTCTTTTTAGCAACCAGTCACTCTGTTGTATCGCAATTACAAGTTTCTTTTTATTTACTCCACTGCCTAAAGAGATTTCCAGGTAGACAGGACATTTGCCCATTCCTCGTTTCAATAAAGATGACTCCATTTTGAACCTCACCCTTATATTAATTTATTATGACACTGAAAAAAAAAACACAACAAACAAAAAACAAACTCTGATTTCAAAGAGGAAAACTGCAGCAAGACAAGGACAGAGGCAGGGGTTGTTTTCTGTACAAATGCCCACAGTTTTTGTTCTTCAAGGGAGGGAGGAGCTATGTGGCCCTGTTCCCATTTAATCACTCCAGTAGGAGCCAGCAACAGCCACATTCCAGTTGCAGTTCTGACATGGCCACCTTCCTTGTTTTGTCTAGTTATCCTGCAAGCTCACGGAGGCATGGAAGAGCATTTTAGCAGCACCCAGTAAAATGCAGCTCCTGGTTTAGTGGGGGTCTTTAAGGGATCCAACAGTATACAGAGTGAAAAAATAACAGCAGCAACAACAAAAAAACTCAACGTCAGCTTAAGTTGAATAAGAAACTTAAAAAATTCAAGCACGCAAAAAAAGTGAGGAGGAATTTATGCTGGATGTGCGAGCCCTCAGCACCCCCCCACCGTGTGTATGCATTTGACCTGAGAATGGTGTTTTTTCCTCCTGCAGTACATCCCTCCTCCACTCTGCTTGTCTGCTCTGCACCCGTGGTCCAGGAGCTGCCTCCAGCGTGCCACAGAGCAGCTGGGAACATCCCTCTCAGTGATTCTGTAGGTCTGGGGACTGCATGTGCTCAGCCCATTCAGCAAAGGTGGAAGCCTGAAGTTTTCTCCACGGAGATATATCCTCTCTGTCAGTTTTCACTGCTAGGCAGAAATAAGTCCCTAACTAGCGTATGCAAGCTATGATTCAAAGGGCTTAAAACTGGACAAAGGTGGGTGGATTTTGACAAGAAGCGCACGCCATCCTCCTTCCCCAGCCCCACCTCAGAGACAGAAGCCCATCTCCTGAATTCCTATCTCAGTGCAGGGATGGTCGGGTATTTCAAAGGAGAGACAAAAAGAATTTCTAATGTGGGCGAAGTGATGTGTTTTTCTTGGTCTTGCCCTTGGAGCTCGCATATCCATTTTGACCAAAGTTTTCCAAGAAATGCTTGGCCTGAATCGGATCTTGCATGGATCTAGCAATGGAAAATATTAAGTACTCTTAATAAAGGTACAGTAAGTTGGAGTAATGATACAGAGGTCAGTTTTCACTCAACTAGACTGCCCTAAATTCTTCAAGAGACAAACAAGTATTAAATGGCTCTACCACCCATATGTGCACTAGTAGCTCACTGATGACCTCAGGAACCCTTCAACGCAAACACAAACACCACACATGCCGCACCTCTGGCATCCAAAATAATTGGCAGGTTGGGTGCCCTGACCATCCACACCTCAGCTGATTTGCAGAGACACTGTTTCATCTTTACTGAGGGCACCTGCTTCTGCACGTCCTGCCCCGCAGTCACGCGCACTACTCCAACCACGACGTTGGGTGGTCACAGATCTCTCCCACTTTCCCACTGCTGTATAAGATCTTGGGTTTATATTAACTTGGCAGTGTTCACACCTGACACTCTGGAATAATACAAGCAAGGTTAGGTTCTTCATAGAGAGCCAAGTGTGGACCTACACCTATCCAAGGAATGCTTCTTTTCCAACAAGGTGACACCCTTCTTAGGGTCAAATTTTTACATTTCAAGGCTCATGAAAAATCACCAATGGAAGCACAAGTGCTTAGCATTTCTGAGAATCAGTTTAAATTTACAACAGACTGAAGGTTTGGGCCTGGCACCAAAACAGGCCTTGCTATCCAGATGCAGTATTAGTCTTTTGTAAAGAATTTGCACTGTCTTTATCCAATTTCCATTCTTAACTATGGCTTCCAGAGAAATGTGTTCAAACTCCCCCAACTTTTTTTCTGCCAGACACTTCTTCTAAGCAGGATTATTAAATTTATATTCCAAATCTTTCTCCAATCTTACATCTGCTTTCCTCTTCTGAAGTGCAATTCTTTTCTGCAACAGAAAGAAAAAAAGTGTTTCTAAAGACTGCACATTTCTGAAGTCGTGCACAGCAAAAGTAGAGTGCTCACAGGCGATGAGAACTCTGCATGACTGTGGGGATCTGATAGTGATATCCAAGACCACCGGTAATACTGATCCCTGTTCTCACCTACGGGAGCACAGAAGCATTATCTCCACACTACATCTTTGCTGAGCTTTGCATAACAGTGTTACCTGACTGATCCTGACAGTCAGAAATCAAGCTTGCCAAAATTACAAGCAACAATTGCATTTACTTTTTCTTCCCCTAGCTGCCTCAGTCCTGCAGCTCTAACAAGTACCAGTGACAATGAGAAACTTGTTTTTGTCACCAAAGCAGGCATACACTGTGCTGAGGCCACTCAAGAGCTAGCCTGGTGACTCACGCTGGTGACTCAGGACTGGTTATGCCCGCAGACTTAACTCTCGCTATAACACAAATCTCTCCTCTAACTCAAATGCTGGGTGAAGTTTTCAATTCACCTGAAAAGATATTTTTAAGCTTGATTTGACAAGCCGCTCAGGAGCCCAGGGTTAGCTCAAGGCCTGTGGCCTTTGGGGCTGGCTCTTCATGTCTTACATGCTGTATGCTTGCCTTGCAGAAGGATTGCCCTCACACTAGCTAAAGAAAACCCAAGACAACACAAGAATTCCACACCTGGGTTAACTTTCCTCTGAAGGCAGGTATGCATAGGCACCATTTCTCCAGTCCCATTCCTGAGACTGTTAAATTGCTGAGCTTTCATTTTTGTCCAAACTCCCTCCACCCTCTTCAATCTCTTTAAAGACAGCCTTTCCATCACCAGTGTTAACAGGCCCCCCCAAATTCCATGCTGCCTCTGAACACCCACAACTGATGAGCCTCTCCCGCAGCTCTTGGTGTACTGGGTGAAAAAGCCATCATGCTCTATCACTCCCATTACCCCTTGTCATCCAACTGCTTACATAAGCCTATGGCCTCTGAAATAAAAACATTTGCTTGCACTTGGGGTAGAACTGGTTGGTTGGAAGAGAACTTGAGAAGTGATTGGAAAAACAGTCACAGAAGCAAGCTTCCAGAATGTGGCTTTTTCGTTTTCCTTTCAACTTTGCTATTTCCTTTAGTCAACCACTGCTTCCCCATCAAACAAAAAAGTTTCAACCAGCAAAGTCAATTTGTTTAACATTTCCACTTAACTTTCAGCAGACAGGACTAACACAGCACACTGTAATCACCTATAGTTTTGCTAAGGACAGATCAAGATAACATAAGTAACTGGGAAAAAAATTCTCCCTGTGTTGAGCACATTGATTTAAATTTGCTACTGAATGTATAAATAGGTCTTGAGAACCTGGTATTTCTAACATGCCAATTATCTTCGTACTGTGGTACCCCACTCATTATCAAAAATAGCTTCACTTCAGACAGAAAAAAATCATGCTTTTCTTCTTGTATGTGGCTTTCTCAAATTGGTTTATTCTAATGTGCAGTAGAAGGGATGTTTTAGCTAACCTTCGGTGGGATTTTTGGAAAAGACAGTTTGTGCATATGCACAGTACCCCCAGAGGCAGTTAGACCACGGGCATCAGTTTGGGCCCATGGAAGTATTTAAGCCAGTGAGCACAGACAAACACCTTCCAAAGTGCCAAAACGAGCTCAGCTGAATGAGCCAGGCCAGGAAAGACCTACAATTTATTCCTACCACTCTAATTTTGATGTGACAAGGTTGATAGGCTCAACCATTCACATAAGCGTTCCTGATCTCAGAGATCGTAAAAAACAGTTTTATAAAAATCAGGTGCCAAAAAGCAGTTGGATGCACATGTGGACAAGGGAGGGGATAACATTTCCCTCTGGGACAGCTCTAGAGGAGCTCTAGAACAGAGGTTGTGGCTCCATTTATAATAATGCTTCCAACAGAGAGTGGTTTATCCCATCACAAGAGTAATTTTGTGAAAGAAGTGCACACTTCTGCACTCATAAAAATTATCCCAAGTTAAACCAATCTCTGGAACCCCAGCTGCCCTTTTCGTGGTGGTTCTCTTTCCCAGACCTGTATTTTGTGAGAAGTTAAATCTATAAGACACACTCCAGCACTCCGTTGCCAGACAAAGTTCTTGAGCTGCAGAGAAAAATACACACAGTTGCTGCTTCCCCTGAGAAATGCAAGAGGGAAAAAAATATCCCAGTGTATACCTTAATCGGCTGTAACATCGGAGCCCTGAGTTTCACGACCTATTTATTTACCCTCTGCAAGTAGTCCTTGGACCAGAGGTCAGCATTCAGTGAATGTACCAACTATCAGGCTACAGAGCTGTGACCTTTTCCAGTGGCCCAGGAGTTCTGCTCCAAAAAGTCATGAATTCTTTTAAAAGCAGTACTGTCTTAAAAGGAGGGTGGAACTCATCCATGGGACGCCAAGTACATCGTTTACCTGACATCTCACTGGTTGTCCCCGCAGGGTGAAGGCCTCTGGTCAGAAACAGGCGTTGCCTGCCTCATCAAATGATGGTGACAGGCCTGAAATTCCTCAGCCTTCCTCTCCAAAACAGAAGTTTGAAGGAACCACTTCACAACCACAGGAGTACCGAGCATCCTTCCAGCAGATGGGACGTGTCAGTTGGGCTTTCCTCTGGGAAGGAGAGTTTAGTAATCTGACCTTCCCACTTCCCATCCAAATGATCCATCCTTGACATGCCACAGGGACAGGCACAGCAGTGCCTTCTGTTAAGAAAGACAGCACCAGCGTAAGGCTCAAGAGAGCTGACTGGTGAGAATGACCATCTCAAAACAGCAATTACCTCCCTAAGAAGATGTGATCTGGAAAACATTCCTTTCCTCCATCATTTCCCACTCCCTTCCTCACTGCTTCCTGCTCGGGATGCTGCCCATCCAATGTCCTTACCACACAGGTAGCACACCCCAGGGACTTGGCCTCTAAATTTGGAGGTTGTGGCACTTAGTGTCAGTAGAGACTGAAGGTTCAGAGATCAATCCAAGTCACAGAGCTCAGTTCTAAAGTGTTTGAATGCTCAAAAGGCCAGTTTTGAGAGGAACACGAATCTGGATCCATAGCTTCCTCCAACAATAAGAATAGGTTCTCCTTTCTGTTCAAGCTTTTTTTTTTTCTTTTAAACATCAAATTAGCAAGGTTTTGATAAAATTGTAGGGGATATTGCCATATTTTGTGACAGTTTGGGGTGGTTTGTAAATCATCTACCAACTGTAAATGGAATGTAATAATAGTCATTGTAATGCTTTATGAGGAAAGCGCGTGCTGTTATCTTGCAACAACCATATGTTCTGCTGTTTGTATGTATCTGTTATCCAACCCTTACATAAGCCGTTGATGAAATTACCATCACAGGACAAGCACACTCCTAGCACGGTTGAGCTGATCAAAGTAAAGTAATGAAGAAATAAAGAAGCGTTTTGCTGAGGTGAGACTGGCCACTCACCTTCCCTAAGCAGCAGCTGCAGGAGGCAGCGTCCAGACCTGCAGTCAGCTGCACAACTGCCATCACTTTGGGGACGACAGGGAATACAGAGATTTGGGCTTGGGCTATATAGCAGAGGGCAAAATAAAAACCTGCTCTTTCTCTGGTGTAGGGTAGAGGTAAGGGTTGAGGAAGGGGTTGAGGGAAAGGTGGGGGAGGGGGGTGCTTTAATGGCACCTGTGAGATGTTACTCGCATACACAGAGGCACTCGCACGCCTCACACTGCAGCAGGGGCAGCAGGGGCAGCCCAGGCTTGCTGCACTGTGGGACGCGCCGTCGGCAGCCAAGAGCATCCCATATTCCCGCTTCTCCTCCCTGCCCGCCGGGCACCTACCGCTAGCGTCTGCCCCGGACACCAGCCCCAACCCGGGAAAACCAGCAGGCAGCGCCCGGGCCGCTTGGCACGGCACGGCTGCGTCCCGGTGCCGCTCCCGGTGCCGTTCCCGGTGCCGCGAGTGGGCCGGGCCGAGCCGCAGCCCCGGGTCCGGTGCGGGTCTCCGAGAGCCATGTGCCGTGTACTATGGGCACAGACTCCACCTTCCTCCGCTCCCGCCCGCCCCCACGCATCCAGGAAGGGAAAAAGAGGAGGAGGAGGCGGAGGAGGAGGGCAGGGGGTGAAAGGGAATTAAAAAAAAAAAAAAAAAAAAAAAAAAAAAACACCCCCAAACAACAAAAAA